>JAQPZY010001527.1:3215000-3810596 GCA_029931535.1 Margaritifera margaritifera
TCTGATAGTCGAGCAGATTGTATTAACTATCAAAGAAAGACAGCTAGAATACAGTGCTTTTCAACAGCCACTTTTGGCAAGTGATTCAGATCATATCATCCCTAATCAAAAAAAGGGTCTTGTGAGGTCACAGTCTGTCTCGGAAGAAGACTCAATCAAAGGCATCAGTGATGAGGTCTGCAGGTCTGGTTCTTTGTCGGAGAGGTATCATACTCCAGAGGATACCTCAGGACACCTACAGGGCGATACCCATAATATGGATGGTGATAATGTAAATTATATGGGATCTGCACATGAAGATCATGTACTGCCTGTTCAAGGATCTCAGCACAGTCATTCATTTCAACGATCTGTTATGCTTCTAGTAGCAATATCACTTCATTCTATTTTTGAAGGACTTGCCGTTGGTTTACAACGGAAAACTGAAGATGTCATTAATATATTTGCAGCTTTACTCCTACACAAAGGCATCCTAAGTTTCAGTTTGGGAATGAGCTTGATTCAAAGTAAACTTTCTAGAACTGGAGTAATACGTTCAATTTTATTATTTTCATCCACAGCCCCAATTGGCATTGCAATAGGTATGGGAATTGTGACTCTCTCAAATTCACAGACTTCCAGTCTTATCCAAGGTCTTTTGACAGGAATTGCCTGTGGAACATTCCTCTATGTGACTTTCTTTGAAATGCTTCCAGATGAATTTAATTCCTCAGACCAGAGACTGTTGAAGGTTGTGTGCTTACTGCTTGGTTTTGGAACAGTGACAGCAATTTTGTTTTTACATAAGGAGTCATATGCTGCATGTTACATTATACCAAAGTAGATCAATAAGATCGGATCTTCACAATTCATTTGTAAAGTTCATTAGCCCACAGGCAATTGAATTTCAGATTTTTAATTACCTCTTCAAATTTTAAATTTTCCTGCCGAAGCATTCTGAGTAAATCACTGAACTATTCTTTTCAGTATTACCACATTTACTTCATAAAATCACTACATATTTTATGACAGTCTAAATGTGCAAGGCTAGAGGTGGGAAGTTTTCCCAATGAGAAGTTTACATCTGAATATTTTCTTGCCCTTGTGAAAACTTACTTGTCCCAGGAAATGGGTGATAGAAATTTGAAGGTCTAAGGATCAAATTTAATGATGCTGTGAATTTATGTCTATTTTTGGGGCTACCAATTTACATGTATTTCAATGGATGCCATGAACGATCAATTTAGGGACTCCATGAACATCAACCAATGTGTGCAGACAAGAGGCAGACCTGGGGTAGTCATGCTCATCCATAATTGGTTACTAATTATAGTAATCACAAGTACAGTCAAATCTCTAAGCAGTCACCTAAGGGAATTAGAAGCTTTGGCCTCTTAAGTCAGGTGGTTGCTTACTACAGTTTAATTTCTTCTAAGATGTCACTGTAGGGACTTTCACAGTGTGGCTGTTGAAGACAGGTGATTGCTTAATAAAAGTGGCCTTTATGGCCAGTTTGACTGTAAATGTAATAAGATATGGTTTTGATTACATGTAATTGTAATTTAATCAACAATAATAAAGCATATTCTGTAATCAAGATACATTCTGATTTACAACATGAGTACTTTTAAATATAAGCTTACAACGTGAACTAATTGTTAATTCTTTCAAAAACATTAAAAAAGTTAGGCCTGTTGATGAGTGTTGAGGTTTTGACATTTTGTACAAAACTTGTATTACTAACATTTGACAGTTGGCCTCATTTGTCTGGTTTTGTTTCAGCACATATATAAATGACATATTCTTATGGTAATGAAGTTCCAGTCCATATATATGCTTCAAAAGAAATTAAAAATACATTTGTAGTTGTATAATAAAATATCATGATTTGGATGGAAGATAACACAATCTGGCTTAATGGTTGTTTTTTTTTAAATTTAGACAATTATATGAAGGTCAAGTTAAATGGATATTCAGTGCCTATTGATAACTATTTGCTGTAACCTCTCAAATGAGTCCCATTAAAGGCATATTCAGTGCCTGTTGATAACTGTTTGCTGTAACCTTTCAAATGACCAACAGAGTCCAAAGAATGTATGAAAGTAACAAGTTACGCTTTTTAAAGTAATTGACCCTAGGTCTGACAATTGGGCATTTTTCTCCATTATAGGCATATTTATGAATTTATGTTACCCCAAAATGTCATATATGCCTAAACCTTTAAGATGTATACCTCACCTGGTAACCCCAACCCACAAATGAATTTACATTGTTTGCAGTCTTATAGATCAGGCTTTCATGTAAAAATGCAAAGTTTAATATTTGATATTTTGTGTATTACACAGTGAAACTCCGCTATAACGCGATATTTGGGGTCCATAAAATTCGATCGCGGAAAAAGCGGGGTCGCGTTATTGCGGGGTTTGACTATATTTTACTTTATTCAGAGAACAACGTATACACGTCTAATGTGTAGCATGAATAGGGTATCAACACCGTTTACTATCTGATATCGATCCGTCTTTGTTTTCCCACATGAAAACCCTTTGATTGAGCCACGAGTTTGATACAGCTGTACTTGTTCTGTGCCAAGTAACAGAGAGTGGTTATTTGAACTCCCTGTGATCTTGCCGCCCAAGCTCAGTCTCTACATAAGCACCCACATATGACAATCTTTGATCTTGCCGCCCAAGCTCAGTCTCTATATAAGCACCCACATATGACAATCTTTGATCAACCACCGCATTGTCTGATGCTTGGTTGTGTATACAGTTAAAGAAGAAACATAAGTCGCCTATTGTTTGCGCAATGATTGTATACAGGATGAATTGAAGTCCAGCGCACGTGTTGGCGGCTTAAGTTTTTTGATGTTTATTAAATCGTGAGAATCTTTTATCAACCACCACATTGTCTGATGCTCGTGTGTATGCAGTTAAAGAAGAAAAACATATCGGCTATTGTTTGAGCAATGATTGCATACAGAATGAATTGAAGACAAACACAAAGAAGACTTACTCATGGATCAATAATAAGTAACATTTCCGTTAATGTTTATTTTGGCATAACACTTGAAGAAATTGGTGAAATTGTTAAATTTCAGAAGCCACGCCACGATCGAATTCATAAGCGATCTCTTCCCCAAAATGATAATAAACTTTTTGTACACTATTTCTCGTACTTAAAAAAAAATAAAAATTTCCGTGTACGAGAAAAATACATGTACATGTATATAAAATTTCAGGAACCACGCCACAGACGTATTATACTCGAATTCATACGCGATCTCTTCCCCAAAATGATACTGTAATATACACATTTTTATACACTATTTCT
This sequence comes from Margaritifera margaritifera, assembly GCA_029931535.1. Classification (NCBI taxonomy): domain Eukaryota; kingdom Metazoa; phylum Mollusca; class Bivalvia; order Unionida; family Margaritiferidae; genus Margaritifera; species Margaritifera margaritifera. The sequence goes on from JAQPZY010001527.1 coordinate 3,218,313, forward strand.
CGTACTTTGAAGAAAAAAAAAAATGTTCATGTGCGAATGAATATATGAAATTTTGGGAGCCATGCCACGATCGCGTTATATCCGAATTCCCGTTATAGCGGGGCACGTTATAGAGGGGTTTCACTGTATGGATATCTTTGTCATATAAAGGAGTGGTCATAAATTTAGCTTTTAGCATTTTGATCATAGCATGATGTATCGCTATTGGATTCGGTGTGACAGCGATATTGATAAATTTATAACAAATAATAAATTAATTTCCATTTCACTGCAATTCAACACACTAATACAGGTAGCAATAATCAGGTGTGTTCTCAGAATTAGTACACTTTCAATTAATACATGTTTGTCAGGTATAAATAGGAAAAAATAGTGTGTAATGGTAACTGGAAACACCCCCACCTCCAAAAAAAACCCCTGTAATTTCAATGTTGTCCCCAGACCAATAGTCAGGGCATTTTGCTGGTAGACTGTCAGGACAGGGTGCTGGTTGCCTGTCAGGGCATACTAAGCATGGTAAAGTCTCTTCTGAGGGCACTGTCTTTATGAGAGAGGGTATTTTTATGTTCTTCACTTGTGCACTTAAGATGATAATTTGCACTGCAAATGTAAAAATAGAGGTAAATGATGCCATGTCCAAAAGGTAGAATGTTACCATAGATGATGTGTTTAACCTCTGGAGATTTATGACATGATAACCCCCCAGGAAGGGCAGGGCACACCTCAGAAAGGGCAGAGTGTCACCCAGGAAGGGCAGGGTGCAGTTTCCTCCAAAATTAGGTTAGGGACAACACTGAATTTTCCATGTGCTGTACCCTTGGCACTTTGCCAGGCACACCTTTAGTGCACTTTATAGAGAATGACTCCACTGGGATAATATGGTGACAATATCATAAAAAAATGGCAATATTGTGACACAACTTTAAGCTCGGGATAACATCACTACTGGCTATAAAACTGTAGAATAGTATGTAGGTAGTTTCAGTTTGTAGTAATAAATGCTAGCTGATTTATGTAGAATAACCACCACTTTTAACTGATATTACAGATTGTTATAAAAGTCTTATCATTTTGAACTCAGGTGAGAAGTAAAAATTGTAGCTAAGAATTGCAGCTTAATACTGAATTCTTATGTATTTCATTGTCCTGTTATCAAATGATAGTCGTAATGTTTTCTGCTGTTAAGTTAGATTATATGGGATATGCAACATGTTTACAAATACTGGTGTTGTAATTTCTTTTGTTCTTTTACAATTTCATGAGAATGTACTCCTATGATTACATGTGCACAAATTTTCTTGGCAAATCAAGCTTTAACACTTTATTTACACATTTGATAACAGGTGCTTTCTCATTTTTACAAATATCTATTTAGTATTTTGTTATTTACTCTTTGTTTCTGATATTAAAGCCATATATTTTGACAATCTGTTAGTTTATTAAAGAAAGCCACATCTGAAATACAGTCCAATCTCCCCTCACATACTTAGTAAGTTGCATGGTTTCCAACCATTTATATTTTTTTCTCTTTAAAAATCAATTCCTCAAAATGGCCAGAATTTGTTATTTTGCACAGCTGTTCTATCATGATCTGTTGCACAGCTGTTTTATCACACAGCTGGCTGTGTACAAGGGGGTTACAACTTATACACCCCCAAAAAAAACAAAATGTCATACAATAGAGGAGAAAAAAATATAAGTGAGAGAATTTTTTCAGACAGTAAAAGTTTCACTTTTGAAAATTGTGCATCACTGTTTTGAGCAACAGAAAGTATTATTAAAAGATGATCATGTTAATTATTATAATGGAACTTTATATATCTTCCAGCAACAAACATTTGATCATATTAATAATAATAATATCCCCCATGTAATAATACATAAAACATCTACATTCCTTTTCTGCTATTATTATTATTATTTTTATTGAAAGAAATATCACTGGCAGCTGTTTATAATAATTGATATACTTGTGCTAATATATGTCAAAGGAGACAGATGTCAGTTATATTTCTGACGTTAATAATACTAACACTAAATAAACATAATAATAAATCTGTGTTAAGGCGCCTCATCTGGGAAGTGACCAAAGTGGCCTCTAAAAAGACAGGTGGTTGCCTAATTAAACTCAATTTCTACAATAATGTGTTTTATGGAACCTTGCAAAGGTGGCTGTTTAAAAAAGATGGTTGCTTAATACAGGTTACTACTTTTAAGACAGGTGTGACATTGATAATACTATCTTTGTTGTACATAATCAAGGCCTTTGTGTTATGAAAATATGTTTAGTATTGACATGTAAGTATAGCACACACAAACACACATACACACACCCACTATTAAAAACTTAAAGATATTTTGGGAAAATCATTCAGCAGTTTCCAAACTGGTTTATAGCATTTTTCTTCTGAACTTACAACAGGTAAGAAAGGATAAGAAATGTGGAGCTATTTAAACAAATATATCCATAAAGGAAAGTTACCAATCACTAGCCACAGGTATTAATGACAGGCACTTATAACAGGTGAATCAATTATTTATGATACATCACCTCCCACCCACCAATAAAACAATAAAATACAAGGTACATCTACAGTGGTCCCTCGCTATAAACTTTATGAAGTTTCTCAGTATATAGTGACCTCATAGAGATGCAAAGTCCCTCGTTATAAAGTGACCTCATAGAGATGCAAAGTCCCTCAGTATAAAGTGACCTAATAGATATGCAAAAAAATCCCTCTGTATAAAGTGACCTCATATATATGCCATGCAAAGCGGTACTTCACTATAAACTTTATAAAGTATCTCAGTATAAAGTGACCTCATAGATATGCAAAAAGTCTCTCAGTATAAGTATCATCATGGATATGCCAAGCACAGTGGTACATCACTATAAACTTTATGAAGTTCCTCAGTATAAAGTTACCTCATAGATATGCCGTTCACAGTGGTACCTCACTATAAACTTTATAAAGTATCTCAGTATAAAGTGACCTCATAGATATGCAAAAAGTCCCTCTGTACCTCACTATAAACTTTATAAAGTATCTCAGTATAAAGTGACCTCATGGATATGCCAGACACAGTGGTACCTCACTATAAACTTTATAAAGTATCTCAGTATCAAGTGACCTCATAGATATGCAAAAAGTTCCTCAGTATAATGTGACCTCATGGATATACCAGGTACAGTGGCACTTCACTATGAACTTTTTAAAGTCCCTCAGTATAATATGACCTTATGGATGTACCAGGTACAGTGGTACCTCACTGCAAACTGTATAAAGCCCCTCAGTACAATGTTACCTTGTGGATATATCAGGTACAGTGGTACCTCACTATAAACTGTATAAAGCCCCTCAGTGTAATGTTACCTTGTGGATATATCAGGTACAGTGGTACCTCACTATAAACTATAAAGTCCCTCAGTACAAAGTGACATCATATGGATATGTGAATAGAGCCCACTAAACTGTTAGCAGAAAAGAAGGCATGACACCACACAAAAACACATACTGGCACTGCACACAGGTGCAAGATAATAATGGCCTTATGGAAAATAATGCCAATTTAGCATTACTAAATGTAAAGCTATCAATACCTATGTTTATTATGAAAAAATAATGAAGAAAAATTACAGACTGTACAAAGTTGTTAGTAGAGCCCGGGTAATTTGCTGATGCTGAAATAAAATGGTTGGTAAAGTCTAGTAATGTGGCAAAATGGAAGGGAGGGGGTTATTCACACCCACAACAGGGCTGGAATTTTTATTTTTGCCAAAAATGTGTTAGTCTGATGATAATCATTTCATATATTAGGTTAATAATGTTAATGCAGCACTTCCTTACTATATAGCCCTTCATTATAACTTGGTTCTTTTTATAAGGTGGGTATGGTCATGGATCCCACTTTACTATCTATTTAGTCAAATAATATGTATATGTATAATATACTTCATTATAAGACAGTTACCGTATATACTTGAGTATAAGCTAGGTCCAAATGCAAACAACATAGACCCTGATCTGCCATCACATAATGTGCCAGCAGATCAGGGTCTATGTTGTTTGTTCTACTGATTAATCCTTACAAACTGCATAGACCTAGTTCTGCTGGCACATTATGCGACGGCGGAACTGGGTCTATGCAGTTTGCAGTTGGTATCGGCTTATAGGCCACTGTTCGTGTAAGTCATTAAATTTGCTTGGTGAAATTATGTTCATAATGCACTCGTTTGTATTACATGTCTGCTATAAGGCAGAGCGTATTATGTTATGATGTCCATCTGAGCATCTGTTGCCAACTTTGTTTCCACACAATAACTTGAGTTCTCCACAGTCTACAATTACCAAACTTTGTGGATGGCTTGCACTTGGGGTAAGGAAAAAGCACATCAGTTTTGGGATCAAAAGATCAAAAGGCAAGGTCATAAGTTCTGTATCATAGATCTGGACCAAACTTGGGGGTCAAAAAGTTAAAGGCGACTGAAAGAAGGAAATGGTTTCTGCACATCAATCTGAGTTCTCTTCCATATACTTTCACAAAAGTTTGTGGATGACTTACACATGGAGTTAGAAAGAAGCCAATTGATTTTGGAGTTAAAAGGTTAAAGATCAAGGTAACTGTGACTGAAAGAAGAATTTTTTTTTTCATAATAACTTTATTTCCAGACCATGTACCTTGACCAAAGTTTGTGGAGGAATTACATTAGACATCTATAACATATATGTTATAGATGTCTCTGCTTGCACTTAAGGTATGGAAGAGGCTAAATGATTTGAGGATCAAAGGTCAAGGTCAATGTGACTCAAAGAGAAATGGGTTTTGCAGAATAACTTTTGTTTCAGAATAAGTTCTTTGACGAAACTTTGTGGATGGCTTGCACATAGGGTAATTAAAAAAAAAACTTTTGATTTTGGGATCCAAAGGGAAGAGGTCTCGTTCATGGTACGTGTTATAAAACAAAATGGTTTCAGCACAGTAAGTTTAGTTCAAGACCGTATTCTGTCACCTGAGGTCCAGGTCATCAAGACCCAATGGTCAATAATCACCTGAGCTGACAATGCCCTATAAATGCCTACATACAAGTTCTATTAAATGTGGGGTGGGTGGATAATGTGCCATTCACTGTGCTCTTGTTTTCAAAGCAAAGTTGTTAATCTCAGTATAACATCTTTGCTATCCAAGTATTGCCAATCCGCTTTGTTCTACATGGATGTTGAGCAAAGTGGATCAATGGCCCTGCACTAGCAAAGATGCCCAATATATCTGATAACTAAAAAAATTTTAATTCTGGTCATATTTTATGTATTAAAAAAAATCCTTTATCAATTCCTATTGTTCAGAACAAGATTCTCAATTCTATCTGCCCTCACTCATTTTGTTTTCAGGCTCTACAATTAACCCTAGTTTCCATTCTTTGTGTCACAAGTAAGCTAAGAATTATTTTGCATATAATTGAAACAACATCCATTCTTCACACCATCCTTGTACATAATTCATTCAGTGCCTGCGAGTTCTTTTTTAAGGAGTTTTCAAGGACTTCCAACAGGAGTTTTTATTACTGATGAAATTGAACTTTTTACATCTCTTACTTTATCACTGCATAAATATTACAGATACAAAGTGGAAGAAAATAGAAGAAAAAAACAGGTAACTAATTAGCAACCTATTACAGCAAAGGGATGCAACTCCAATTGGTCACTAACTACCTGTGTTGTTTGTCAATTGATCCCCCAATTTCATCCCCATCTTATTTATTTATTCATTATTTTTTAAAAATATGAAAGTTAAAAAAATTCTGAATGTAAAATCTTGTACATTTTATTTAGATTTAAAGATATGTATTCTGTCACATAAATTCAAGGAGTTTGGGGGGGGGGAATCAAGTTTTTAAATAAATTAAAGGACTTTTCAAGGATAAAACCAACTTCTTCAGAATTCAAGGATTTTTCAAGGTTGAACTAGCCATGTTGTAAAAACAGGATCTAATTTTTTTATCAGTTATTTATTTAACTAGCACTCAATGACTGTCATCAGCGTGCTATTCACCTGTTGTATCTGTGTGTAATCTCATAATATAAAATGCAACATCATCGCCTGATTTTCTGATAATGCCCATTGACTGCAGCTCTGTTCTGTCATTGATAATTTTGTTTTTTTTCTCCACATGGTTTTAGTTTTTAGATAATGAGAACCTGCTGCTGAACCATTTATAATGGTTCTTCACATCGTAAAATATCAATTTATTATATTTTTGTGTGCAACATACCCCACCGTTCTTGTAATACATCAAAGCATATAGATTCACAACTTCGATGGCAATCCTATGGATCATATTTCATTTGTATGCCGATAGCTGCCATTGGCTTCCGTTTGGACCACCTCGTTTATTTACTAAACAAGGATTAACAGAGAAGCTGCGAATGCACCTTTTGGGCAATCCTACGGTCAATTCAATCATATAAAGTAGCCAAGGTGGTTTGAATACATTGCAGTTTCTTTTTTTGCGAAGAAATTTCCAGTGAACAAAATTAAGATTTTTCTGTAAATTATTGCGCCGACATAACATCTGAGGCATATTTTCGTCCTGCATATGCTAAGTATAATGTAGTACTACGTATACTTTCAAGACTGTCAGCAATGGTGCTGTAGTGACATAGTTCTTTTTTATACAGAGCAAGAATATTTTTCGAAGCTATTTGGGGAGCATCGCTTTTTTATATACAATACCCTACCACCACCACCACTACCATTAACTCATTAACTGGTTGGTCTATCAGTGACGAAATTTTAGCAAATTACCGTACCGATGGGTAGGAATAAATAGCGGTAAACATCAACTTCTAATTTAACAGCTACACTACAGGTTGAAATTGTCATTAGTAATGAGCATTTATGCCATATATTACTAGAATAATCTCATTACAAAAATCAAACGTGCATAAAATATTAAAGAAAATTAGTTCCTCATTAATTTGCTAAAACGAATGCTGGCTAAAATTTGTGATTTTCAATACTGGGGTAGGGGTATCACAAGTCTTGCTGTTACCAGTGTTCACATTGCATTCTAACTAAGGCTGCACTGTTAAAGCCAGATTTCTTAATGTGTACACGGTATACAATAATCAAAACGATGCCATTTCATAGAAACAGTTTTAAACTCAACCTTTTATCTCGTCTGCACGTTAGTCTTACAATTGATGACTATTTATATAATGCGCATACCTTAGCTAGCTATTTATATGTAAACCCTTGACAATGTGCATTCATATGTAAACCCTTGACAATGCGCATACCCAAAGGCAGCGCGAGGGTTTGAGGCGCCCGGGGAAAATGTTCTTTCGTGGCACCCACACCGAGGCGCCCGGGGGCAATGTTTTTTTAGTGGCGGCCCTACTTTTCCACAGAGAACATTTTTTATGTCAGTTGCCAACCAGCACCCACCCCCACCCGATCTACACCCCAGTTACAGCTTTTAAAAAAAGGCTCCCGACAGCGCCCCCCCCCTCGCCCGGCGCCATGGGGCAATCGCCCCTTGCCCCCCCCCCGTCGCTGTCCTAGCTATTTATATGCAAACCCTTGACAATGCGCATGCCATACATAGCTATTTATATGTAAACCCTTGACAATGCGCATGCCATACATAGCTATTTATATTTAAATCCTTGACAATGCGCATGCCATACATTGCTATTTATATGTAAACCCTTGACAATGCGCATGCCATACATAGCTATTTATATGTAAACCCTTGACAATGCGCATGCCATACATAGCTATTTATATGTAAACCCTTGACAATGTGCATGCCATACATAGCTATTTATATTTAAATCCTTGACAATGCGCATGCCATACATAGCTATTCATATGTAAACCGTAGACAATGTGCATGCAGCGCCAGCCCTAATTGCAAGATGGTTAAAATAGCACAGTATGAGGAAGGAATAAATTGCTTATTTGATGTAGATACATACACAAATTTGTATTCGGTTAAATTTACAGTACTTGAAGATCTCGTATACTTTACAGAGTCAATTTGCAATGATTCAGCAAACACCGAGACAGCATTTATAGAACATAAAGTTCGATTTGAAACAGCACGTGGTGATTAAGTGCATGAAGTAGCTGTAATAGTGACAACCATACAAACGGCTACATTTGTTTTAAATATGAAATTATTCAACGTTTGAAAGGATTTTTTTTAAAGTTACAAATTACTGAAAATAAAGTACCTGTTTTATACGGTCGTCCAGTTTGCTTGTTGATAAAACCTAAAGGCATTTTTACTGAACAGCCATTACACAAGCGAGCGAGAGAATAATTCCCACACAATTTGGTAATGTTCGTCAAGTGGATGACTAGTAGCAGGCCGACAGCTGATATTCAAGCATAACAAATATAACAATAATTACAAAAACAATTTCACAGTGATATATATTTTCTTAAAATACAATGGGGTTAAGAAATAAGACGAAAAAGGGAAATGGAGAAATCTGTGAAGAGCAAAAAAAAAAAACTTCAAACGAGACAGTTTGATGAATAAAAATAATTTTACAACAGGAAAGTTAAAGATCTGCTGAAAAATGAAAACATAATATTCAGCTTGCTCAGACAAAAAAGTATATGTGGGGGTAAAAGTTTAACAGAATTTTAAAGACTAGAATATGGAAGCATTGCACTCAAAATGAAGGCAAAATGCGGGTTGACATTTTACCAAATGTAATTGATGGATGTAATAACACTCATAAAAGATCAATTAAATCGAGCAAGAAAGAAAACATGAAACATATGGATTAATCTATTCTGTTACTGACAACTGATGCATTTGGATCACCAAAATGTAACATTGGTGAAACATAATTTCAAATATAAAACAATGTTTCAAAAGAGCAACCTTCCTAACTTTACAGAGGAAATATTTAAAATCAGGCAAGTAATATTAGGTGATCCGGTTGTTTACAGACTCGAAGGGAGAGGATGTAGGTGGCATGTCTTATGAACAAGCGTTACTTTGTATGACAATACAGGTTGACATGTACAAAGTTGAAAAGATCTTAAAGACCAAAAGAATTAACGGTAAAGAATTGTTGTATGTGTAAAATGGAAAGGATATTTGAATCGTTTAACCGTTGAGAACCAGCTATAAACATTGTGCCATTAAATAAATGACACCCCAGTGATGAAGATGAGAACCAGCTATAAACATTGTGCCATTAAATAAATGACACCCCAGTGATGAAGATGAGAACCAGCTATAAACATTGTGCCATTAAATAAATGACACCCCAGTGATGAAGATGAGAACCAGCTATAAACATTGTGCCATTAAATAAATGACACCCCAGTGATGAAGAGAGCATATACAGAAGCATTAAAGAAGATGAACATTTTTTGTTTTTGAAAGAGAATGAGTTTCTAGCATGTGGCAGGTGTGGAAAAAAATAGGGCACTACAACATGCTTGATATGCGAAAATATTTTGATTAAAAACTACCATAAAATTAACTCAAATGAGTTGATATGGAAGAAGTTTCAGACTTTGATGTACAGTTGTTTCAGAACATTCATTTGAAATCTGGTAATAATTGAAATTAAACCCCAATAAATGGTATAATCAACACTGGATGTTGTGGACCAAGTCCGATCATACAGAATGCATGTGTGCACAGTACTATCAGATGTAGAATGTTGCAAAATAATAAATTAATTGTGCAAAAAACATTCGTGGATTTGGTTAATGGTATTGGAAGGTTAAATTACTATACAGCTATTTTATCGGGAGAACTGATGCAGATCAGCATCAGATTGGACATATATTTTTTCCCAAGATAGCAACGTATTCACAGATGAGGGAATAGCTAGATTGAATAATAGCATACTGCCTTATGTAAGTTGGAAACAGAAAAAGCATTACACAGCCTGTCTCCACAGTATCAGACACTGTTAAAAAGTTAATGGAGCTATTAATCTGAGGACAGCAAGGTTACAACTCGGTTGAAATAATGATCAAATTTCAACAATACATAACAGATTCAAATGTAAAATTTGACTATGCTGTTGGTCGTCACGGTATCTCTATATTGCCGGCTGACATGGCTTGAGAAATAGGCAGTATTGTCGGATACATCAACAGTTTAAATATATCCAAAGACTCCTTTAAGCCGGGCTAAACAGTAGCATTAATCCTGACGTTGTAAAGATAGGTCTCCCAAAGGCTAATAAACAATCTGTGACAGTACGAAAAGAAATTTTAGAGAAAGAAAAAAGAAAAAAAGACAGTCTTTCAAAATTGTCAAAAATGAGGATTATGGCGATGGTAGTCCCATAGAATATGAAACATCTATGTACCCCTTCAAATGGAATGATGAACGAAAGGTAAACGAACGATGAACAAACGTATAACGAGCGATAAGCGCTATTTATAAAACGTGGCAGAGCGAAAATTAAACGATAAATAATAAACAGTAAGCCATAAACGATCAGCGATAAACCATAAACACCAAAACGGTTAACCATAAACGATTAGCGATAAACCATAAATGATAAAAGAAAAACCATACATGATGAACGAAAAACCTTAGACGAAATGAATTAATGAAAACACTGGCAAAATCTGATCATTTCTTTCGTATGTAATTGAAATTGAATATAAAGAAAACATTTCGAGATGAAAGACGCGAGTCAGATTTAGCTTCAAGTTACGAATGTATGAAGATGGCACCGCTTTTCTTGTTTGATTTCGTTGTATATAATGCTACGATTTCCAACTTGCCATTAATTATTTATTATTTCTAAACTTAAATTAGCTATTTGCATACGTTTTTTAATTTCATGAATGTGACTTCATATCCTTTGAGATACCGAAAAAGGACAGTAGCATTGACACATAACGAATAAGAAATAAAAGTAGCCTTCACAAAAATCATGGTCTTCGTGTAATTATGAGAGAGAGAGAGAGATTTTGATTTTCTCTGAAACCATTATTATAATAAAATTTCGCCGTTAATTGCTTTGCTATAAAATTATTTTGTCAGGTCAATGACCTCAGTAATAGTTACATTATGATAGAAAAGTTCTTCAAGATTAAAACATTTTCTATCATAATCTAACTGTCTTAGAACATGATCCATTTAAATGACTTATCATATCAATGAGTCTAACATATACAAACAGATTAAAGAATGCAAACAAAAAAGAAAATAACAATACAAAGAGTCACAACGGCAGAACTTCACTGTAGGTGGACATAGAGGAATTTTTTTTAAAACACTGATGAGGGGAAGAAATTGAAAGCGAAAGAGATACGCGTTGCTCTGATGGAGCACCTCGCCTTAAGTGACAAAGGGTTGGAGTGAAGCTCTATTTTGGAAAAGCTTGCCACAAATGATATAAAATGAACAGAAAATCTTTAACATCGGCATCCTACGCTTTTGGCACATCTCTTGGCTCTTTATATTTATCATACACAAATAGACAGCTATATTAAAATCGATCATCTTCCTGATTGAAGTGTATTTTTGCCAATCCAATGTATACAATAAATACTGAAGTATCCATTCCATTGCAGAGAATAGATTTTGGTGTTGGGTATTAAATTTTTTTTCGATGAACAGAAAAATAATATCTTTTACTACATAAATGAGAGGACTGTTTTAGTACTTGGTGGATTTTACAACCTCTAAATCTACATGAATAAAGGCAAATAAGTAACAGCAAAGAAAGTAATTATGTTGAATGTGTTACGACTCTATGGTCTAAGAAAAATGTAACAGAAAGAAAGTGAAACCAACAAATCAATAAAAATCAACAAGCAATTTATTACTAGATAATTAAAATGAAAAATCAAAAAGTCACTTACAGTAATGTGTTTTGAAATCCTAATAATCCAATAAGAATGATTGTTCTAATCACAAGTCCTAAATATAGAATGTTCCGAATTCACGGCTGTGTCCTTGAATGTTATGATGTGCTAATGGTCTCCAAAGTCCTGATGTACTAGTAATCTTGATGTGCTGATGTCAAAATGAAGTATTCCAAAATCTTTGAATAAGTTCACATAAATTCCAAAATCATCAATTAAAAATCCAAAATCCAAAAGTTTATGAGCACTGTTATAATCCAATGAATATTTAAAAAAATTCCTCTCTTAGAATTTGGAATGAATTTTCACAACTGTAATAGCTCTTTACAAGACTGATGGTAATGTCAAAATTGAAAAAATGTCCACCAAACATGGTATATATAAAGATTGGTCACATGACAGAATGTTCTAGAACATGAGTCATCTTAATGGAATTCTAACTGTAAACAAAATTCAACCTTGACCTTCAAATTGAGAAAACATATTGATCAAAACAACCTAATTCAAGGACACTAGTTAAACATGTTTTTCCTGATAAACATTAAGATTTAAGCAAATATTAAAGTGAAGAAACATTTATAATTTCCCAAAATATTTATAATATTATATAAACATCATACATAACAAATGTTTTAAATACAACTCAAAAGTTAACATAGCTCCGAATAATATTTACACAGAGTATATCACAATTACAATGCCAGATTGCTAGGACTCAATAGCCACAGAACTACACAACATCTTCTGATTCTCTGACGGTTTTTGAAACCCTCAAAATGTATACTTTTAGCTATATCAAATCAATAAAACTAAAACTTATTTGAATGGCAACTATTAAACATTGTTGGAGTCTCATCCTGTTCAAAATGTTTTTCACGGAGATTTTGTTTTGTGCCATGTTAATGGTCATCACAAACAATTCCAAGGGGATACTATAATTGAATATCAGCATAAAATATGATGATGACAAGGTGATATTCTTTCGTGGTATACCTGTAACTAATATTTTTCACCTCCGGAAAATAATAAAAGTTTGACGTTTTAGTGTCTCAGGTTTACATTGAAAACACTGAGACAAAAGCAGAGGAGAAGGATGTGCTGGTCAAGCAATAAACAATGACTTAATCTCAACAATACCCTGAATTTTACAACCAGTTACATGATGAGGTTCAACAATCGATTACCAAAGAATATGTCGATCGAGAACCGGTTGATACTATTAGTGTGGTACAAGGCAATATATTGACGAAGTAGACAAGGGGATTAAACGAATAAGACAGGATTTCTATTTGGAAAAGACGTTTACAACAGAGACAGGAAAACCGACATAAACAAAACGTAGACATTTAAACTGAATTGAACACGGAAGTGGGCATAAAGAGTCATGCGTTGGTTCTTATAATAGATGAATTTAAATTGGAACTCGATAATAACAAAAAGGAATTTAACAAGGAAACCAAACTAATGCCTCGACGTATATTGCTTAACTATTTTAAATTTTTTTTTAATTTTTGGAGTATACTGATGGTACGGAGTATACTGATGGTATTGCTTTCAGTGAATTTGAGAGATATCGTTTCAAATACTAAAGAGTCATTAACACCCAGATTATGGAGCGTCTTTTAAAACAATAACAAAGTCAGGGTTGGTTATTATATGTTTTTAATCCGTTAATTACACCCCAAACTTTAGTTAACAGGTGTGGATTTAGCAATATTACATCGCGTTTTGTTGCAATCAAGTTTGTCAGAAAAGTATCTGGTAGCTCAATATGTCATTCAAAGAAGAAGGAAAACAAAAACAAAAACAAAAAAACCCCAAGCATATACACAATTTTTATCAACTTATATATATATATATATATATATATATATATATATATATATATATTCTTTTTTCTTCCACATTTCTTGTTTCTGTTTTAAACTTTTTAATACAGTTTTAACGTTAATTCACAAAAACTCTTAACTGAGAATACCATTCATATTACATTCACCCCGTATTCTGCTCTTAATCATCAGGAACATATCATAATCTGTCGACAGTTCTTATTCAACATCTGATATCTTTAAGCTTGCATCATGTTCTAATCCTGAATTACTTTAATAATTAATAGTCTATTCTTTTAATATATAGTTTGTTTCCATGTAGACATTTCCAAATTCTTTTTAAAAAAAGGGGAGGGGGGTCATATAGCATCGATGCATCAGCCATGTAGATCTGTTTTTTCCTCCTTGACATCCCCATCATCGCATAAACATAAAAATCAAGCTGCGACTGCGGTAAACATACACATGGCGAAATGACAAACATTACTAAGGATCTGAACAATGTAATGGAAATTAGAAGTAATATTACTTTATTTGTGGTCACCTCACAGCTTCTTCCCAGTACATAGAGCTGGTTAAAGGTTTAGAGATGGCCCCTCATTTTTTTTTCCTTCTAAATATAAAGGTATTTATGTGTTGTAATCCCTGTCCACCCTTTTATTGGTGTTCTAGGTATTTTCTCTAGCTTTAACTTAAGCAGATATTTCGATCCGATTTAGACCTGAAGCTTGAAAACAATTTTAAAAAAGAATGCTTTCAATCACGTCCGCGCAGGTAAACATTTCGATCCGTTTTAAACTCTAAGAACAAAATAAGTAATACGAGTATGTTTTTAATTACGTCTAATACTCTAATACTCTAATATATATATATATATATATATATATATATATATATATATATATATATATATATATATATATATATATATATATATATATATATAAGGGCAAATAGGCAAGGAAACTGGCCTAACGGGATATATATATTATATTAGAGTAAAGCATTGGAATTTCCAAACTGAGTTTTGGATTCTTCAGAAGAAAAAAAAAACTATATGTTAGTTTTGAGGCAAAATTTTGTGTATATTTTTGTGTAATGAATATAAATTTCATGTTAGTTATAAATTATTTTCAGTTTTTTTGGTACAGTTAATAGATCGACTTATTTATAAGTTGTTTCCTTATTCCATTTTTGGGTCTGTTTCTGTTCCTCCACTATTTTCCCTTTCCTGGTTTAGTATCTCATTGTCTGCTAAGTCTTGGTATTTTTAAACTGATTCTGAATCTCTATCTGATTCTGAATCTGTGGAAGGTAATTGTTCAAATTTTGCTATGGTACTTCTTCCGAGTCTAGCTCCCTTAACTGCTGATGGGGGGGGGGGGGGTAAGATTTTCTGCTTTTCTTTGTCCACTTCCTCTCTCTATTTCCATTGATTGTATTTTTTGCTATGTTTATTTGTGTTGACTGTTCATTCTTCGCTTTTTTCTTTCTGCTTCTTTTTTTTCTTTCTTTTTTTTTTGTTTTGCTTCTTCTTCTTTTTCTTTTGCTTCTCTTTCCTTTCTTTATTCATCTCTTACTCTCCATTCATCTTCTTTTTCTTTCTTTTTTCACTCAAATTGTTGGCGTTTCGAATCTAACGGGCGTTTCTTCAGTAACACGGTCGCCATATTTGCATGGGCGAGTCTATATTTTCAAGCAACATATGTGTTGTCGTTTACCATCTTTGATAATCTCAATAATTACGTAAATTTAGGAGTTACATCTCTTTGAACACATGTATACAAGTGTTCCTCGTTTTTATTTGTTCAATTTTTCTTTGAAATATTAAAACTAGACATTGCAAATATTGGACGCAGACGACACAGTTTTTACTGAAATGGACTGTTCCAGAATCCAGAAAAGGACAGCGAGCAGTCTATCTGCTTGTTTACATCGAGAGCTTCCGTTGGGTTTGAAACGCCAATAAGATGACAGTGCTAGGAGCCCCTGGCAACAATCAGGTTTGAAATTATAAATTGATAAATGAAACATCAGGTTTGAAATTATAAATTGATAAAAGAAATGACTAAGTTCTCAAGCTTTTCTTTTTTAGAGTCTGTAGGGGGGTACAAACAAAAAAGAGGGGGGGTGCTAATAATATAATCCATATACGGTCTGCGATATACTTACTATTTCTGTGTATTATAATATTTGCATGTGAAAATCCTAATTTATTTAATCTGATATTCTCCCGCGATTCTTACTGCTTGGTACGTACGCTCTTACGAACGGCCTTGGTAGCCAGCTGTTTTCCTTGGAACCTTGTCTCCAATATATTTGCCTGCTTCCTACGTGCCATGATTATAATATTATGTACTAAATTGAAACCCTTCCGCCCTCAGTGGAAGGGTGGGCCAAAATTTTTGGTGAACCCGATAAAGGGTCTATCGGGTTCAATTTCTCCTTCAAATACAAAGTATAATGTGATTGGTTTTAGCTCATATACAGTGAAAACACTTATATTTAAAACTGTTCAATAAAATACCAAAATAACTTTATAGCCTTTTTAGTTTCTTCCTAGAAAATTTTAATAGTGTTAACACGGGAATATAAACTGAAATTACGTACACAAGGTTTATCCTTTATGTTAGAAAAGCTGTTGAATTTTATCATTATTGTTATATTTATGGTACGTTATATCTCCATCCAATGTTGCTTCCCTTGGGTTCACGGGAGATAAGTCTGTAACAACAAACACAATAGCCTGGTACCCTGGCCTTCCATTGGCTCCACACACGAGGCCAGGCATTGTGCATTGAAGGACTCGCGGTACTAATAATACAGAAGAATCGGAGCCAGTCTAGGTAAAATAGAATATATATATATATATATATATATATATATATATATATTATTCAAAGCCTTGTGCATGTTCATATATATATATATATATATATATATATATATATATATATATATATATATATATATATATATATATATATATATATATATATATATATAACTTTGGCTGGCCAGGATTGGTTGATAGTAAAAGTAACATTTTAGTGAAAAGAATCTTTTGAGAGTTTTATCCTAGTTGTAACTGAAAAAAAATAAATAGAAATCATGTTTACTGATGGAATTTTAGTCCTTTTACAGACATGAAATTAGCACCCGACTCTTTGGTGCAGAATTGAAAAACGTTTCAAACACATGTAGATCCAGAAAATGCCACGGTTCATATGGTTTTCTCCACAGAGAAGCTTGCATCAATGAAATGTCTATACTGATAAATATAGATTTGATCATGAGCATTCAGAAATGTCAAGTTATTTAATTTTTCTTATCATGATGTTTCCATAGGTTTAACATGGAAGCTGAATTAGTACACAGGTGGCCGACGCAAGCTTATACTTATATAGTATGATAGACAGGGTCCAATGTCAGGTTATTGCTTTTTTTATACATTAAGCTTGTGTCGGCCACCTGTGAATTAGTACTGTGAGTCCTGAATGGGTCAATGGCCGATACCTGTGGAGAAATTCAAGATGGCAGAGGTACGACAAAAATGCATTGGCAATTAAGACATTGCATTAAATAAGTTATTTCCAGTTGTGTTGCCGCCAATTTTTTGGGATGTATCAGTCACAGCTATGACCATTAAAGAAGTACTGAGTGTTGATTTTTAAAGTGTCATTATGCATAATTGTCATTTTCAGGCATTATGAGAGGGGTGGGGGTATGGTGAGAGATTGCATCATCGTATGGTTGTGCTTTAGTTGTGTCGAAGATGATTTATTTGAATGAAAGTTTGACTGATTGTGTTTTACCATTATTTTACATTAAGTTTCAACATTTTTGAATATACCGATTTTCCTGTCATGCAGCATACATGTTTTTTGTTTTTTTTAGAATGCATTAATGGAACAGATTTACAGTTTTGCCATTTCTATCTTTCTTGTTTAGAAAAATAATCTTTTACTAGTTACGATGTGATAGCCACTACTGAAAATCTGGATAGGGCATGTATTAATATTAGTACTACATGAAATATTTGCTCAGAGGATAGATCTTAAATCAGTGATATGTTTTGACACAGAAATTATTAGATATGTATCAATTATTTGATCAATGTTAACATGAAAAAATATGCACTGCTATAAGGTATAGAGCGGGTTTACCTGGTCACTGTTAAACACAGTCAATCTTCAGAGATTCTTTTTAACATAACTCATCTTGGAACTTTATAATATTTTCCTATTTAATTTTGTCAATCATTGATGATAGTTTGACTTCATAAGTGATATTTGATGTAAAGCAATATTAACAGTTTTATGCAATTTTGTAAACGGAATATAATTTTTGTTGCAGACAGACCACCAGTATGCAAAATGAACCAGTAGAATTACAGAGCCATCAAGAATACCAAGCTTGTTACATTTACAACTATATACCTAAAGACCATTATCTACTATGACAACCCCAAAGAAAAACAAAAGCCAAAAAAGAGAGAGGAGCACGCAGACAGGAGAAACTCAAAGAGCATCATAAAAAAGTGTGGTTTGTATAACATGCATATACTTATGCGAAAAGAAGTTTTATATTAAGAATAATGACTATAACAAGCTCTGAGCAGCTTTTGATCATCATCGCATAGTCTACAAAATTTAGCAAGTGTTTTGAAGAGTAGTGATGCATGAATTGGGTTCTAATGTGTAACACATTTAGAGAGATCGAGTAACTAGGAATTAGACAAACTAAATTGTATAATTTTGGGTATATTGCATATATACAGTCACTCATTTTTATGATGGGCAATAGGAGGGAAGAAAGAAATAAGCATAGTAAACAACAGATGAAATCAAAAGTAATTTAATACAGAAATGGATAAAAAGATGAAGGTTTTTCAGGTTCAATTAAATAAACATTGGTTTAAACTTCTTTTCTCACCAGTAGAAAAATATTAGTAAAAAAAACTGGCAATCAATTTCAAATGAGTCAAACAGAAATAATTTATATTCACTGTATATTGAAAGAAGACATCAAGATAATTCAAATTCATATATTTTCCAATATTTAAGGTCTGTACTTGATTTAAACTGATAAATATATATCCATTTGTAAGGCAAAAAATATTAAGTTGCCAAACATTGTAGTCTGTACAGATTACTTAAGACAAAGATTACTAAAGAAGTCTGCACAACATTTATTTACTCCTTGGCAAAGGCAGCAAGCATAAAAAGCAAGTGAAACAGTTATAAAGCAATATCCTTTTATGATTTTACTTAATTTATAAAAACTGATATGTTAAAAAAAAGGATATAGTGTTTAGGCTGGTATAGATTTCATTATTTTTTTCAACAGCCTTTAATTGGGTTACCCTCCCCCCCCCCTCGTTTACACTACTCGCTTTAACTTGGTTTTGGATATACAAGGCCTGATTATGGCTCCCAAATGCACATTTTACCATATTTTATGATATAACATGGTTTTGCTATAGCATGGCTTTAAACTGGACCCCAACAATAATGTTATAAAGTAGTTCCTATATATTGTTGTAATAAGGAGATTATTTCCTGCATTACCTTTGACATGAACAATACTTTTACTACTAGAGACCACAGTTCTTTCTGATCTTAAACTGAGAATATCATTACATATGTAATTTCTAAAAGTTAGTAGCAATTTTATTAAACATATGGAAAATGTACCAACTTTTTTAAAAACCAAATTGATTTGATAATACCTATGTTATATGATAGTAGAGTTTTACTTGCAGTATTGTCTTTCACACATGTAAATTTTTATATAGAAATGACAGTAAATAATAATTTCTTTGTGGCGTGGCAGAACTTAGTCAATACAACTATACTCAGAAATAAAAAGGATATTTGGAACTTAGTGAGAAGGAAATTAGAAGAATTTAGTAAGCTCATTAAAACAGTTTTTGGAGAGATGTAATTTTGGCAGTATCTAATTGGAAAGAGGAACCGCAAAGTCCAAATGAGTATTTATCTCTGAGTATTTTAAATTCCCCCCCCCCCCCCCCCCCCCGAATGTTCTATCAATACAAATCCTGGACAGAAGACGGTATTGAAATTCTGAATGATTTAGTAGATGATCATGGTAATTTAATACCTTTTGAAATGATAAAACAAAAAACTGGATGCAGTGATTTCTTGAAATACTTCTCCTTAATATCCAAAATTCCAAATCATGCAAAAATGCCATCAAAAACCATTTTGTACATAATAATTTTGATAAGCAGGAGGATAAAATAATGAACTTGCAAAAACAAAATTCAATCAAGTTTGTTTAAAAAGATCTTTTAAAAAAGGAAAAAAGGCAACACACTGCTAAGCAAGAAACTTGGATGCAAGTACTAAATAAAAATATAAGTAGGAAGGAGTGGTCTGAGATTTATAGCCAGGTGAAATGTTGTACTAAGGATACCAAGTTGATCTCTTTTAACTTTAAATTAATCCATAGAATAATTGTTACTACATTTTTTTTGAAAAGAATAAACATATTAGACAACAAGAAATGTACTTTCTGTAAGAGTGATACCGAAAGTATTGAACGTCTCTTCTATGATTTGCAACATTACTTCACAGTTTTGGTACCGTTTTATTGAACATTTTGCACCTCTTGCCCAAATATTACACACTTGTCCAGAAAAGAAATATTTTTAGGAAGTGAACAACTGGACAGTTTTTGTTATTTCTTGCTTATTTTGGCAAAATATAATATATTCACTTGCAGATTCAATATGCAAAATCCTTCCATTTATGCTTTTAAGCAAATAGTTGAAATGTGTAAGAACATTGAAAAATACACTGCTAAGTTAAATAAAAAAGAGGACCAATTTCTTCAAAAATGGACCTCAATAATGAATATGTAACTTGTGTAAGAATCCTTTCTCTTCTTGCATTTCGTTATATCTATTTGGGTCTGATTTGATGGTAAACAGGAACAAAATACTGCAATATCACAAAGTCTATGTCACCTAGATGCTGTATACTTGTGTTTGTCTATTTAAATTGTGTATCTAAAGAGATTGTGTACCATATGCATGTGTGCATGCACATGTGTGTGTGTGAGTATGTTTCCTTTTCTTTTTCTGTAAATTATATTTATTATCCCTAGATTATCTGATAACCAGAAATGTTTGATTGTAAGGTGACCTTGGGATGGTTCCCTGATCCAGTGGTCAACCTATTACAGGGATAATAAATACATTTTTTTTAAAAATTAATTATAATTTCTTTGTGTATAGCATCAATTTTTTGCTTTTAAAATGGAAAGATAATAGGAAATATTTTGCTAAATTCTTGAAAAAGGTGTATTTTAATCAAATTAAACAACAGAGGTTATTCTCACTTGCACATGATAGACACTGGTTGTCTCAAAAGCTTGGGTTATAAGTCTCTTGTTTTTATCTATGGTTTCATTATACTGGTTCAGAATGGACAGAGTCAGAAAGATTGTGTCTGATGTCATATATCATATCACACACACACTGCCAGTATCAAATGAATTTTGGAAGCAATGTGCATACCACATCAACACGCAGCTTATAACTTCTAGATCCGGTATATATTAATTTAGTGACCATCTTCTTGTTATCAATACTCTTTCTGATTGGATAGTCGTTATCAACATGTGGTTTTCACTAAAAGATGTCTAGTTGGTCCTAAATGAAAATGACGTGATGTGACATCCAATATATTATTGCCACTCCTCTTGAACAGAAAGTCATATCAACATGGGGTTTTTGCCAGAAGACTTCTTATAATGTCTGGTTGATCCTAAATAAAAATGGTGCCACTTCTATATCCAATATGGCTGATACAGCTGCCATCTTGAAAATCTTGTTATAGCTACTCCTTCTGAATGGATGGTTGTATTAACATGGGGTTTTCACTGAAAGACTTCTTATGATGTTTAGTTGCTCCCAAATGAAAATGGGGCTGATCTGACCTCCAATATGGCAGCCATGGCTGCTGTTTTGAAAATATTACTATTTCTACTCCTTAACAGAAAGTCCTTGACATGGGGTTTCTGACCTCAAATATGGCTGCCAAGGTGGCCATTTTGAAAATCTTGTTATTGCAAATCCACCGAGACTAATGGTCATATCAACATGGGTTTTCACCACAACGCTTATTATGTCTAGTAGGTCCGAAATGAAAATTGTGCTAAGCTTACATCTAATGTGGCTGCCACAGTGGCTTCTCTGAACTCATTATTGCTAAAAAATATCAGAGGTTTCAACACTCAGCTGTTAAAAGGAAGAAAAGGTCTTATCTTGAATTCCTGAAAATTCTTTTTGCCAATAGAGTGTCAGTCCTTTTGAGGGCTCTTTTTATATTTGATTGTTGTATCTCTTATAAGTATGACTATTGAAGCAATAAGTAATTACATTTATTTATTAATATAACTATTGAAACAATAAATAATTACCTTTCTAGTTTCCCATGTTAGATTACTTTAAACGGCAGCTAAAAGAACTGCATCCCAACCCTCACCCTAATCAATGCAATTGTTCTAGTTTTTATGTTTCTTCATTATAACTTTTAGGTCTAAGTTTGGAAGAAATTTGTGTTTGCTTATGAAAACAGTATTACTTTCTGATTACTGCACTTCAGGAGGAAAAGATATGAATCCTGTTTTTTTGCCAACATACAAAAAAAATGTGAATTTAATGTCATTTAACTTTTCGCATAATAACCAATAAATGAAGTTTAACTTTAGAATATTATTGGGCAGGGTTTGTTAATATGCACATGGATATTTGAATTATGCTATTACCCCTTGTGGCTGTATGGTGGGTGGTTATCAAATACTTGTGCAAAAATCACATAGTTTCTGAGGTATTCTGAACAGCAGTCAGCATTTCTGTGTGTATAATATGCAGCCATTTGCAAGCATTGTAGACCATGATCTGCCATCAGATTATGCACATGCAGATCAGTGTTGCCCCTGAACTGTCAGCTGTACAGTCAAAGTTTATTGAGCAGAGTTGCCCCTGATTTTCCAGCTATTAAATTATATGCCGACAGATCTAGAGCTATGAAGTTCACATAATTGTAGGGCATTATACACACAGAAATTAATAGATAAAGACTATGAATTATCAAAGCAAAACAAAGTAGATCTAATTTCTGAAGTAATAAATATTATTTTCAATGAGGAATATTTAAATCTGATTATTGCAATGCTCCAAAAAATACATGTACATGTATATGCAAAATACATGCAGTTTATGTTTTAGAACCATCTTGTAGAACTTTTTTCAATCGCATGAAATCTACAGAAGTAGGAGAAACACCCTCAGCAGAGACATCACTTGGTGTTGACCAGTTTGATTCCTTTGTTACACCACTGAAAAATGGTGAGGACAAATGCTGTACAGATCTTTCAATACCTTTGTGTTGTTCTGACCAGTAAGTATTTCTGTTTGAACATTGTTACTAGTTTTACATTTATTATAGCATACTTAGTTTGATTTTGGTCCCTCACTCTGCCTAATTTGGTAAACATTTTTTTTTATATATTGTACACTTACATTTTAGAGAAGAGAGCTCCTGCACCTTTTTTTTCAAAATACTACTGGGAGCTAGGAATTATGTTCACATTTTAGATTAATGTATGTGGCAATTTTATAAGTCTGTATACCACATAATTGTACAAATGGTAACTTTATGACAGACATTATCTCATACATTCAACTTTTCTCAGCTCTCATTAGTGTAAACCTTAAGCATTATACTTTATCAATCATAGCATTCTATGTCGTTTAAAAAAAAGTTGCCAAAAAATCATTAACACTTCCTTACAGGAATCAGCAGGAGCAATAATCATTGTCTAATGATTGCATATGCAATTTTTTTGTTTAGAAAAATGTGTGGTGGGTTAGATCAAACCCAGAGAACAGAAACAGAAGATAGGAAGGTCGCAGAATATTTGCTGACATTAAGAATAATGCTGAAAACAAAAGTAAATGAAGCTTCAATTCAGATTAAGAAATGTTACAAAATTTTGTCCAAAATAATGAGAGAAGGAATAGTATCAGATGTTGCATGGATTATTTTTGAAAACAAACCATTGAAACATAGTTTATGGAGATTGTTTGTGTTGGATATAGAAGAAAGTGCAAGATGTTTAACAGCCAGGCATGTAAGTTATTTAAGTGATTTAGGATATGATGCCCTGGTCAGTTTTGATTGGAGTTGTGTCATGTAGGAGCTAGTCAAGTTTCAGCCATTTGTGACTGATGTTCTTTTGGTTGTTTCAACACCAAGAAACCGGTGGAAAGATTACTATAATCAGCTGACAAATGAATTTGGTCCGATTTATGGCTATTTAACGAAAAGAATGTACAAAGATCTGTCCAGAGTACAAAAGTTTGTAGCAATGGCTCTTGCAAATGAGAAAGTTCACCAAAAGGTTTCAACCTTTAAGTTTTGTAAAATTCAGTTCTTTCATGTTGACTCCTGATTTCTGTAAAATGTGATAGAATTGCAAAACACCATCTTAACTACAGCTACATCAGGGGTGTCCAACCTTTTTGCATGAGGGGCCACATTGCGATTTTTTTCTCACTCACAGGGCTGTTTATAAACTTGGCTTACATTTTCCACTACCAGTCGGCACAAGTTATAAAAGGTTGGCGGGCCAGATAGAAACCTTTGATGGGCTGGATTCTGGCCTATGGGCCGTATGTTGGACAACCCTGAGCTACACCAATTAAAATGTCTCATGAATGAAATGCAGCACATTGAAGCCTTAAAGGATGCATCGTGATCTTTATTTTTTTTCTTCAAAATGTGTAAAATAAAGTGACTGCCAATTGTAAATACATGTATAATAATTTTAATGGAATGATCACATTTTGTAATCCATAAATAGGGTTATTCTTAGAAATGTTTGTTTTGCCATAAATTAACTTTAAGCTATGAAGATAATGACAGGTCTATCAATATTTTGTTTTTTGAAATGTTTTTTTATTCCAATAAAATCTGAAAAAATTTGTATGGTTTGTAAATATAATTATAATTACCAGGTAATCAGCATTAACTTATATCATCTGAAAGAAATGCAACCTAAGGAAAACCCTGTTGGAGCGGTTTAATAAAAAAAAATCTCTTTGAGTTTAATGTTATATACAAGCATCACTTGAATTATTAAATGTTTTATTAGAACTTGTCTAGACAAAATCAGTGGTCCCCTTTCTATAAAAAATGCAATATGGAGACTCTATCTTATTCTTGTTACATTACTTCTCAAAGGACACTTTTGTATTCTTGATAGAAGTACAATTCTTCATTTATTAATGGTTTCAGTTACAAAGTGAAATCAATATCAGCCTTTTAAAAACAGAAATATACGTGTATGATGGTTTATTCTTAATAGTTTATCTCATATGAGATTAAATGCATCATCATATTTAAAAAAAATATGCCACTTTTATATTCAGCATCTGATATAAAAGAGTACAATTAAGACATCATAAAAAAGTCTGTTAACAGAATGAAAGATTTTACTTGCACTTTGAAAGGAGTAAACTGTATCACATCAAATTGTCCGATTAATATTTCTGTTTGAATAACACAATCCAATGCTTTGCTGATTACCATAAATGCAGTTCAAATAAGATTTGTTTGTTATATTTAGAAAGGTTGATGCATGTGAATTTTCGTATTAATTTGCAGGATTTTGTTCTTGGTTTTGCAGGCTGATGCTACTTTCTTCTTATTTTTCTTGTTACTCATGAAACTATTTTATGCGTGCATGTACTACTTATTCATATGCCTTAATATGGTGAGTTGAGTTATGAAATTTTCAACAATGTTCAGCAACATGGTTGGTTTTAGTTCCACGTGTATCTCTTACTACCAGTGATCAAGCTCTGAAAGAGAAGTTACATGTATCTTTTATTTTTGATACCAATTTATTGGGCATACTTCATCTAGATGTAATGACTGTACATACAGTTAGAATGGTTCTATTGCAAACTATTTATTAAAGCAAGTAGGCTAAATAGAATGAAGATGAGAAAAATGGTATTTATTCATATTTTAAATCATTATTTATTAAATGTTGCAATTCACTTAAAAGAAAGCTTTTTATTAACCTCATAATTCTAATAAGCGGCTTGCTAGACTAAATTTGCATTGAAGATGTACTTCTTAGTAGTAATTTATGCAATAGTTCATATCTGTAATATTAATGAATTTCATCTCCACCTTGTTTAAACAAAAGGTAGTGATTATGTACTCCTACCAGCCAATCCATCCTTTGTGCCATTAGTATGTAGTGTTTATCTCCATGACTGTTTAAGATATGGAAACTTTGGGTTGATTGGGGGACACTGCATAGTTGTACCTTAACATATTAAAATTTGTATATATCCATCAAGTTGAGGCTAATAAAATGGGAATGTTTTTTTTCTCAAAAAATTTTTTATTCCTCTTTATTTGTTTTATATATATATATATATATATATATATATATATATATATATATATATATATATATATATATATATATATATATATATATATATATATATATAACAGGCTTTTAGATCACTCACTTGGATAATAGCCTAGAGCCTTAGACATGTGGAAGTCTAGCCTTTAAATTAACATTTAAACTGATGAGATCCCCACCCATATGTAAGTTTGAAAGGCATTAAGAGACAATACTAGAAATGTATTCATTTATTGCACTCTTGAAGATGCCCTAGCGGATGGTACATGGTACAAAGGTTTTTGGCAGTGTTCAGATCACTATACATCTAAATCAGTAAATAAATGGTATCCAAAAGCAATCCATAATATTTTCATATAGACTAGTAATAAAAGAGGACTGATATTTTGGTTTATACACTCTATCTTATATATGTTTTTTTTGTAGTTTGAAAACAGATTAAATAGTATTGACTTTACTTTAGCCATTTGTATAAATTTCATTTCAGGTTTATGACAGGCTGCAAACACTTGGTATGAAGGTTTCACACGGTACAACACTTGGTGTGATGATTTCACACAGTATAATGCTAGTTGTGACGATTTCACACAACACAATGCTTGGTGTGATGATGTCACACAGTACAACACTTGATGTGATGGTTTCACACAGTACAATGCTTGGTGTGACAGTTTCACACAGTACAATGCTTGGTGTGATGGTTTCACACAGTACAGTGCTTGGCGTGATGGTATCACACATTATAACGCTTGGTGTGATGATTTCACACAGTACAGTGCTTGGTGTGATGGTTTCACACAGTACTATGCTTGGTGTGATGATTTCACACAGTATAATGCTTGGTGTGATGATTTCACACAGTATAATGCTTGATGTGACGGTTTCACACAGTACAGTGCTTGGTGTGATGGTTTCACACAGTATAACACTTGGTGTGATGGTTTCACACAGTACAATGCTTGGTGTGATGGTTTCACACAATACTATGCTTGGTGTGACGGTTTCACACAGTACAACGCTTACAGTAACCAAGCAGATAAGCAGTCATTTTACCACTGAGCTAGTTGATGCTATTAAAAATGGCAAAAAGTTTCGATTGGTGGATGATAATGTAAACTTCATGGCTGGAGTAAGCCGTGAACGTAATGGAAAAACAAAACACATGGAACATTGATTTGCATCAGCAGCCATAATTTAACCCAGCAAATTTGATCAGTTGTCTAGTGTTAGACCTCAAGCAACCCTCCTTGACATGTCACTCAAGAAATTCATACCAGACTTAAGAGACTGGAGCATTATAAAATCTGTTTTTCATTTTTATGCTTCACAGTTGTTAAGATTTCACTGTGTATTTATTTATGAAGCTCTCCAAGGATTGCGAAGGTTGCTAAGATTTCCAAGTAAGTACAACTCGCTAACCACAAGCTCGTTATGAGCTTGTATTGAACTTGTTACATGCAAAGTTTTAGCAAGCTTCCTACTACCTGGTTGACAGCGTGTTACGAGCTTGTATGTTCATTGCAAGCTTGCTGTGAGCTCGCGTGTGCAGAGTTTTAGCGAGCTTGTTACTAGTTGGTTGACAGTGCATTGCGAGCCTATATGCATATTGCAAGCTTGCTGCGAGCTCGCGCATGCTCCTATGAGCTTGATTTAGGATTGCATTTTTATAAGGGTATAGCAAGCTTGCTTAAAGCTCATTGAAAGTGTGCCATGAACACGTCACAAGCTTGTTATGAGCTCGCTATGACTTTGTAAATGTTCCTATTCCGGCTTCCAAGTGTTATACAGCGAAGTCGCAGGCTCTCACATGCGAAGTTTCAACAAGCTTGTTATTGTCTTGAAATAAGCTTGTCATTTTTGTAAGGGTAAGTTGCCTCTGGTAGTTTGTCAGATTGCCGACTCTAAACAATCTAATTGTCAAAGATTGTTTTGATGCATGTCGCCAATTTTAAGGTGAGTAGGTGTTAATTGTTAATAATACAACTCATGAGACTTCTTTGACAGGTGTGTTTGGAAACAAAAGCACTCGTCTCTAACAATTAACCACCAGGAGGATTTTGTTCAAAGCATGATTGATGTTACGAAAATGTAGCACCCACAAGTGGTGTTTATGATCTGTTGTTTATGTGATAATTGCAGGAGACCGATACATATTTACTGCTTGGCAAACAATTAAATGGACAAAAATAAGTATTCTCAAATCATTCTCAAAAGTTGGATTTTAAATATTTTGATGCAGGTTGCTGATTTCCAGGTGACTAGTTGATAATTGTTTAGTAAATGGATTAAATAAGTGTTCACAAATCCTTCAGTTGTGAGTATAAATAAATCATTACAAACAGTCTAGCTTTCTTTATCTCTCTCCCTCTCATTCTCTTAAAAATCTAGCTATTTCCAATTCCTTTTCTACCTGTTCATTTATCTGTCTATATACATGTACATGTATGCTTTTGCTCCTCCAACTATATCTGCTTTCTAACTCTTTCTAATCTACATATTGTTATGTATATAGACTCTATAATGAGTGTCTAAACTTTTGGTCTATGACTGTACTTTAAAATACGGTCAAATAGTAAGTTGCACTTTAAGTTTGGTTAAGATGTCAACATGGTATTTACTGACCTTTGAGTTCAAGGTCAGAGTTGTTGACCATTTGTTGGGGATATTCTACTCGAATGATGCATTTTGTATTGCATTGTGGGTCGTTAGATGATGTTTCCTGTTGTGAAATAGGCCATTTGCAAGAGTATATAAGAACTTGATGAACGCACTATAATAATTCTAATTTTAAAATTTGTGTTAAAAACATTCCTGTTTTTTTATGATCAGTCATTTTGGAATCATCAGACTGTTTGGAATCATAGTTGTGCTGTAATCTTGTAATACCATAATGCTGTATTGCCGTATACATAATTTGAAAGGAATTATTTATAACATTCATTGGAGTTACCGAAAGTGCTCATTAATCTTTGGATTTAAATATATGACTTTTGGATAGCTGTGGACATTCTCAAAGATGATCTGTGACGATTGTGAGCAGTTGCTGAAAAATGCACTGCATGACACTAATTTACATCTAAAAGTGATTGCCATTTTTTTAAAATAACCACAATTAGGAAAACATTGAAAATAACAGAGGAGAGAACAAACAGCTTATGAATCGATTAGTGTCTGGGGATAAAGGATTGAGAGCAAGTTGTCTTAATTTTCCCCACATCATTGTTCATTTCAGTAATAAATTTAATTCAGTTTCATTGTGGACAATGAATAAACTTATGTTTTTAATTGCTGGGTTATAAGTGGGTCTGTTAAATACGAAGTGCCAAGTCAGATGGCTTCATATAATATAAATGCCATCTTCCCAATCCAAAATTGACATATTCATTTTGATACTAATTCTTGTCAACATTTTATAACAATGTTGATAATGGTTACTGTTTTGATTTTTTGTAGAACACCAGCTGAAGTCGAGTCTCTCTTAGGGAGAAACCATTCCATTTTTATAATGGGGGGGGGGGAGGTATTATGATTCTTTTTGAAAAGCTTGAAAACAATTCTCTTGCTCTAATATGTTGGAGAAAAAAAGACCGAAAGGTGTGCCTCTGGTCAAGTTGGTGCATAAGTTTGTTCAGATTTCTTTTAATAAAGTAAAACAAAAAATTTCTTTAAGTGTCAGTGATCCACTTTCCACTGATCATAATTTAAAATTCTCAGGCTACATTGTTTAAACTTAATTGGAAATGCAAACATTTTTTACATCAGCAATAACTGCAAACAGAAGCGATGCAATAGAAGCCAATCAAAATTTTCCAAACACACATGTATTTAATATACAAGATTGTTTTTAAATCAAAATATTTTTTGTCCAAATAAATAATCAACACAAAGATGATTGATTCTTCAACTGGTATCCGATTATAAATCACTCTTGATTTCTCAGTCTTTTCATGGGTGGTGTTCATGCACTGGCTATTCAAATGTCAATCAGTAATGTCAACCAGCCCCCTCCACAGTGGAGTTGCAAAAGACATGGCTATTGAGGTATTTACCTCTCCACGACATGTGGAGCTAAAAATAATCACGTGAGCTGTACTGTACCTCTAACAAACAGTAATGACTCCCTGGTTTTGATATTGAGAGGACTTTATTTATTGACCAGATTTTGCAACAAGAGTCCCCTGAAGGAACTGATACTCAACTGGGCAAAAATAATTTCAAGGAATTCAAGATAAGACCATTTATTTCTTTTACTGCTTAGTGTTGAAACCATCTCGAATATTTCTTCGGGGATAACAAAATTAGCCGCTGTGGTGGACATATTGGATCTCAGATTTGCACCATTTTTGTTTAGGACCATGTAGACATCATTCAAAATCTTTTGTTGAAAACCCCACGTCAATATTACCATTCATTCAGGGAGAGTAACAACAGCAAAATTTTCAAGATGGCCATCATGGCAGCTATATTGGATGTACGATTCGCACCATTTTTATTAAGGACGAACTAGGTATAAGAAGTCTGTTGGTGAAAATCCCACGTTGATATAACCATCCATTTGGGAGTATAGATTACCAAATGTTCAAGATGGCCACTATGATGAAAACCCCATGTCAAAATGACCTTCCATTCAAGAGGAGTAATAATCAAGATTTTCAAGATGGCCACCATGGTGGCCATATTAGACACCAGAGCAGCACCATTTTAAATTAGGGACCAACAAGACATTATAAGAAATCTTCTGGTTAAAACCCATTGTTGATATAACTTTACAATTTGGAGGAATAACAATAACAAGATTTTAAAGATGTCTGCCATGAATATCAGATGCACACCATATCCATTTATGACCATCCAGACATTTTAGGAATTCTTCTGGTGCATGCACAATGTCAATATGACCAGCCATCTAGGAGAAGTAGTGATAATAAGATTTTCCAGATGGCCATTATGGTGGCCATTTTGGATATCTGATGGCACCATTTTCATTTAGGACCAACTTGACATCAAGTCTTTCAGTAAAAACCCCATGTTGATATGCCCATCCATTTTGGAGGAGTAGCAATAACAAGATTCTCAAAATGGCAGCAGTGGCAGCCATATTGGATGTGCGAGCTGCACAATTTTTATTTAGGATCAACTAGACATCATAAAAAGTGAAAACCCCATGTTAATATTGCCATCCATTCAAGAGAAGTAGCAATAATAAGATTTCCAAGTTGGCTGCTGTGGCAGCCTTATTGGATGTCCAAGCAGCACTCTTTTCATTTAGGACCAACTAGACTATGGGATGAATGTGTGTCAAGTTTCACGGCAATCCTCAAAGTGATTTAGGAGGAGTAGCAATAGCAAACTTGTATCAATAGACGGATGACGGATGAAAGAAAGTCCTATAAGCTCTTCAGGTCTATGAGCAGTAGAGTGAAAAACTACAGGTCATAGACGGTCAAATTTTGTATCATTTGAACGAGAATGAAGAGGGCATTAATGTATTTTTTTATTTCAAATTAAGGCTTGGTAGAATTGCACTATTTTCAGAAAAATGTCCTTACCAATTTTCTTTACTTTTTCCTATTTTCATGGCATAGTGGTCTTTTTTAAGATGGGTAATAGGCATACAATCATAATGTTTAAAACTAAAACGACACTTTCATCTTGGCACAAAATATTTATTCTAACAAAATTTACATATTGCATGCACAAACACACAGACCACTGGCAACAAATAATTCTGACCTTTACATCCAACCAAAGAATTTGCCAATCCCCAGCTGTCATTCAAGTACAGCATAGTGTGAATTTGATTGCCCTGCTGACCAAGTACAGTTGCCATCTAATTGCAAGTGTTGCATGTACACTTGTAGACTAGGAAATGACAAAATAAACTTCTAATTTGGCATGGACAATGAATGCCTTAGCATGTCTTGATGACATATCATTATTTGTGTAGTACCGTATTTACCGTATATCTTGGGACACCGTATATCTTGGGACACCATAAATTTATTTTTAAAGTAATTTTTTTGTGCACTGTATGTTCTGGGACAGATCGTTTTTTTCGAGTCGTAAGTTGTGGGACACCTTTTGAATCATAATATCGATAGCTTAGCTGGTAAAAAAATGCACTCAAACTTATATTTTATTACATAAATAAAATAAAAACCGCTGTCAGTGTTGTTTGTTTACACTTTTCTTCTTAACTGCAAACTTTTGAAGAACAAATTTTGATAAATATATGGGCAATATAGGAGACTAGATGTTTGCACTACGTACAAAATACGTGCAAGTCGGAGCAACCTGTACTTGTATTATAATTTGTTTTACTGTATAAACACTGTTTGATGCAGTAAAAGTTTTGAGTTGATTTATATTTGCCTTTTTCATAAGCCAGATCTAATTCCCAAGTAATATTTCCTCAGTTATCTGCCAGTGCAAACCCTTTAGCTTGTAAAGGCAGCCTCACTTTGTTTTCCCAACCCTTTGATCGAGCTCACTTTGTTTTCGTAACCCTTTGATCGAGCCGCAAAGTTGATACTTGTTCATTGTTCAGTGCCAAGTAGAGTCCTATATTAAGCTGACAGAATTTATTTGAACTTCCTGTGATCATGCCGCACAATTGACGCCGGTTCAGTGAATACTGCTAAAAAGAAATCAAAGCCGGCTTCCCTTGCTCGACCGACTTTGTATATAAAAAATCTGCACACTTAAAAGAATCCAAAGTCGGCTTCCAGGGTCTGCTTGCTTACTACAAACTTATCCATCACGGCTGAGATGTATAATGTGGTTTATTTTGTTTTATTTGTATTCCCCTTTATATATGCTAAAATAGTACGGTAACAATGAATGTGAGGAGTCACTTTTATTGTAACAATGTGTGATAAGTTTTCCATTCAAAACTGTTCCATTGTTTCAATTTATTTTCGAAATTGCTGTGAATACCGGTAAAAAGAAACCAGAGTCGGCTTCCCTAGGTCGGCCTACTCTGTATATAAAAAATCTGCATACTTGAAAGAATCCAAAGTCGGCTTCCAGGGTCGGCTTGCTTTGTAATAAAATAATCTTTGTATTTGATAGCCGAAGTCTCTACCAGGTGTGTTTATTCACCACCCAAGCATCTATTGTTTGCCACCTGTCATTATAATTGATGTTTGCAGGGTAAATACATGGGTGCAACATCATACACAGCATTAATTGTCTTTAAGAATATTTTTTTTGTACAAGGGTAACCCATGCTAGCAAAAATGTTGTCATTTTCACTCACAGTCAATGTATTTACTAATAATGATTTTTATTTGCGAAATATTATTACATTGTTAACCTGGATATAATACACTCTTGGTTATTTTGCACCATACACCGGATCATGCGTGAATTGCTGATGCCTTCAAGCAATCGGTTATTTCTCGGTCTCTCTCTCTTTCTATTGTTTGTGATTTTGCTGGATCCAATTTTCAGTTTGATAATATACCGGTATTCAAACTTCTTAGGACAGCCAAACATGATTTGTTTATCTATATTCACGTCAATAAAATAATGTGTCAATGTTGTTACCGGACATAATCTATACACACGACCGGTACTCTACATTACCAGATCATGTCGTGTTAGTGGATAAGTTAGTGATAGTGGATACGTTTGTGTCTTTTATACATAAATTGCTTATGAAGAACAAAAAAGAGGAATAAAAAAGAACAGTACAAGGTTAGTTTCTTTCAGTTTATTATCAAATAAACGTTAAATTTACCTACCTTATTGTAACATGAAGTGGTGGGGGGGGGCAGCAAATTAAACACAATTTGTTTCGGTTCTTAAGTTCTGGGACATATGATCTAGTTGGAAAAAAGTTTAACCATAAGTTATGGGACAGGAAAAAAATCATTTATTTTATCTTGTCCCAAGATATGCGGTAAATACGGTACTTCTGTATGACATGGTTGGGATCTAGCTTCTACCCCTCATCACCTGGTATAGACTTCTTTCATTATGTCCTTTAAATCAATTTTCATAAATAATACAAATAACATTTTTCAAATAAAATTAGATAACCAAATGAAAAAAACTTAATTACTGAACTGTTTGCAATATTTAGTACCTGTTACCTTATTGTACATAAATGAATCAATTATGGTATATTTTTGTCTCCTAATTTTTTGTAAAGAGAACTCTGTATTCTCATAAAGATTTTGTATAATAAATGTACTTATGAAATAACCAAAAATTGATAGTTAATAATTAATTAATTAATAATAATTAATGAACTAAAATTTATAAATTGATATATATTACCTATAATTATTCATACCAAAAAAAAAAAAAACAACTTAGAAACAAGCAACTTATAGGAATTTGAAATGCATTTTCATTGCCCTTATCAATATCAGGCTGCCAATCATAATTGAGGGAGTTATTCTGTGGAAAGGAAAGTGAGTGGGTCTGACAATCAGGGGCTATAACTCCATTCAACAATAACACAGAACACTAACAACTGAACTTGGCCAAGGTTACACCAATATCAAGCTAAACACCAAATTTGGTTGAAATCTAATAATAATCAAGAGATTTACTTTGCAGAAAAGAATGTGGATGGGTCTGATATTAAGGGGCTCTCTTCTGATTATGATGCAGCAAGCTGACAACTGAACTCGAACAAGGTCTCATAAATATCAAGCTGCATACCAAATTTGGTTCAAATTTAAAGATAACTAAGGAATTTACTGCGCAGAAATTAAAGTGGGTGGGTTGGACATTCAGGGACTACAACTCTGCTAAATAATAACATAGAAACTAACAACTGAACTCTGCCAAGGCATCATCAATATCTAGCTGTATAACAATAATAAGAGGGTCATTGTGCAGAAACACCAGTGGGTGGGTCAGAGTTATTGTGTATAAATGAAAATGGGTGGGTCTGATAATCAAATTTTATAATTTTGGCAATGCTTTATGAAGAATGCTGATAACTGAACTCAACTAAGGTCTCGTCAATATCTAATTACATACCAAATTTTATTAAAATCCAATAATATTTAAGGGAGTTATTGTGTGGAAATAAATGGGGGATGTGCACAAACCCATTTTAATGTCACTTGTTTTCTATGAAAAGTGGGAAACAAAAAAGTGTACAAAAAAATTACAGATAACATGGTAGATTCCTCTAACTCTAAAATTAATACATTAAGCAGGGCTTGGCAAATTTTATAAACTAACTGGAAAATTGAACTTGCTCTTGGGAGATTTGAGCTTGCCCAAAAATATGACATAATATCGCAAAAGTTAACAAATACAGCAAAATAAAATATCAGTTGTATTCTTGAAATTATGCTATATTTATTTTACAAATAAAAATCTTATTTTGCTTTCTGTTTTATCCTTTTTGGAGTATTAAAAACTTGTGCCAATAATGAAAGTTATCAAAAAAGATATATCTAATAGTACACAATGCAGATAGATAAACAGATGAGACAAGAGGAAGTGTTTGAACTGATAGCTGGATAATAGAATACATAGAAGAATAAATATCGATAGAATCGTCTCTTCAACTACATGAACAATTGTGAAAGCTTGTCTGAGAAATGAGTGGGTTGTTGTAACGATTTATTTATTTATATACCTGAATGATTTCAAGCAACTTATTTTTATCCATCTAATTACTTGGCAAACATCAAATATGCATTGGTCTCGAGTAATTACTATATAAATACTAGATGATAAACACTACTAGTGGGTGGTAATTTTTCAATAATTGAAATAGAGACAGCCACGTGCTTAATCATTAGAGACGAGTGCCTTTTTTTTCCAAATACATCTGTAACATAAATCTTGTGTGTTATGTCTTTAACAATTATCACCAAGTCACCCTGAATTCATTGGACCAAAAAGTTGTCCAGACAGTCTGATTGGCTAGCATAATAATTAAGGAG
The DNA here is from genome assembly GCA_029931535.1 of Margaritifera margaritifera. NCBI lineage: Eukaryota > Metazoa > Mollusca > Bivalvia > Unionida > Margaritiferidae > Margaritifera > Margaritifera margaritifera. The sequence goes on from JAQPZY010001527.1 coordinate 3,254,404, forward strand.
GAGCCTACTCACCGATTTCCTGTGGCTATGCTAGGACTTGAAAATTAGCAAATCCCATATAGTTACAAATATTATGATTCAAATGATAACAAGTTAAGACATAATTATTTAGTACCTACTTGCCAAAACTTGCTTCAAATAATAAAAATTCACATTATCACATCTCCACATGAAAATGCACAGCTGACCTTGACAATGACTACAAGACAGAAGTGGTGACAGACTTTAACAATTTATCATGTGAAATTATCATGTGAAATAATAGGATCAATGGAATAATTAAACTGGGGGCATTTATATAATTAAAGCATGCAGTACATATAAAAACTAAATAAAGGTGCTGATATGAGTACTGTGGCCAGATTGCAGATTATAAAAAAGCATTATGAACTGAACTACTGTTTTTTTTTTACTTGCTCACCAAAAAGTACCCTGCAAATCTGAACGTGCCCAAACTGAATCTGTGCTTGTCCTGGGCATCTTAATTAGGACTACACATGCATGGATCAAAAAGTCCATATTCCTGTGATATGAAATAAAAAAGTCCATATAGCTGTGATTTGCAGATGTAGATCTAACACTCTAATATACGATTCTGGTCAGGATTTCAAAGTTCCCATTGCCAGTTGCCCAGGGAGAGTAGCCTGTTGTGAAAGAAGAAATCAAATACTACTCGAGACATGCTTAGGCTGTGGAAATGACAATTTTAATGGGCAAGTGAAAATATGAAATTCATTTGCCCTATGGGCAAGTTCACTTTCAACAAATTTTGAAGGTCTGCTGATGATATTACCCAGCTCCACACATCCTGATTTTATAACAAAATAACAAATAAAGTGTGATAAACAACTTAAGGTAATTAAATTGTTCTTCAAGATACAATTTTATTATAAAAGAATAAACATGGTTGTTAATTAGTGTCTAAAGATGAAATTATATCACTCATCATAATGATATGCATCACATATCAATCAAATACCATGATATATTCACATGGGATATCAATCAAATATCATAACATAGTCACATGGTATATCAACAAAATATGATATAGTCACATGGGATATCAATCAAATATCGTGAAATAGTCACATGATGGGAAGCTGTAAACATGACATTACAAGAGTGTTCAATTCATATCAAATTTCTGAAAAAAACACTGAATAATTTCCATGCTTTACAAACCTTGGCAAGCATATGATTGAAATTATTCAGCAAGTTTCATCAACTGTATTTAAACTGAACACTAAATGTAAAGTTCTATTTATCACAAGATAAAAAAAAACAAATTTTGTTCAACAAAAATTTTGAAAATTGCATTGGACCCTTGTAACATAATACATTACATATAGTAATATCACTATGTCAGGCACATATCTTTGATGTGATATTTCACAAGCTAAATATAAAAAACAGTATCATGCAGTAACAGATAAGCAATAAAAATGTATTGCACAGGCAAGAAACACTTTTTGCTGACAAGTTTATGATCTTGTGAATACATATATTTCTAGACTTTTACTAAAGTTCTGATCAAGTCTTTCTAGTCTTGTCTAAAAGATGTTAACTGACTGATAAATTATCATGACCTACCTTGAAGAAATGAACTTTTGACTATATTTTTTAATGAATACTTCTCAATGTATTTCACAGCTGAACATTTCTGATTTTGATAATTTAGCAGACCATGATACAATGGCCAGTATGTCACCATTGTTATTCTGCTATTTCACTGTACAATGACTCTCAAAGATGTTTGGTTCAGTTCCCTTCCGTAAATTTCTTCAATTGGTTGCACACTACTTGAACTGTAGACAGGACAAAGCACTTTCTCAAAATGCTGCCCTGCTGACTATTTTCTCTCAAATATGTCTTGGATATATAAAAAATCTATCACAGATATGCCACTGTTTTTCAACAATTAGCATATTTAGATTAAACAGCATTTTATTTCATGACTGAAAAGGTCTTGGCGATGATGAGTAACTTGTGGAGGTGAGTACAAAATGTGTCCAAAACATAACCACTGGCAGAGGAAAGGGAGGGAGGACTTCTGCCCCACAATCCTCTGTGAGAAGAGTGGTATGCTGACTGGTTCTTCTTTCTTTTATTAGATTGGTCCATCCTAAAGAGTCAGAAACCAATATATTACATCTAGTAACCTGTCAACTCCTGATATAACAGCGGTGACATCTTATATATCAGATCTTCGTGTGCTAGCAAATCAAATCAGTAATAAACCTGTAGCTTTCAAAAGAAAAGAAAATCAGTAATAAACCTGTAACTTTCAAAATCAAATTCAAATCAGTAATAAACCTGTTGCTTTCAAAAGCAAATTAAACCTGAAGCTTTCAAAAGCAAATCAAATCAGTAATAAACCTGAAGCTTTCAAAAGCAAAGCAAATCAGTAATAAACCTGTAGCTTTCAAAAGCAAATCAAATCAGTAATAAACTTGAAGCTTTCAAAAGCAAAGCAAATCGGTAATAAACCTGAAGCTTTCAAAAGCAAAGCAAACTGGTAATAAACCTGAAGCTTTCAAAAGCAAAGCAAATCAGTAATAAACCTGTAACTTTCAAAAGCAAATCAAATCGGTAATAAACCTGAAACTTTCAAAAGCAAATCAAATTAGTAATAAACCTGAAGCTTTCACAAGCAAATCAAGTCAGTAATAAACCTGAAACTTTCAAAAGCAAAGCAAATCAGTAATAAACCTTAAACTTTCAAAAGCAAATCAAATTGGTAATAAACCTGATGCTTTTGAGAGCAAATATATTCAAAAAGTCATTTTTTTAAGCTTGATAATGACAGTCAAGTACACAAGCACTATTTAAATTATCCACCATGTTCACATTCAAGTATACAAGCAATATTTAAAATGTCCAGAGTTCACAGTCGAGTATACATGCATTATTTAAAATGTTCACAGAGTTCAAAGAAGTACACAAGCACTATTTACAATGTCCACAAACTTCAGAGTCAAGAAAACTGGCTTGCTTCTTCATCACAAACAGATTTAAATTTGGTGTTGTCCCTAAACCATGAATCAGGCCAGTGTGCTTTTTGCTTTTCAGAGCATGGTAAAGTCTCTTCTGAGGGTACCATTTCTGCAAGAGAAGGAATTTTGAAGTACTCAACTGCAAGTAAACAAACAGGGGTACATGATATCAAGTTGGTACCCAAACTACACTTGCAGAATATCACCATATGCAATAAGGGTACATGATATCAAGTTGGTACCCAAACTAAAATGTCACCATATGCAATAGGGGTACATGATATCAAGTTGGTACTTGAACTAAAATGTCACCATATGCAACAGGGGTACATGATACAAAGTTGGTACCCAAACTACACTTGCAGAATATCACCATATGCAATAAGGGTACATGATATCAAGTTGGTACCCAAACTGCACTTGTAGAATGTCACCATATGCAATGAATGAATACTCTCAGGATTTAAGACAACACGGCGCTCAAGGAAGGCTGGATGCCACCTACAGATGGCAGAGTGCAACACCTTCCAAAAACAGGCTTGGGACAACACTGAAATTATTTCCCAATTTCTTATTCCAAGTGTCCAATTGATAACTAAACACTGCTCCCTGCACAGTCCTTTGCTGCTGTAGTTTCTGGGATGTTAGGTTAATATTTACATCTTTTTAAGGTCAGGATATAATTTCCGAGAGTTCTGAGGTTGCCCTGCAAAAGAAAGAAAAAAAAAACTGAACAAATTCTGAAAATAAGTTGAAACATAAGGATACAGTGATTTGTCAGAGGAATATAGATATTTTTGCTGCAATACAATATAGTGAATCAACAAACCTTAACACAATGATACAACATATTGTATCGACACACCTTATCACAATGATACAATATACTGTATCAACACATCACAATGAGAATATACTGTATCAATACATGTTATCACAATGATACAATATACTGTATCAATACACCTTATCACAATGATACAATATACTGTATCAACATACCTTATCAAAATGATGCAACATAAAGTATCAACACACCATTTGATACAATACACTGTATCAACACATTATCACAATGATACAATATTTTGTATCAACACAATTTATCACAATGATATAATATACTGTATCAACATACTTTATCATAATGATACAATATATCATATCAACACATTGTCACAATGATACAGTATACCATATCAACACACCTTATCATAATGATACAATATATCATATCAACACACCTTATCACAATGATACAATATATTGTATCAACACACCTTATCACAATGATACAATATACCATATCACACCTTGTAATGATACAATATACCATATCAACACACCTTATCACAATGATACAAAGTATTGTACCAACACACATTTATCACAATGTGCATGAGACAACCTTAGAGCTTAAAATCCAACTTTATACATTTAAAGAAATTAGACAAAATTGTCAGATTTACTGACTGGTCTGACATTTTATATTGTATCAATTTTTTTTTTTTTAAATCGTCAAAACTTTGTCATATGTGTTTGTTCTGAGTATGTACATGTACAATGTACAGTCAATCCTGTCAATAGCAGCCACCTATGGGAAAAGGCAAAACTGACATTTGTACACAGGTGATCTCTGTACACAGGTTTACCTTTCAAAATTTTATTTTTTGAACAAATACCATGCACCAAATATCATTATTATTATTATTATTATTATTATTATTACATTATCAAGATTGTTTTAGGTGCACTATTTAACAAAATCATAAAATATGCATTAATAGTCTTGCTCAAATTCATGTTCCACACAAGATTACAGTATCCTGCTCACTTTAATCCATTCTATAAATTAAATCATCACTGACTTAAAATAATCACTGATCTTAGTTTGTTTTGTGCACCACAAGAAAACTCTAATTTCAGTAGTGATTGACAGTTTACATAGGACTGTAAAACATAGTACCAACTCTTTTGTGGGGCAACTTGTATAAATTAGACCTGAAACAACTGTTCAATATCTGGATTAGATAGTTGCTCAACTCACCAAGATCAAAAGACAGTCAGCTTATGTGAGACCTGTGATGAATAGTGAATCAAAAGAAGCAATATATGGCTATTCTTTGTGACCCATAAACTGAAACTTCGCCAGCCTTTACAGACAAGTTTTAAATATTGAATGACCCCTGACCCTTATGAAAAGAGTAGTAACTCATATCTCTTCTCAAAGATGAACTTTGTTCACAAAATCGGCCATAATATCTTGCTCACACTTAATGATCCCAAGGATCTGAATTCACGCAACTACCATTTCCACTGCGACTACACGATTACTTTTTCCACTATCCATCAAATGAATTGCTTCGACCCTCTCCTGTAAGGATAAAAACCACCTTGCTTTCGAAACCGACGTACTTGACACCTCTGAGTTTGTGTGACTGTAGTATAGTGAGTACAAGCGACAAATGAAGTGTTTACACAAAAATTCACATCATATGCTTTTATCTAAACAATGCTTTGCTCATCAAAAAAAAGAGTTTAATTTGCATACTTAGAGCAGTCACTGTTGATATGCTCCAGAGACCACTTAAGGCAGGCAAAAACCTCTGTTGATTAGGAAACACCTGGCCGCTGACTGCAGAAGGCAGGTTACCATTACACACAGGACATTTATATAGGAAATTTGCTGGGGGGAAATTAGAATGGCCATTGTGGCCAGGTGACTGCTATGTACATGTGACCATTGGGACAGGTTTGTAATAGTGTTTTACAGAACTTCAGCACAATAGTGGCTATATGGTGCCAACTAAAGGTAAATGTATAAAAAAAAGTAAAAATAAAGAATTGTGCAGAAACTTTAGTAAAGATAAAGCCTTCCAAATTGGAAAGAATGAGTTTGATAAGCCGTAGGCATATGCCTAGGTCATCAGGCCAAGACACGTTCATAAGCCATATCAAACAATAGTTTTCCTCCGACTCAGAACAAAACACAAATGCAGTTTTGTATTTATTACATGTGCCATCTTTTATGCTTTCTAAATATATTAGCTTTACAGTAAGAATGAAATTCACAACAAGATGGGATTTATAAAAGTTCAAATCACTGGTATCATAAAATAATGATTCATGGACATCATGGAAGATACCAAAGTAGCTCCAAGCTGGGCATTTGATATGGAAATATGGATTGAACATCTGTATCAAAGACCAAATCAGCCATGAAAAATAAAATGGGTACTGTCTATACTCGCTTATAAGTCAAGTTCAACTGGAAACAACATAGACTCTGTTCTACTGTTGCACAATGTGCTGGCAGATCAGTGTCTATGTTGTTTGTTCTACTGATTACTCCAAACAGACTGTACAGACCCTGATCTACCAGCTCATTATGCAATGGCAGATCTGGGTCTGTGCAGTTGCAGTTGGACTCTACTTATAAGCGAGGATATATGGTATGTAATAATGAAACACTTTGCATTTATTTACATGTTTGGTATAAACAATATTTATTAGTTGTTATCATAATAAAGTTCATCAGCACATAAATAAATATATTGGCATATCGAGAAAACAAAATGTTTAAAGAGTAGGTAATATTATGGTCACGATACTAAATTCTGATGAAATGTTAAACTCGTATCTTTTATACATGAAAATAAGCTCAGGATAGATAGGTATTGTAATATATTTCATATCAGAACCTACATAACATGCTGTTGAATCATGACATCAGTGGAGATACATATCCCTAAAAGTTGGCAGGACAAATAAAAGTGTAAAATGCCTTGTCTATAACATGATGCCTTAGTTACACAAACTCTTGTCCTTTTGCTGTAGCCTTAGTAATACAAACTCTTGTCCTTTTGCTGTAGCCTTAGTAACACAAACTCTTGTCCTTTTGCTGTAGCCTTAGTAACACAAACTCTTGTCCTTTTGCTGTAGCCTTAGTAACACAAGATCTGGTCCTTTTGCTATATTTACTTGAGTGACACAAGTTTTTGTCCTTTTGCTGTAGCCTTAGTAATAAAAACTGTTGTTCTTTTGCTGTAGCCTTAGTAACACAAGATCTGGTCCTTTTTGATGTTGCCTTAGTATTGCTACAGCCTTAGTAATACAAGTTTTTGCCCTTTTGATCTAGCCTTAGTAATACAAACTCATCCTTTTGCTGTAGCCTTTAGTAATACAAAAACTTGTCCTTTTGCTGTAGCCTTAGTCAAACAAACTCCTGTCCTTTTGCTGTAGCCTTAGTAATACAAGCACCTGTCCTTTTGCTGTAGCCTTAGTAATACAAGCACCTGTCCTTTTGCTGTAGCCTTAGTAATACAAGCACCTGTCCTTGTGCTGTAGCCTTAGTAATACAAGCACCTGTCCTTTTGCTGTAGCCTTAGTAATACAAGCACCTGTCCTTGTGCTGTAGCCTTAGTAATACAAGCACCTGTCCTTTTGCTGTAGCCTTAGTAATACAAGCACCTGTCCTTTTGCTGTAGCCTTATTAATACAAGCTCCTGTCCTTTTGCTGTAGCCTTATTAATACAAACTCCCGTTCTTTTGCTATAGCCATATTATTACAAACACCTGTCCATTTCCTGTAGCCTTATTAATACAAACACCTGTCCTTTTGATGTAGCTTAAGTAATACAAGATCTTCTTCTTTTACTATAGCCTCAGTACATGTACTGCCTTGGTTATACAAACTCGTTCTTCTAACAAAAATAATCAAATGTTGACACTATAAAGGTATCAGATTGATGGAATGATGGACAAATGAATGAAGATTATGACCACTATGCTTGATCATTTATGACATTACCCATTGGAGCTCTCACTAATCTGCATCAACATTGTTTGCATGCTCCTCACAGCTCATACTCTTTCAGAATATATAACATAACAATGTTTTGACCCTTAAGTCATCTGAGCATTATCTCATGATCTCCACTGATTAGTAGACAAGAATCTAGACTGGTTTCTACTACTGTTCTCTATGCATGCACTGAAATCCAATCAAGAATGAGGGTAAAGGACCCAGACTGAATGTGTTTGCACAGGCAGTCAGTTACCAGGGGGGTATTTGACCAGGGGTAGTAGTCCTAGAATCTTTAGGTACTGGTGCATAGATGAGTGGTTTGGCAGTGTTCCACAACTTTTAGCAAAACTTTGGAGGCCTCAAAATATCCAGCGACACTAGCTGAGTCAGGCACAGGTACCTGGATGACCAGGCCTTTTGCACAGAAAATTAGTGCATATAAAACTCTTTGACAGTCCAACTACAGAGTGATTTGCATTCTCTGCTCATTTTTTCTGGTCCAAACTTTACCATTTTCTCTTGAACTGGGTTCAAGAAAGTAAATCCATATTTCATCACTTGTTACAATCTGATTTAAATGTCTCTGGTCACACTTTTTATACCTGCCGAGTAGCTGTTTTAGTAATTTCAATATTAATCCGTTTTTGAGCAGCCATTAACAAATGTGAGACCCATTTTGCATAAACCTTTTGAAGCTTCAAATTATTCTTCAATGTATTAAAAACAGCTGATGAATAATTGCCTGTGAGAATAGAAATATCTTCCACTGTGTATTGATCATCTTTGTCAATTGCCCCCTTCACAGCAGCCACTTCCCACTCACCAATTGCAGATAACACTCTTCCAGAATGTGGGTCATCTTCCATGGATTCACAACCATCTTTAAAACAATGAAACCACCTCAAAACTTTAGGATGTAACAAAGAATTACATCTGTAAACTTCATCCAAGTCGACCTTGATATTGGTCGGAGAGTACCCTAAAAGCGTTAGGATTTGACAGTATGCTCTTTGCTCAGTAACAGAATTGTTCTCCTTCTCTGATATGTTTTTACTGATCAGTGTTAAATTTACTTACAGGTTCAAAGAAACTATAGTGTTATAACAAAAAATGTTCAGAACATTTCAAATAACCCTATGTCTTAGTAATGTAGTGTAGTAGGTTTTCTTAAGTAGTACTCTTATTAGATTAGTTCAAGGTACAGCAGCTGCTATTATAAAACAAGCGTCCCATTGAATTCTGTTTTGCCTTTCTTACAATTAATGGCTTAAATAAAAAATATGTAACACTATGTTGAGGCCGACATATATATATTGTTTATTCATATTTATTTAAAGGCTGAACCCTAGTATCAAAGTTGTGGGTTGCCTCTCTTCTCCAGTCTGAATTTGGCTGTCATCGAAAGAGCATTCTCCCAATTGAGATCTGATTGGTTGTAAGACATCTGAAACTACCTGAACATGGTAAAGAGGTGAATCGTAATCTTAATGCCTAGTTAACAACAGGTCAGTGTTAATCGACTATAGAGGTAGACTGATGAATCACCAGAACCAAGATAACCCTGCCTATTCATTAGCAGAGCATTTTCTGTAAAAAAAACCTTTACCTGAGGTTCTTCCTTTGAAATTAATATCATTTCATAAGAGATGTATTTTTGGTCGATAGTGAAAATCTCGCAATTTGGATGAAAATTAATTATTATACCAGTATACTGAATTTATACATGTTATACAATGCAAGCTGTCTTGAGGTCTGATCATTTCGGCATCAGATGTCCCCCAAGTTAGAGAAGCTGCCCAGATGTATGCCCATTTAGGCATCAGATGTCCTCTTAGTTAGAGAAGTTGCCCAGGTGTCTGCCCATTGATTTATCAGATGTCCTCTTAGTTAAACAAGCTTCACACAATAGGTGTGTCATTACATAATGGATCAACATTGCCCAAGATGAGATCGGCTAGTTGTTTATTGGAATTTTAAATAAACAACAACTGACTGACTGCTGTGGGAAAACAGATGAAGTTTCGCACTTCGTCATTCATTAGCCTAGGTACAAGTCAGCATTGTGTTTTCTTATTGTACTTTGTTTGATAAAAATAGTTGGTTTTTATGTATTGTGTTTTAAGGCACAGCAACACTTTGAAGATTATATATGTTCAGGCAAGTAGAGTAAGGTGCTTTGCCCAACAACACACATGGTAGCCAATCTGACCTGATCCAATGCCCAACAACACACATGGTAGCCAATCTGACCTGATCCAATGCCCAACAACACACATGGTAGCCAATCTGACCTGATCCAATGCCCAACAACACACATGGCAGCCAATCTGACCTAATCCAATGCCCAACAACACACATGGCAGCCAATCTGACCTGATCCAATGCCCAACAACACACATGGTAGCCAATCTGACCTGATCCAATGCCCAACAACACACATGGCAGCCAATCTGACCTGATCCAATGCCCAACAACACACATGGTAGTCAATCTGACCTGATCCAATGCCCAACAACACACATGGTAGCCAATCTGACCTGATCCAACGCCCAAGAACACACATGTAGCCTATCTGGCCTGATCCAATGCCCAACAACACACTTGTCAGCCAATCTGGCCTGATCCAATGCCCAACAACACACATGGTAGCCAGTCTGGCCTGATTCAATGATGGGAATCAAACACACACCATGCCCGTCACAATTTTAGCACCTTAACCACAAAGCTATCATAGCTCCACTTGATATAAATAGGCAGCTAAGTCTCACCCACTCGACCAATGATAATTCATATGTAACATAAGCTACCTACCCTTTTCCAGTCACAGACTGGTACCTACCTTTTTCTAGACACAGACTGGTACCTACCCTTTTCTAGTCACAGACTGGTACCTACCCTTTTCTAGTCACAGACTGGTCTATAGCTTTGGCCTTTAAGAACTTTTCGCATCAAACTCTCTACTTCTACATCTCCATTACTGCTGCAATTTTTGGTTGTCTTTATTGGATCAAAAATATGGGTGAATATTAATATGTATCTTCAGTTGTGTTTTGTGTGTGTTCGTTTGTTGTTCTTGTTGTGTGTGTGTGATATTTTTTCATGGGGTCCAACAGAATTTAACCATTGTTTCCTACTAAAAATTACACAAGAATGATCTAAATATATATATTTCATGAATCTTGTTCAAATTTCCTGATCGCTCATTAGATCTTTTTGGCATAAAAGAATGTCAAAATACTTTTAGTGACTGACCAATCAGATCATTTGTCTGTGTAGCTTAGGCACAGGCTCAATGTAACTTAACTGCTGCAGCTGAAATTCGTCATTAACAAGAAAGACAAAATCTTAAAGCTATTGAATGACAGCAATAGACTGATAAATGATTCATGAATCTGATGATGTAACTTATGCCTAATGTAGCTTTCTTTCTTTACTGATACGTATGCTTAAATATGGTAGGGGTATGGAATACTGTCCTGACAACTTTCTGCTCTTTTCATATTTTATACATATGTAAAAGTCCCAACTCCCTTCCACCACTAATCATTCCCATTGTGACCCAAGTCCCTGTGTCAAAAGATCATTCACACACTGAGTTTCCCACTTCCCTCCCACTCCAATTCTTCCCGTTATGACCTAAATCCCTGTGTCAAAAGATCATTCACTAATAAAGGTCTCCACTCTGCTTCAAACACCAATCCTTCCCATTGCGACCCAAATCCCTGTGTCAAAAGATCATTCACTAATAAAGGTCTCCACTCTGCTTCAAACACCAATCCTTCCCATTGCGACCCAAATCCCTGTGTCAAAAGATCATTCACTAATAAAGGTCTCCACTCTGCTTCAAACACCAATCCTTCCCATTGCGACCCAAATCGCTGTGAAAAAAGACCATTCACATACAGAGGTCCCCACTCCCCTCCACCACCAATCCCTCTTGTTATGACCCAAATCCTGTTTCATAAGATCGTTTACACACAGAGCTTATCCCATTCCACCACCAATGCCTGCAGTTATAACGTAAATCCCTGTGTACATTTCACTCTCTCTACTGTACAGTACTTCCATATCTTTAAATTCTCTTCAGGAATTTTCCCATTTAAAATGCAGTTTGCAAGTACTGTTTACCATATCCAAACTATAAAATACCTAATAAGCACCCTCATGCTCCAATTTTTGAATGTTTTAGGCTATTGACATAATTTCCTATTCAAAGGATTTATTTATCATTTGTAGATTTCCTCTATTTTTCCCCTCAGTTTTTCATAAAGAATGCTTAGATTTAGATATATGGTAAATGAAGCAGCTAGCTCTAGTACTGCTTGTATACTGCAGATGGTACAGCTTCCTTGAGCAAATTTTTGTCCTCACTTTCTGTTTTTCCAAATGTAAGCTTATAATTACTTGAAAATTATGAACCAACTGAACATCTTAAATGGCATAATGACTATCATGTTTGTCCAGTATCTCTTCTTTGATTAATATAACTAGCTGTCATCTCAAACAAAATTTAATATTTAATGAATGTCTGGTATGTATCATTTATGACAACCAATTTGTTTTACTCATGACCACAGCTCACAATGCATTCTTGGATTTGACTTTTTGCAGACTGCTCCATATAATATAAAGTTTTGGGTGCTATGTAATTTTGCAATTTTAGTATGACATCATCCCATCGGCACATGCATATGACATCACAGGGGTACTCATTCATACCTGCCAACCTTCCTGACAGTGTTGGGGGGATTTTAAGATTCAAAAAGTGTTTTGTGGTCCCAAGGGGGGTCAATGCATGTGACCAAAAAAAGCAACATTGTACAATTGAGAATAAGTTATCTGCTCATATAAATCTAAAGACAACAGTACCTCAAAGGGGTGACAAGAATTTCCAAGAATTCGAGACAAGACCATTTCTTCCTTTAAACTTCTAAGTGTGGAAACCATCTATGATATTCTTCAGCAATAACAAGATTTTTAAATTAACTGCTGGTGTGGACATACTGGTTATCAGATTGGCACCATTTTCATTCAGGACCAAGTAGACATCATTAGAAGTCTTTTGGTGAAAACCCCATGTCAATATGACCATCCATTCAGCGGAAGAATCAACAGCAAACTCATAATCCATAGGTCATGGGTTTGATACCCACTCAGGCCAGCCCAGGTTGACTGCCTTGATGTGTCTTTGGGAAAGGCACTTAGCTCCCATTCCTCAACATGATATAACCAATAATGTGTTAAAAGTGTCGTTAAAACCACACCCACACCCCCAATCTGATTTGTAGAAAAAAATGACTTTATTCTATCCATCATGTTAGTTTTAAAAAAATATATCTTAAAAAGAAAAAAATATCTGGTTTGGAAAGAAAATCCCACCTTCATACCCCCAAAATTAAATAGTCCCTAAGTTGCTTCACTGTCAAAGTGCAGTAGCTCCTTAAGTGGGGTGAGTATGTAGTCTTTATTCTGCTCCAACAGAGAAGCTTTGTTTATCAAAAATTAATGTCACTTCCACACTGTTCCAACTACCAAAATAATCATGTTTTGCATTTTATATACGGAGTAAACTTCAACTTCAAAGAAACATTGCTGCTGATCACGAACTAGCCAATAATCTTGCTTAAAACATTCCCATTCAAGGCAACGAGGTGTAATAACTTTTGTTCTTCAACACACATCTTTTTGATTTACCTAACTTCAAACTAACTGAGTTGTTCCACTTCGTGTACATTACTTATGCAAATTACCCTGCCTGGATTTCCCACTGCTGTGCTCAAAGGACTCTTAACATAAAATCACCCTAGACATTGTCAATCAGTTAAGTAATCTGTGCAATTATGTTTTTTTTTATCTCCGACCACCTTTACATTTTAATCATCTCTGACAATCAACAGTTTAAACTGCCCTGCTGTGATAGTTTTTCATGAGGATTAAGTATGACTGCTTATTGTTTATACAGGCTACTGGTTACAGGCGTATATTGTGGTGTCAAGAAAGGTCTCTCTTTTTTCTTTCTTCATAAGATATTAAAAATTGTGTTTTATAAATACAACCATGCTGGGGGTTTGGAAGTAAAAACAAATTGTTTTTCACATGACATGTCATTTCTGGTAGGTATGCCCATTTGAACTCTTATTGGTACTGAAGCAAAACTATCCATGAAAATTCTTTTTTGTACCAGATTTTAGGGCCGTTTAAGTGGCAAAGTGAATGTACTTCTTATAGCATTGTGACAATGACTTTATCCTATCAAGGGAGGTAATCCAGTGTAAGGAGTATGACAGTGAAACACTATTTTATTTTGAACTGGTAGAATGGATGGTGGCAACATTGTACCTTTCTACACTGGGATAATGAAGCCCAAGAGAAAGCATTTTGTATAACAATACTCTGCACAAAATTCTCATAATAAACCCATACTTCATGACAAGTCCAAAACCCATCTAAGGCAAAAATTCATCTAAGAAAACAACCCCCTACCCCCTCAAACAAACCTTTTAGAAATAATTACAAGGTAGACCACCTGTATTTATCAAAGGTGAGATGTTAAGTACAAAACATAGCTTTTCAAAAAAGTCCATGCCAACTGAATCAACAAATTTATCGTGGACAAGGTAGATTTTGTAAGAGAATCAAAGGCTTATTGCTTCAGGAAAAACAAGACTCCCAGGTTCAATTGGAGCACAGTGGTCAGCCTTAATTACTTGCAAATTGTAAGAATGGTTCTAGGACAGGTCTGAATACATTACCTGTAGTATATGAAAGTGGGTTATTTCAGAAGTGGTACATGTAGTATATGAAAGTGGGTTATTTGGGAAGTAATACATGTAGTATATGGAAGTGGGTTATTTGGGAAGTGATACATGTAGTATATGAAAGTGGGTTATTTGGGAAGTGGTACATGTAGTATGTGAAAATGGGTTATTTGTGGAAGTGGTATATGTAATATATGAAAGTGGGTTATTTGGAAAGTGGTACATGAAGTACACAGAAGTGGGTTATTTAAAAAGTGGTACATGTAGTATATGGAAGTGGGTTCTTTGGGAAGTGGTACATGTAGGTAATGATTTCCTAATGTGCAAATGAGTATTGAGGAAGGCCAACAAGGCTTGAGTGCGTTGTCTTACCTGTGGGCCTCCTACGATGGTCCTCCTCACTGGGTCCCCAAGAATGCCTGTAGCTTGCCCCTTGTGGTGGGGGTGGTGCACTGGGGGTTGGTCTTGCTCCCTCTGAATGTGCAGATCTCACTGCAAAAAGTATTGATATGCAAATGTGATATCTTAATTTTCATATAAATTAGAAGCAAACACAAAAAAGGAATGGTGAGTAATCTGTGCTCACATAAATATACCCCTGCATCCTACCCCTATCCCATGGGGCCCCGAGTGGCTGAGTGGTCTAAGACTCTCGCCTTTACAGATCCCTCGCACATCTCACCTCTGTCTGCGTGGGTTCGAGTCTCTGATGGGCCAACATGGGTATGTGAGAAAGCTTGCCAGTAGCTTCCCATGGGTTGGTGGTTCTTCCCAGGGTTTTCCTGGGTTCTTCCTCCACCAAATATACTGGCCACCATATATAGCCTATCATGTCCTGAACAATGGCACTAAAATCCACAAAAACAAAAAAAAAACTACCCCATAATAGAGATGAATATATAGTAACCAAAGCACACAATTTATCTGAAAACAGTGCGGGTACAATGATTTCTTATTGTGCATATCTTCTGATAATGACCATAATATGTACAGCAATCCACTAAAAACTGCAACAGTAGTTGTATTCACAATACTCTGTCATGCATTGCATCCAGCTGTAAGTAAAAAAGAGAAAAAAATCTTACAAAAAACGTGGAAGAACAAATTTTTTTCAATAGGTGCATCTTTAGATGATGATCATAATATGTGCCGAGTTTCACAGCAATCCATACAAAACTGCCAGAAAAACTGTGGGACTGGTTGTGCTAATGAGATATTGCCATACATTGCATTAAGCTATATTATCAAACAAACAGGGCAATAACTCTACCACAAATTGTGGAAGCAATGAGATCTGCAATGTTTACATCTTCAGGCGATGGCCATAGCATTTACCAAGTTTAATGACCATAGCATTTACCAAGTTTAATGACCATAGCATTTACCAAGTTTAATGACCATAGCATTTACCAAGTTTAATGGCCATAGCATTTACCAAGTTTAATGACCATAGCATTTACCAAGTTTAATGACCATAGCATTTACCAAGTTTAATGACCATAGCATTTACCAAGTTTAATGACCATAGCATTTACCAAGTTTAATGACCATAGCATTTACCAAGTTTAATGGCCATAGCATTTACCAAGTTTAATGACCATAGCATTTACCAAGTTTAATGACCATAGCATTTACCAAGTTTAATGACCATAGCATTTACCAAGTTTAATGACCATAGCATTTACCAAGTTTAATGGCCATAGCATTTACCAAGTTTAATGGCCATAGCATTTACCAAGTTTAATGACCATAGCATTTACCAAGTTTAATGACCATAGCATTTACCAAGTTTAATGGCCATAGCATTTACCAAGTTTAATGGCCATAGCATTTACCAAGTTTAATGACCATAGCATTTACCAAGTTTAATGACCATAGCATTTACCAAGTTTAATGGCCATAGCATTTACCAAGTTTAATGGCTATCCATAAAAAACTGTGAGACTAGCTGTGCTAGTAAGATTGTGTCATGCACTACATTAGGCTACAATACAAAAGGGCAAGCACTCTAACAAAATTGCAACATCCAAGTGATTTGTCGATATGTGCATTTTCAGATGATGACCATAATAATTACTATGTTTGATGACAATCCATCAAAAACTGTCTGACTAGTTGCACTAATGAGATTGTTTCATACACTGCATTAATCTACAAGACAAAAAGGACAATAACATGGCCGGGTATAAAACTATAAAACAATTAACAAGCAGCAATTATCTGTTCTGATAAATAATTTAAAAGTGTGGATGATTATTAGATCTGGGTTGTTATTTGAATAAATATGGTATTTTTTCCTTATCATGGCTTCAGTGAAGATCCTTTACTTTTGGTAAAATTACTAACTGCATTGAATGCATATCTCATTTTCCAATAAATCTACCCATTTTGATAACACAGTTATCTAAATATTAAATACCATCAATTACCTAAATATCCAGACATTAAAAAAATAATTGCTTTTCTCTCTGTGCAGACAAATCACATACTAATGAAATTATCAATTTTCTCAAATATTTTTTCCGGAAAATTAACATATCTTTATTGTCAGGATTGTGTATCAATGCTTCTGGCAAGTTGACTGCTGGTTGGAAGTGTTCCAAGTAAACAAGGTTGCATTATATCCCTTTTTGCCAATAATTAATGCTTTCATGATAATGTTTCAGTGCTTTCTTTTACAAACAAAGAAATCTGGTTGCATTTCTGGTGTTTGTTTTTTGTTGGTACAACTAAGTCAGTCTGTTCATCGTCAACATGTGCTGCTGCTGGTGATAATTGTGAACTGGCCCTAAATGATATAATTACCATATTTTACTTTCTGTAAACTCTGGGTAAGTTCACAAACCCTGGAAGATATCATGTTGCTTAATCTGCAAAGTATTAACAAAATCAAAGGAAAACAAATCTGAATCATCTCTAGAAACTTATCTATGAGCATGACTCAGATTTTAATAATGTATGCAAACTGATTATTGAAGATAGATATAATATTGGTATTGTTTTATAATGTAAAGATTGTCTTTGACAACAGAATGTATCACCAAAATGATATACATCTATTCATATCATCTTACCTCTAAAAATTGTAAAGACAATCCATATTTTCTTTCAAAAATGCTTAAAGTGATCTTAACACTACAATTCCATATATGGCAATGATTGCCCTAAATATGTAAATGAGCCAAATCACTTCGACTGATTCAGGAATTTAATTACAGAACACCATGATTATGTATGATACATGGTTAAAAGTGAAATTAACTTTTAAAATTTGAGGTTTTTTAAAGTCTTTTTAAAGGTTTTAAATTTTTTTTAGCATAACATTTATTAAAAATTTAAATATCCCCATAAAGAGAAAAGGGACTCTGTTATGGAGCGGTGAAGAGACCATTCCGTGAGGACTGCTTTGTCCGACCTAGACAGACTGTCCGCTAATACATTCTTCTTCCCCGGAATGTGGTGCTTTATAAGGAATGTCACTGGCTTGGAGGGTTATCCCATCTGACACATCTCGCAAAGGAGGTCCCACCTCCATGCAAAGAGAAGGGCATGTGAGCCTCCTTGACATTGGAGATATGCTACGATGGACATGTTGTCGGAGGAGACCATGACACAATGACCCCTTACTCTGTCAACGCACCCTAAAACACTTCTGGTAAAAGAATCTTAATCCGAACAAAGGTTGAAGCAAATGGACTTCAAACTGTGCAAAGATTGAAGCTAATGCTGTTGATGATCTGACAATGATATGCCGTTATGGGTCTATCAAATGAATGATAAAATAAAATGACCGGATGTCTTTAATTTCCATAATTCGTGAGCTTACTGGAAAAGGGAAAACAAAGATAATAACCTGCATACATGTTTAAAGCTTAATATTACATAAGTTAATCCACTTTACAGAGAATGTGATGATTGTCCACATCAAGTTTTCGGGTAATCATGAGTGGTCAAGCATGTCAGCTGTTTTTAATGCTGGCTATTGACAACACCTTCAATCAATCCATTACATAACATGGGTAATCAAAGTTGTTTCACAGTCTGACAAGTTATTATCTTTAAACACCTGTTTTGGAGTAATGGAATTTTTGTTGGTTTAAAAAACGCACTTGGTGTTTGGAATTATTTTTGGTACCATTATGGCACAATGCTCTTTAGATTAGATTAGATTAGATTAGAATAGATTAGATTAGATTAGACTGGATAAGATAAGATAAGATAAGATAAGATAAGATAAGATAAGATAAGATAAGATAAGATAAGATAAGAGATAAGATAAGATGAGATAAGAAGAGATAAAAGTAATCCATAACTACAGTGTAGATGAATAAACAAATGACAAGCATAGTACCCTTAATACTACTGATAAACTCTTTGATCAAGTTTATGAAGTTTTCCCTCTCTGTGGGACCCCCAATGATAAATGCAGTTAAGGCTGCAATTGTCTTGCTTCCAACCAGTTCTTGGACCCTTCTGACCAGCTCCTCTCTCTCAGAATCAGATAGATCCCTAATCACTGTCACCATAGATTGGTAGTCATCTGACCTCAGGTAGCCAAACACTGAACCTATAAGAAATAGGCATGGTGAGTTGTATGACAATTTTAGTGGCTGTAAACAGATGGCTTAATATATAGCCTTAAAAAAGTGAGTTCAAATAGGCAACCCATGGTACATGTGTGACATGTGTTGCCAATAATATAGGCAACCATGATACACATGTGACGTAGGTTGCTAATCGAATAAGCAACCCCTGTTACATGTACAAGACATGTTGCTATTAGGTAACCCATGTTACATGTGACACATGTTGCTATACAATAGACAACCAATGTTAAATGTGACACATGTCACTAATTAAATAGGCAACCATCTTACAATTGTGACACATTTCACTAATTAAATAGGCAACCATGTTACATGTGTGACACATGTTGTTAATCAAAAAGCAAGAATCAAAAATGAGAACTTGATGTGTTGAGTGTATACACCTCAATAACCCAAAAGTAGCATGTTTCAAAATGGCAACTGCTGGAGTAAGTACTTAGCTCTCCTCTAATCATTTCCATGGGAGTGGTTACATTCACTACATCTCTCATAATAAGACAAGGGGGTCAGCCCTGTAGAATTATCTCTCATGATAATACCATGGGAGCCAGCCCTGTAGAATTATCTCTCATGACAAGACCACAGGGGCCAGCCCTGTAGAATTATTTTGTGATATGACCAGGTAGAAAGCCCTGTAGAATCATCTCATGATAAGACCATGGAGGCAAGCACTGTAGAATTATCTCATGATAAGACCATGTGGCCAGCCCTGTAGAATACTTTAAAAGTAAGGGATAGGTGGTTAGCCCTGTAGAATTCATTAAAAGTAAGGGATGGCTTGTCAGCAGAAAATGATTTTTAAAATTAACATATTGCCACATTTTTGTGAGAGCATTGGATGGTATTATCATGGAAGAATTGAAATATTTGGGAAGAAATAATAAAATTCCATTTGTTACGGAGGCAGATATGTCAAGTGTCCATAATTTCTGTTCTTGCCATTCGATCTGCTTTCCAAAAACCCGCTGTACATGCTTATCATCAAAACTAGTCTTATTAGAGTTGAACTTATTGAATGTGCTCTAAAACTACACACAGGAGTAAACATTTCAATTTGCCAATCATTTCAGTGTACCGAGATGTTATATTGGGCATATCTCAATAAATCTGACAATTTAACCTTTACTTCATCAACAGCTGAAACAAAAATTCAAAACATGTTATAAAGGAAAGCCAACAATTAGAACCACAAACAGGACAGGTACCTCAGAAATGATGAGTGCGTCTACCTGTAAACGACCCACTTATAAACCAACCATCGATAAGAACTAAAGTAAGTGCCTCTACCTGTAAACTCCCTGCCTATAAACCAGCCAACAACAAAAACTAAAACCATGATTAGTTCCTCTACCTGTAAAGTCCCTGCTTATCAACCAGCCAACAATAAGAACACAAGCAAGATGAGTGCCTGTACCAGTAAACCCCCCAACTTATAAACCAGCCAACAATAAGAACACAAGCAAGATGAGTGCCTCTACCAGTAACCCCCCCCCCCCCACTTATAAACCAGCCAACAATAACACAAGCAAGATGAGTGCCTGTACCAGTAAACCCCCCCACTTATAAACCAGCCAACAATAACACAAGCAAGATGAGTGCCTGTACCAGTACACCCCCCACTTATAAACCAGCCAACAATAAGAACCATGAGGATGATGAGTGCCTCTATCTGTAAGTCCCCACTTATAAATCAGCCATCAATAAGAACCACATGCATGAAGAGTACCTCTGCCGGTAAACAAAACAACAATGTAAAGTACAAATGCTAAACTCATAACTTCCCAATTAAAAACAATGCTTATAGAAGTTACCTGATATAGAAGTCATCCCTCACTAGAAAACATCTCAGTAAACTGCCACCCTCCTTATAATATGGCCATGTCATAGATCTATTAAATTGTTTGAATTTGCTTTCATTAATGCTGATGAACTTATTTCACTTAATTTTAGTTCATGACTAACAAGAACCAATTATGAGTTTGTACTCTCAGGACACAGCCATCTTGGAATATTCCTCAGTATAAGGTTCCCTCACTTATATGTTGTTAACGGAGGTGAAAAAGTTGGGTGTAAAACTAATTTTAAAAATGTAATATTTACCTGTCACTGTTGCTGTGCTTACCGCTTCTGGGACATAAGTCCCCACACTCAAACTCATAATTCCACAGAGATGCTGCCAGCACCAGGGCTGTTTCGTTGCTACAGGCCAGCACTGTTTCATTACTTATGAGCTTAGGCTGTTTCATTGCTACAGGCCAGCAAAGTTTCATGGCTATAAGCCAGCACAGTTTCATTTCTACAGGCCAGCACTGTTTCTGCTACAGGCCAGCAAAGTTTCATGGCTACAAGCCAGCACAGTTTCACTTCTACAGGCCAGCAATGTTTCATAACTACAGGCCAGCACTGTTTCAATGTTACAGACCAGCACTGTTTCATTACTTACAGGCCAGGGCTGCATTCAGTAATGCAATGTTAGGGCAGAAGGCAGTCCAGTGATATTAAATGGATAGCTCTGTTTAAAGACTTTCAACATGGTAGACAAATACATGGATATTTTTGGCATTGTACTGAATTTTGTTCAATTTTAAACTAGTTAAACAAGGGATTTTTTAAAATTTTAAACCTTGTTCTTCACTGACCGACAAAAAAAAATTTCCTTGTCATGAGAAAACATATTATTTCAATATATTGTCACTGTAAAGAAGATAAACATCAGAATATTCATGTCTCATGCAATTCCAAGTAAATCAACTGCAGATCTACCATATATACTTGCATATAAATCAAGTCCAACTGCAAACTGTATAAATCTAGCTCTGCCATCACATAATATGCCAGCAGATCAGGGTCTATGTTGTTTGTTCTACTAATTACTCCTAACAAACTGCACAGACCTAGATCTGCCAGCACATTATGTGACAGCAGATCTAGATCTATGTAGTTTGCAGTTGAACTCAACTTATAAGAGAGTATATATGGCATGTCCTGCAAACCTGTTGAATTATCTTATTTAACCAAACTCTTTTGAGAGCAGTGTTGCACATTGAGCACGGGCTATTTCTCATGATTTTTGGCCATGTCCCCCAAATCTTGGCTCTTTTGGGTTGGAAAAAAAAAATTGAAAAAAACACCTACAACTTTTCATTAGTGGATGTCCATCCATGTCTCTGTTGGCACTAGCAATGGCCATAGTCGCGAAAGGTAATAAAAAGTGTAAGATGGAAATGAATATCTATTTTAAAACAATGCATCTGACAATGAAAACATTCAAGGTTTGGGGTAGTTGGCCAAGTTGCAATGTAAAGTTTTTGACGTCCGTGAACATAATGTATTTTCAAGGTTAAAGTCAACCCTATGACAACGAAGATTTAATTTATTTTGAGGTTGAAATAATGACAAAAGAGACTAAATCTATGTAAATACACAATTTTTTATTTAATTATTTAATTTGTTTGTTTGGAAAGAAAAGTAATTCAGAAAACATAGGTATTTATTATAATAAATGCTGGTAGATAATGTGTGTATACTAAAGTTAAATGAGAGCAAGATCCGGAATGGAAAATTCCATGGTGCAGCTCATTTCAGGTAAAGAAGATATTAAGACATATTAATATTTTCATGAGTTACTTGAGCACATGATATAACTTTTACAGTAATGTAAGTGTCAAAGAAAAATATGATAGTACAGTGTAGACCACAAAGTTACGGTGGCAAAACTGTTGAAGCAAATAAGATTTTTATAGCACTATTAGTGCATTATATACTATTATTTTCATTTGTCCCTTTAAAATGTTGTGTTCCCCAAATTTTGGAGTGTGGGGGACATGGTGTCCCCTGCCCTTGGGATCCTATGTGCAACACCGCGAGTACAATAAATTTTGCCCGACTTCTTACCAAAAATATATAATCAGTGGAAACAGCTCCCTGCATTAGTGTGTAACTGACAATTCTTTCTCCAGCTATAGATAAAACTGGGCTATATACATATATATAAAGACTGCTTTGGTGATGTAAGATAAATATGCGTTATATCTACCAGCTATCCCACCAAGAAGAGCCCCTATTGGACCTGCAATCAGACCCCCAACAATGACCCCACCTGCTGCCCACACCACTTGCTTCAAAATCCCTGCAACAAGAAAAGTGTAAAAATGCATTTCACAAAACTGTCATTTTTAGCATCTAATATATAAAGCATATTTCTCACAAATTAACCCATCTAATGCAAAGGTGCAGAAAATAGATTATCAATAATGGAATTTTTGACTGAGTCACTGCTGCCCAATCAAATCAACTCAAATAACATACAAGTACATGCAAAAAAATTTCTCATACTTCTCTTGATTAGCAATTGTACAACAAGCTTAATTAGCAGTAGTAGCATTATGTAATGGAAGGCAGACCACATGTATGTAGTAGCAGTAGCAGGCAGACCACATGTATGAAGTAGCAGTGGTAGGTAGACAGACCACATGTATGAAGTAGCAGTAGTAGGTAGACAGACCACATGTATGAAGTAGCAGTGTTAGGCTGACAGACCACATGTATGAAGTAGCAGCCTGACAGATCACATGTATGAAGTAGCAGTAGCAGCCTGACAGATCACATGTATGAAGTAGCAGTGGTAGGCAGACAGACCACATGTATAAAGTAGCAGTAGTAGGCTGACAAACCACATGTATGAACTAGCAGTAGCAGCCTGACAGACCACATGTATGAAGTAGCAGTAGTAGGCAGACAGACCACATGTATGAAGTAGCAGTAGTAGGTAGACGGGACCACATGTATGAAGTAGCAGTAGTAGGCAGACAGACCACATGTATGAAGCAGCAGTAGCAGCCTGACAGACCACATGTATGAAGCAGCAGTAGCAGCCTGACAGACCACATGTATGAAGTAGCAGTAGTAGGTAGACAGACCACATGTATGAAGTAGCAGTGGTAGATGGACAGACCACATGTATGATGTAGCAGTAGCAGGCAGACAGACACATGTATGAAGTAAAAGTAGCAGGCAGACAGACCACATGTATGAAGTAGCAGTAGCAGGCTGACCATATGTATGAAGTAGCAGTGGTAGGCAGACAGACCACATTTATGAAGTAGCAGTGGTAAGCAGACAGACCACATGTATAAAGTAGCAGTAGCAGGCTGACCATATGTATGAAGCAGCAGTAGTTACTGGATGACCATACTTATGAGTAGCAGTAGCAGCAGGCAGACCACATGCATGAAGAAGCAGTAATAGCAGGCTGACCACATGTATGAAGTAGCAGTAATAGCAGGCTGACCTCATGTATGAAGTAGCAATAATATCAGGATGACCACATGTATGAAGTAGCAGTAATAACATACTGACCACATATATGAAGTAGCAATAATATCAGGCTGACTACATGTATGAAGTAGCAATAATATCAGGATGACCACATGTATAAAGTAGCAATAATATCAGGATGACCACATGCATAAAGTAGCAGTAATAGCAGGATGACCACATGCATAAAGTAGCAATAATAGCAAGATGACCACATGTATGAAGTAGCAATAATATCTGGATGAACACATGTATGAAGTAGCAATAATATCAGGATGACCACATGTATGAAGCAGCAATAATATCAGGATGAACACATGCATGAAGTAGCAGGATGACCTCATGCATGAAGTAGCAGTAATAGCAGGCTGACCACATGTATGAAATAGCAATAATATCAGGATGACAACATGCATGAAGTAGCAGTAATAGCAGGATGACCATATGAATGAAGTAGCAGCAATAGCAAGCTGACCACATGTATGAAGTAGCAGTAACAGCAGGATGACGCATGTATGAAGCAGCAGTAATAGCAGGATGATCACATGTAGAAGCAGCACTAATAGCTGGATGATCACATGTATGAAGTAGCACTAATAGCAGGATGATCACATGCATGAAACAGCAGTAATAGCAGGATGATCACATGCATGAAACAGCAGTAATAGCAGGATGATCACATGTATGAAGTAGGATGACTGCATGCATGAAGCAGCAGTAGTACCGGCTGACCATATGCATGAAGTAACAGTAGTACAAACTAACCACATGTATGAAGTAGTAACAGGCAGACCACATGCATGAAGTAGCAGTGGTACAGACTAACCACATGTATGAAGTAGTAACAGGCAGACCACATGCATGATGTAGCAGTGGTACAGACTAACCACATGTATGAAGTAGTAACAGGCAGACCACATGCATGAAGTAGCAGTGGTACAGACTAACCACATGTATGAAGTAGCATTAGTTCAGTCTAACCACATGTATAAAGTAACAGTAGTTGTCTAACCACATGTATAAAGTAACAGTAGTTGTCTAACCACATGTATGAAGTAACAGCAATACTGGCCAACTGCATGTATGAAGTTGTACATGCTAACCACATGTATGAAGTAGTAGCACACTGACCATATGTATGAAGTAGTAGCAGGCTGACCATATGTATGAAGTAGTAGCAGACTGACTATATGTATGAAGTAGTAGCAGGTTGACCACATGTATGAAGTAGTAGCAGACTGACCATATGTATGAAGTAGTAGCAGGCTGACCACATGTATGAAGTAGTAGCAGGCTGACCACATGTATGAAGTAGTAGCAGGCTGACCACATGTATGAAGTAGTAGCAGGCTGACCACATGTATGAAGTAGTAGCAGGTTGACCACATCTATGAAGTAGTAGCAGGCTAACCATATGTATGAAGTAGTAGCATACTGACCACATGTGTGAAGTAAAGTAGTACAGGCTGGCCACATGAATAAAGTAGTAGCAGACTGACCACATGCATGAAGTAGTAGCAGACTAACCACATGTATGAAGTAGTAGCAGACTGACCACATGTATAAAGTAGTAACAGACTGACCACATGTATAAAGTAGTAGCAGACTGACCATGTGTATGAAATAAAGTAGTACAGGCTGACCACATGTATAAAGTAGTAGCAGACTGACCACGTGTATGAAGTAGTAGCAGACTAACCACATGTATAAAGTAGTAACAGACTGACCACATGTATAAAGTAGTAGCAGACTGACCATGTGTATGAAATAAAGTAGTACAGGCTGACCACATGTATAAAGTAGTAGCAGACTGACCACATGTATGAAGTAACGGTAGCACAGGCTGACTAAAGGTATGAAGTGGCAAAAATAAATCATTGAAATTACATTGCTAAACAAACTATTTCTTCTAAAGTCCCTAATCTAAAGCTGAAATTTGTCCAAAATGCATGCTGATGAATGAATTATGCAAAAATACCATGGGAGTTGTGGGTAAGTTAATTTTATGTTATTTCTAAAGATTTCAGTAATTTTATAGGAATGCAGTACATATTCATTAAATGTGGACCAAATTATAGATTTAATGCAAAATATGGATGGTCATCCTGTAGTACTATTAGTAGGTTACAATTGCTCATCCTGTGTCACGCTTTCATTGCAATTGGTTTTTCCTTTGCTTTGATTTATAGCTTAAAAGGAAAAGCAGCAATAAAAAATGTACCTGAAGTTTTGATTTTGTTATTTTCTTTTTATCATATCTTATTTTTTTCTTTCCTTTTCATAATTGTACTGTCTGGTCATCTCCAAGACAAGTAACCAAGGAGTGGAGTTTTTCCTGTGTGTAACATCTACATGTGGACTACTGTGTTACGATGCAAGGAGAGGTAAGCCCCCCACCCCCCCACCTTCTCTCTCTCCATCCTCTCCAATAGTCCATATCCATCCTGGACAACCATGTCTTATAATTTGTCAGTGAGAAACTAATATAAAGGTTTGTCTTAAACATTTTCTTTGCCTCCAGATCAGAATCATATTTCACAACTAAATATAACTTCTCTGGAAGAATGCTACATTTTTTTTTACAGTATTCAAGAATGTTTTGAAGGCCATATGATGTTTTGACACATTCATTCTAGTTTTCTCTTTTATTTTACTTTTAGTTATTATCATAAATTAATTGTTCTCCATGAAGATTCTTTTTCTAATGCAATTTATGGTCACTTGACTCACTTCAATGATAAAGTGTTTCTTGTAAAAGTTTGGAAGGCAATATGGTCAAACTTTCCTGGCAGTAATATTTTACATGAAATAATATCCTGATAATGAAAGCATCATTTGTTGCAATTTTTCTTTATGAAATAATCATGTGAACGGTCAATAATTATTTATCAAATGTTCTTCATATGACTGACATGAAATACAAAATCATTTACCTCACTTCATTAAAAATAAGATCTTTACTCTGTTTTAAAGTGATCAAGTAAATTGATCATTTGCATCACATAGTTTTGCAGGTTAAAAATGTAATTTCTCTTCAAATGCTTGCACCACTGTACTTGTCTCTATTTGTTTGCAAGTTTACTTACTAAGACAAACAAAAAACAAAAACAAAAGTTGTTTTTGTATCAAACATTTATTCATTTTTCCTGTTCACTCAACAGGATTCACTGGAACAATGCCCCCACCCCCCACCCCACCCCCCACCCCCAATGCAACTGCCACATTTTCATGTCTTCTCTGTGGAACAAAAATCAGGGGAAATAAAAATGTGAAAGTCCTCTATTAACACATGCAAAAGGTAACAGTGACTTGTGACTTCCTGTTTAAAACTAACAGTCTGAGGGCATTGGTATGAGAGATAGTGAGAGAGAGTAATATTGAATTATCTGTTTTGATATGGTTATATTACTATTTAAATTAAGTATAGCTGACATAATAATAATAATAATAATAATAATAATCATCATAATAAAATAGTTAAAACCAAAGGCTTAGAATTTTGTTTTTGTAATATTTATGTCTAAAAATGCAGCTGTGATAATTACTTCATGCTATGGTAAAAAATGAAAAAAATTTTTTTAAAGCATATTCAATGATTTAAGTATCAATTCAAAAATAATTTAAAACCAAATTTAGAAAATTCCAGAGCAGGATGACCATGTATTCTTGGCTAATTCTGTGTTTATTTTGCATATGTTCAGATATTCAAATGGATAATGATGGAGTGATTTTATGATTGATTGGAAAACATGTAGTGAAATATATGCATTTGTATCAATTTTTCCAAATGGTATCATTTTATGAAATAATTTGTCAAAAGATCACATTCTGCAAAGAGGTTGCTTGAAGGATCAAAAAAAATTTTTTCTACTTTTATTGCTCTTTAATATCATTAATTGCATTTTGGGTAAATTTCCCATTAAGGATTATACATTTTTTTTTTTTTACAAAGGACCATATATACTTGCTTATGAGTTCAACTGCAAACAACATAGACCTTGATCTACCATCACATAATCAGGGTCTATGTTGTTTGTTGTACTGATTACTCCTAACAAACTGCATAAACCCAGATCTGCTGGCACATTGTGCAATGGCAGATATGGCTCTGTGCAGTTTGCAGTTGGACTCAAATTATAAGTGAGTATATAATGAAACTGCATTCAGCCTGTTCTGTTTTTTTCTTGAATACAGTGAATTACAATTTCAGTTCATTTGACTACATGTATAATTATTAATGTAGGAATGCATATGATAAAGCAACCACTGCATCTTCTGTAGATTTGATATTTATCTTGTCATTTGCTGGAATAGAATTAAAAATTCTGGTGCTTGACTTTTGTTCAATTCTGAATCATTACTGCAGATTGTAATATATTTCCAATTTGATGACTTCCATACAGATTTCTAAAACATGACAAGATACATTATTGTCAGGGTTGGCGACTTACTGACCATTACTCTGGTTGTTCCTTTTCACAATATGTATATCTCCTTTTCTATCTCTCCAAACAAGGTTCATCAGTAAATTGTTTTTCACATAAGATGTAATATTTTGCTTTATTCATTGGTGAAACATGCACTAAAGAATTATTTTCTTCCATGAGTTGTTTTTTCATGAAATCACAAACATAGATGATGGTATTTTTCTTTTAGTTGAAGTGGAAATGAAGCAAAAGTTTTGTCATTGATTTTAAAATAACATAGCACAAACTTTGTACCTGAAAGCATAGCCATACATCTTCAGTTATTGTTAACTATGACAACATATGCTAGTGAAGCCCTGAGGTACAGTGGTCATGTGATCGAGATTTCAACAAGTCAGTCCTTGTACATATTTATGAGATTGAACTACCTTGCCATCTTCTGACTACTCCAATTGACTGCAAGTTTGCCTTCGTCAGCATTAGTAGATTTCAACTGATACATGTTGGTCAGACATAAATAGCAACAGTCTACAGACAATGGTCAGAGGAAAACAACAACAGAATGTCTGCATGAGCTGTAACCTTGGCCTTGGCACTTGGCCAGGTATGTGTCTTCAGTGTGCTGGATAACAGCATAAATATCGTTAAACTATCCTTACCATATGGTAAAAAACGGTGATATACCAAAAGAACTTTAGGCTCATGATAGCATGACTAACCTGCACTTGTTTTTTTCAATTCCTGATTTGTCTCTAGGATATTCATTATATGGTTGTAGTATGGAATGAATGACTCTCCTGCCATAGCTGACATATTTCTCCTGTTCCTCTGCAATGACTGGAAGCAAGAAGTAAGCATTCAAAGTTTTAATTTTGCTGTTATCAAATTATAAAACATAATACATAATTAATATTTGAAAAGAAAGAAAATAATTTATCAATGTTTTATGCTAGGATATTTACTTTTCTATATGTACAGAAAGAATACTGAACCAACGATCTTGTACGGACATTTTCAAATCAAACATATATTTTTCCTTTGATAAACATCACTGCTTAAAATATCTGTCTTGAAACCCTGTGGTGGAAGGGAAACTATCTATTATGAAAAGGACATTACTGGGTGCACAAAAATTGGTAATAAATAATAAGGAACGGGGGGGGGGGGGGGTCCTCCTTTACAAATGAAATTAGTCTTTTGAAATTAAACTTGGAATATTCATTCTTTTGTTCTTTGTGGCATCAGATTTACAGCTAATAACTGAGCTGTTCAAACAGCCAATGGGAAGATAATTACAGGTGTACAGGTGCCTCAAGGGCTGAGAGGATAAAAGCATAGAATCACTGACTATATTAAGCACAGTCATTGGAAGCTATTTATAGTTTGTCCCTTGCCTTTAAGGTCACAGTGAGAGACCCCTCAATCTGTACACGTCTAGCAAAAGGCTGAGTGAGGTGACAAGTTTGCAGAGACTGTCTTCCATTCAACGGTCTATTGATTTTCTCTTTGTACTCCTGCATCATCTATTATATATTTTATCTTTTTATCTAAATGTATACAGTATGTCTGTCTTCACTCTTCAAACTATATCTGCATTTAACTCCTCCTTTTTACATCTACATATCTACATGTACTGTACTATGGTATTTACTTGTATCTTTTTTTTAATAAAACTTTAATTATCAACATATGGTTTTAAGGTGCAAACAAACATAAAATGAAAACAAAAGTTCTATATTTGCAAAATAAATAAGTGATTTAAAAAAAACAATTCTATATTTTATTTTACCATATTATTTTACTTTAGTTGTGATATTTTGTGGCAAGCGAGGGTTCTCTATGACGTCAGAATCTGTGTAAAAGTAAACACACTTTTAATTTTGGATGCATGAAATTTAAACAGTCAAGTCCTCAGTACACAAGTTTTTTTGTTGGCAAACTTCTCTTTTATTTGGTCCATTTCTATAAAGCAAGAATCAATTGTGTATTGTTCAGGCTATCAAAAAACAATTCAAATGATTCTAAAAGGATCTGGTTAAGCTGCTTAGGTTAGATCTTAGCAGATAAGGAGATTAAGCCACCTGTTAATCGATTGCTGGCACCTAATGATCATTTTGATGAAAAGACCAATTACATGTACATGCGCACATGTGCTTCGACACCTAGTTTTGATAAGCTTTGCTTAGAACACTTTTAATCCATGGTATTTTCAATCCTTCTGCAATGTTTGGAACACTTGCATTTTATCGTATACTGTATTTGGAAAAATAGTGCCAAGATTTTGTGACTTTTTTTGTTTGTTGAAAAAATACGAACTCCCATGTTAATCATCATAAATTGTCATAAAAATCAGCTGTTGTTATGTGTCATGTACAGACATACTTTCATTATTATTACATGTGTACTCTTCTGATGGCAACTTTACATTATTTATTTGGTGCCAAGCGCAAGGCTGCAGATGAGCCAGATTCTTGTGAGACTGGCTGACAGAAAGTTGGTAATGCATCCAGTTTTGATAAAGAAAACTGAACATCAAAGAGACCGAGATATTCGTGGAATATATCATGGAATAGGACATGTCCATGAGCTGAAAAACAAGAAAACAATGAAACATTATAAGCTTTTTACACTCACACTTGTTTCAAGTCTTTGCTGTTTTAACTGAAATGTTACTGGTTTCACGTAAAAGTTAACATCAGTGGCTTGTGAGAGAGGTTTCTCGTCACATAATCATATCAAGACTAATGGCCATGGACATTTAAAACAAGAAACCGTAAGAAAATTGATGAGGGTGATGGAAGAAGGTCCAGAACTTAAGGATTTTTATCCTAAACCTGCTGTGAAGAAATTTGCTAAAGTCTGTTTAAGAAAAAAGAGAATGTAGTATGCTGTGCTGCGTTGCTTAAAGATGAAATTTAAAAAAGTGAATGGAATATGGTATTTGTTTCTTCTTCCAGTGTCTTGGCAAATTTATTGATTTGAAATGGAATAAAGACAAATTAAATAAATTAATATAGAAAAGAAACTGTAATCTCTTCCTTGATTCCTTCTAACTGTTATATCACAAACAATCACGACTGTCACTGTTCTCAATTGCCTAAGTTACTCATTCTTTTACTAAATATTTCACAATGAATGAGCATTATCAATCTTCTGGTAATGACATATATATTAGTAACCCAACAATACACACATAATATTCTGAATTATTGCAAGGATAAAACAGTATTGTTATTGTGACTCCTATTTTTAGGTGTTGGACTCCAACTTTTTTCAATGAAGAAGTCCTGAACTGCAACTTTTGAAATCCTATAGAGAACACTGCAAGCTCAAATCCCCATGGGTAAGTTCAATGTTCCATCCAGCTTGCCCTGGACAAGGTGACTTTTATACAATTTTTAAAGTGCTGTAATTATAATTATTTAACATCTAATCTAATAATAATAACTAATAACTATACTGTTCTTTCTTTCTTTTCACTGTTTTGTTGTGAACAATCATGAAATTATGTTTTAAGTGACAATAAACTGTTCAAAAATGTTTTTTGCACATTTTTGGGTGATAACTTTTTTAAAATTTTTAATCTGATAGAAGTGCCAGTGACAAAGTTGGTGCACTACCACCAACTTCTCAGAAAGGTCCCATCCTAATAGAACCTAAACTTACATAACTAATCAAATAAAGATGTTACACATTTTTACATTTTCATTGAAAAAAATAAGTCTGTAACCACGTCCAATACATACCGTATATACTATCTTATAAGTTGGGTTCAAATGCAAACAAAATAGACCCTGATGTGCTGGCAGATCAGGGTCTATGTTGTTTATTTTACTGATCAGTCCTTACAAACTGCATAGATCCAGATCTGCCGGTGCATTATGCAACGGCAGATCTGGGTCTATGCAGTTTGCAGTTGGTATTGGATTATATGCAAGTATATACGGTACATAGTTGTGAAAAAATGAATTCAAATTAGCTATAATTAGCTATCTTATTTAGTCATTATTTACTCATTTCTGGCGTCCCAGAGAACTCTGAATCTATGATGTAGGTTTGTGTTCTATAACCCTTCTTGACAAGTTGGCTGTAGTCATTTTGAACTAACTTTGTCAATTACACTTTTTTTATTAGATTACCTCTAGGACAGGCCCCAGCTCCCAATATCTCTGGTTCTACTTCTTGAAACATAATTTCCAGTTTGTAAATATAACTTCAGTTCCAGTTCATTTTTGGTTGCAGTTTATTAATTTCTGGTTCATTTGAATTCATATCCAGTGAATCTTTGTCAATTTTCACTAATTTCCTTTCATTTTCTGTGATTACCCAGTAGGCATGTGTTACTTCAGCCATACCTTTCAGAGCCTCCCACTATGACCTAACTATCTTGGTGAGAAAATCAAAAGTACAATAAGCGAGCAAAAAACTTACATGCAAGTGACCTAAAAGTGTATAAAATAAAGTTATTTAGTTGGCCTTAATTTAATGTCTCCACAAAAATATAAAATGTGTTCGAACTGACCCATAGTAAAGTAGCTTGTATTGCCAACTATGTTAATCCTGCTTTGTGGTAAATCATAACAATTTCAAAAACAAACTCTTATAGTAGAGCAGGAT
The DNA here is from genome assembly GCA_029931535.1 of Margaritifera margaritifera. Classification (NCBI taxonomy): domain Eukaryota; kingdom Metazoa; phylum Mollusca; class Bivalvia; order Unionida; family Margaritiferidae; genus Margaritifera; species Margaritifera margaritifera. Next base: position 3,287,932 of record JAQPZY010001527.1, read on the forward strand.
CCTGCAATAAAGACATTGATGGTAACCAAGTATTGCCAAAGTCAGTTAACATGCGGTTACATTGAAATGAATATGGCTAGTCACATTTGGCCAAATGTTCTCAGATATATTTGTTCCATTAAAGAAAATATAACATAAGTTAACCGACTTCGGCCACCATCGCTCTTTAGACAACTAAAATGGCACACAACATAGTATGAAAAACCCAACCACCTGATTGTGCTTCGAAATACTTCAGTAAAGATAAAGGTATTACAGTAGGTATGGTTCGATTAAAGTAATTAGACTTTAATCTCTGCAAAAGTATCAATATGGGCTGCAAACAATGTGCAATATTTTTGAAAATTTGGCCTCTAGTTATGGGGCTGACTTACAGAGAAAAACATGTCATTACACCACTTATTCTAGCAGTAAGACTTTGACCCATCCCTATCATAAATAGCAGGGCTGACATCTTACATTGTTGGATCATCCCACCCATTTTGACTTTAATCTATGCAAGAGTGTTAATATGGGGTCGACTTAACAGGGAACACGTCATGGCACCACTTATTCAAGCAGTGAGACTTCGATCCATCCCTATCATAAATATCAGAGACATCGTAGGATCGTCCCATCCCATTTTGATGCTTTGATGCAGTGTCATAAGCTCTAAGTTCTAGAGAGAATGCATCTCTCAATGACATCATGACCACAGCATTCGCTTCCACTGATCAACACCGATTCATATCAGAAAAATTTTCCCAAAATCCTATCATTATAAGTTGTGAACTGAAACAAATATACATACCATGAACAAAATTCCATTTCACTAATTCTTTTCTTTTCCGATCAATCAGTTCTCATAAAAACCATTCTGTTGGGACAATCAACTTTCGGCCACAATAGGCATCCAGTCAGCTACTCAAGATATGATAGCAACATGACTCACAGCCAAAAACTGCACCAGTAACATTGTTTAGAATAGTGTATGGTTAGATACAGTTTCATGTGGAGCTGTCATTACTGATGTTCTGAGAGTGTTCTCAGTTATTATAATTTGTGCATAGTTACAAGAAAAACGTACTTTTATGATATACTTAATAATTAAATCAACATCTGCAACATTATTTTCTTATTTATTACAAAGTATTTTTTCTGTCTGATGACAAGTAAGTAATTTTACTTTAAAAGTAAATTTTCAATCATCCTGTAAGAGAATTTTGAAATTAAACTTATACTGACCTATTTCATTTTCTTAATTTGTCCATAATGCTACGAATGATAATATATTGAAAATAAAATCTTCTGCTGTAACATTATCTCTTTTGTCCCAGATTATCTACACTTCTACAGAAATTAGTTATTAAGGATGCAAGACAGTTTTTATGTTCCAAAAACAGTACATTCAAGGACTGATTTTCTGCATATCCACATTGCGAATTAATTTTTTTTAAATAATTCATAAGCTAAATCTAATATTTTGGCATACAAGCAAAAAACATGATTATACCATCATAATGATTTTTCCCAATTTGATTCTTTTAGCTTTTGAGAAGAATTACAAAAATCCCAAAATTTTGAATAAAGGAAAAGCTTTAGGAATGCTATATCAAGTTTCTTTATCTATTTTGTCTATAAACTTATAGTTTCTATGTTCTATTGATGTTGCTCTGCAATATATCTTTTTTACCGGAGGATATAGAACGGTGTCACGGGAAGAAGACTTCTGTGAAGTGCGTCAAAACAAGTGATATACTACATGAACTTTCCTTCAAGGGGTCGTCTGGTTGAAAGAAGCCAAGAAGAGTATGAAGGGGTATATCATTGTCATTTGATATGTATATTTTACTAAAATAACTAATGTTTCAAATGAAATGAGTGGTATCACTATGAAAGGACTATATTTCTGAAAAGGTGAAAGTAAATTCTTATGTGCGTCAAAACCGAGGACTCCATGAGTACAAACCTACCTGTGATGATTTTGCAGGTCTATGGAATACAATCACAAACAACTACCAATAAGAGTAGTTCTCTGATTGGACTTGCTCGGTATTATATAGTACATATGACTGATAGATAAGTTGTAAGCAACAATACGAGAACCGGTGTACCTGATAGTGTTTTCGTCTAATTTTGGAAACTTGCATCAAGTTTGCATGACATTCGATAAAAGCAGGTATATTCCGAATGTCCCATGTAGTACAAAAAGTCGGACTCGACGCACAGTGAGCTATAACACTCGAACATTGCCGAATTACTTAAATTAAGAAAGTAAGTTAGACCAACAAGTTGTTCTCCACCTTTTTTTTTTTTTTTTTTTTTACCTGTCCACCACCAGTAAAAAAAAAAAAAAAAAAAAGGTGGAGAACAACTTGTTGGTCTAGTAAGTAAGTGAGCTACATCAATAAGTTTAAGCTGAAGCTGGAGTGAGCAGCAGTGGCGTACTTATAAGGGTAAATGGCGCCCGGGGCGAGGATGATGGCCCATGGCCCAAAGGGCCAGAATATGAGGCCCGAATTTTTATCAGCTGTTTTGGCGCCCCAAGACCTCTGGCACCCGGGGCAACCGCCTTGTCCGCCCCCTCCCCCCCCCCCCCCGCCCCCGTTAGTACGCTACTGGGAGTGAGCTACATCGAAATGTTGAAGCTTTTATCAACAAAGACTGACTAAGACCAGAAACATATATAACACATAATATATTACATATGCTTCAGCTAAGACTAACGGATCCTTCGTTTCAACAATTTTATTTCGGTTAAGGTTTATCTTCCCATTTTTGGTCATCACACCATGTATTTGGCCATATGACTTAAAATGAATAGAGCAGAAAGAAACTGTTTGATATATTTAATGTTACAAAATATATGTCCTTAATCCGGTGATTTTAATGCAAGAACAAAGAATTTACAAGAGTTTTACTTATTGGTAACGATCATAAATTACGTACAGTATAACTGAAGATGTATTTCAGAGTCTTAATAATACCAATCAACTCATAACTGCTATCATATCTTTACGCGAAAATGACCAGGATGATAAAATGAACAATAATGGGTATAAATTGATTGACTTTTGTAAATCAAGTGATATATATATATATATATATATATATATATATATATATATATATATATATATATATATATATATATATATATATATATATATATATCAAATATAAGAGTAGGCGAAGACAAAGATATTGTAAAACTTGTAAAAACTCAAGTACAGTTGACTACCTGATTGCCACTAAATATGCACTTATTTTAGTGTCCGATTTTTGTATTTTAGATATTTGTCATTTGTTATCAGATATTCATCCTTATCTGACCTTTTGTATAAGCACTATATTCAGAGAATATACAGTCTCAAAAGCTAAATATAAGAAAAAAAGACGGAATCATGAAAAGAAACAAATTTGTATCCACAATATTAAAACTAAAGATATTCAAGAAATTTTGACGCAGATAAAAAACGTTTCTGAAACTGATCAAGTAACTAAAATCGCAATAAATCAAGTCACAGAAAATATTATAAATCTATTTGCTGAGAGCTCAGGAAAAGTTTCCCACTAAAGAGCTTTCCCAAAAGGAATAAAAATAGCCATTCTTGGTTTAAAACTGAATGTACGTCAGCCAGAATGAAGTACCACATGTGAAGAAAAATATTTTCTTTGAATAAAAACGAACAAAACTTCAATCATATGAAAAGAGAATATAACAGTTATAAATCCTCTCTTCGATATTACCCGAAGACAATTTAAAAGGACTACACAAGACAAAATAAGACATACGAGTTTAAAAAAATCCGAAAGGATTTTGGAATCTCATTAATTCACTAGAAACTGTCCAATATCTTTCCATTTTTTTTTTTAATTCGACCATGAATCCACCAGATTCTGTGCTCTTTTCATTAGGTATTTGTTTTAGAACATTTACAGCTTCTATATATCTAATAGGACCACTTAAGGAATGTTTCTGTAAATCATTCAATATATAAATGTGTGGATAATTTAGTATCATTTCAAGATCGACTGAATCAGCTTCACGCTTTTTATATAAATTCGTGTGAAATAGTTTTGCTTCGTCCAAAATTTCTTGCTGACTGTTAAATATTCACAGCTGTTCAGAGGCGTAGCTATGATATTTTGCGCCCGGGGACGAACTATAAAATTGGCGCCCCAGCCCCCTCCCCGTTTAATCACATTTTTCTATTACATTGAATAAGGAAAACAATTTAAATTTTAATAAAACATTGTATTTAAAGAAGCAAATTTATAGAAATTATAGTACATGACCCACTCAGTCACTGTCGTAGACTGGTTTACATAGTCTACAAAAGATTTATTTTTCTTGATTTCACTGTCGCAAACTGGTCAATTACGCAATCAAAATCTGTTTTTTCCAATGTTTCTCTTTCAACGCTAAGAAGAGCAAGATCGCTGAGACGATCCTGTCTCAATGACGCACGCAAATGCGACAAAATAAGTTTCAATTTGCTGAACGACCGCTCACAGCTTGCAATTGAAACTGCTATTGTTAATAAAATTTGCAGTGAAATTCGCAGATTCGGAAATATGTCGTCTCCATAAAACAATAAAACCAAGAAGATCCAAAGGAGTTTCTGGTAGAACTTCATTCCGGTTACTGAGCAGCATTCTGCAATCTCCAATTTCTGTGAAAAGTTCGTGGCCATTGATGTCCGTGTCGTAGAAATTTTCAAAATCTGTGCAATTTAGACGAATTGCATCGACATCTGTGTCGGATAGAAGAGTCTTAACGTCCAGCAGAAACCCAAATTTTGTGTTCAGGTCTTTTAGTCGTAAAAAGCGTGTTGACATCTCCTGTTGAAGTCGATCAAATACGCTCTTCATAACGCGCACAATTTCTTCTTCTGATGAAAGTCCTGCATCTCTTGCCAGTTCTCCAGGCATCTTCCGACGTCGTTTAATTCTTCTGTCCATCTCAATCCCCCAGGCTGTGCATTTTGTTTTGGCGTTTTCTACAGCAAATTGGCTCAAATCATTACGAAACCTGACAAATTCTTGCTCCAAAGATTCAATATCAGTTGCTGCTTCCTTGAAATTTATAGTAGGATCCTGTAAGCGCTTCTGTACACGATCGATTTTTCCAAGAATGACATTCCAGAAATGTAATAAAACTATGAAGTTAAAATTCAATACGCACGTCTGTAACTGTTCTGCACCACTTCTGATTTCAGGCGTCATAGTTGAGTCCTCCGATAATTTTTCTAGCAGTCCTACTAGTTCATCCAGTCCTTCATGGATAGCTTTAACAGCTTCTGATCGTGCACTCCAGCGTGTTTCAGACTCCCGTTTTACTGTGATAGGCACAGCTTTTTTTAAACTCTTCCCAACGAATTGTTGAATGAGAGAAAAATGAATATATACTTTCAAGTGTTCCAAAAAATGTGACGACAAGTGGATCCTGCTTAGCTGAGTGTACTCCTGCTAAGTTTAAGCTGTGGTTATCACAGTTGACAAACAATGCTCTGTGATTTCTGTCACATATTCGTTGTTGAAGGCCAGATATATGCCCAGTCATCACAGCAGCATTGTCATAACATTGTTCCCGACAGTCGGCTAGAGGTATGCCGTCAGATTTCAGTCTCTCGACGATGACTCTCTCTAGGCTTGCTGCATCTTTTGAATGTATCTCGATATAACCTAAAAATGATTCTTTGATAGTTACTTTTTTAGTTTGAAAATCCACATCCACAAATCTTATGACCTGAGAAAGCTGTTCCCGATGTCCTAGATCAGGAGTTGAGTCAAGTAAGATACCATAATACTTGTTTTTCCTGATATCACTCAACAATTGGTTCTTTACAGCCGACGCAAGTATGTGAATAAATTCATTCTGGATTTCCGGTGACAAAAAAGAAACTGATTTCGAATTTTCTTCTGCGTGTTGGATGTGTTTTGCCAACAGTGGATCATACTGAGCAACGAGTTTGATCAGCGCGAGAAAGTTTCCAACATTTTTATCATCATCCGCATTCAAATTTTCCTCATGGCCACGTAGTGCCAAATTTTGTGAAACCAGAAACTTAATACAGGTGAGTATTCTTTGCAATATATCTCGCCAACGTTGTTTTTCCAAATGAATCTGAGCTTGAACCACTGCGTCAATTCCAGTACCATCAACTAACCTTCGTTCGGCTTCCTTCCATGTTGTAAAAGCTATGCGGTGGCTAGGATTGTTTTCATGAGACTTTAGTTTTTCTGGCTTTCTCCACTTGTTGAAACCGTTTTTTAACTCAAACGAAGCTCGTGAGTTTGAAGTCGATGATGTAAATAATAGACAACAGAAACAGTAAGCAGCGGCGTTTAAACCATGCTGATGTAATTGAACGTTCTCCACATACTGATGATAGATTGTCTGTGTGCTGAAAAGGTAAGGATCCGAGAGTAATCATTTCATTGCGAAGAGACTGTGATACTTTCGATAGCTTTGTCGTTTTGTCAAATTCTAAGTAACCAACATCGTGAAACCTTAGTACAGCAGGAACCACATCATAATGAGTATTTTCAGCTTCTCTATCAGAAAGTTCTTCTGTCTCATCTTCCCCGTTACTGTCAACAAGTTCATCATTATGTTGGACCTGTTTAATGACGACATCCTGGTCTTCAGTATTTTCGGAGTTTTTTTCAGCATATACAGCAACATCTGTCTGAATCATGTTTTTCTCCGAGTCCTCAATGTTTTCAACATTATCGTCTACATGCTCTGAAATAGGTGGTTGATAGCCGTCATCTTCTGATTCTGAAGAATTGCAGTTTGCAGCTTCAGCTTCTTTCTTCTTGGCTTTCTTTAAAAAGCTAGCAAGTAATGTACTTGACTTTTTTGATGCTATTTCGGCTTCCTTTTTTCTTTTGCGACATTGGGCCCCACTTCTTTTTCTTCCTGACATGGCTGACAAAAATTATAAATATATTATTATATTACTGAGTGCACTGAAGTGAAAAAATAAGTATAGGCCTAAACAATATCATAGTGGCACTGGTATAGTGCTACTACAATAAATAATTATCATTATAATTATGCTATACATCAGATTAAAGTGTACAATTTATACACCTAAAGGCAGATTATGCTCCAGATATTTAAAAATATCGATATAACATATTTTATTCTATATGCAAAAAAACATTACAGATAAACCTTGTTAGCCCGCCACCGTTAGTCCTGCTTTTAAGTATGGCTCGAGGCGAGTATGGTGGGCTAACAAATACAGCCCACCCGGTCACGGAACAGAAGCACTGCCGTGTCCATGTTGTTATCATAGCACGACAACAGACATTACCCAGCAGTTATGGACAGCTTTATACTAGAACAAATACTACTAATTTAATAAACACTTTATGTACACAACATACAGCCTACATTTACCTTAATAGAGTTTAAGCTATCTTTGTTTTCTGCCACAATATCAAGTGCCTCACATATGCTGCTTTTTATCAACGCTCAACACGTCACGTGCAGACGGAACCAGCTGTACGCAGAATCCGTATCTCGGCTGGCTGCAGTGGTTGGCAGGCAGCATCATCACTGTGGATGGCAGACGTATCAGATGACACGTCTGCTGAGCCGCTGCAGCGATCTTGTGACCGATTTATTACCCTTGTTTACTTATTATAATGTAACGTTGTAAGCCTCATTTTGGCGCCCCTGTACCTTGGCGCCCGGGGACATATGTACCCCCCTGCCCCCCCCCCCCCCCAGCTACGCCTCTGCAGCTGTTAACAAGAGGCGGCATCATTTTACATATATAATTTCTATTTTGTAAATTACAGATGTATTTGGTCATTTTCCCTCATTCAATCCATATAGCTCCAGCCTTAACTCCATCCATCTTTTCTTCATAATATCTTCTCTTTTTTTCCCCCAGGTACTTCACTGACACTGTTTCCCTCTTCTAAATTGCTTATACCTGCTGTCAGTTGGTTTTCCTGTCGATCTTGAGTCTTGATTTATTTATTTTTTCCTTAAAAGATGAATATGAAATTGTTGTTCCTCTAATTTCTAATAGAAGAATTTCAAAGAAAAGTTGCTCATTTATTACACATTTAAAACCAGATAAAGGTATAGTCTTAAAAGTATATATTTGTGCAGCACATATCTATTGATGTTCAACTTTTATTCTTCAGACATATTCTGGGTCTTTAATATTCAATTATTATATTTCCAGATTGTTTTCATTTAAATTTCCTTTTGGAAAATTATCTTAATTTGTACAAGAGAATGATCAGTCCATTATCTTGGTTCAATATTTACATTTTCAATAATTGTAAATAAATATTCTGAAACTAGAAAAAAGCTCAGTCTCGCTTGTTTTACTGGATTACTTTTCCACCAAGTGTACTCGTGGATCCATATATTACAATCCCTCCATACAACAACTCAATTATATTCTGTGTGTGTGTGTGTGTGGATCCATCACAAGATTGAAATCTCTTCCAATTATAACATAATCATTTTTAAAATGCAATATATCTTTTTATATCTCAAGGTAAAAATCTGGACTCTCTCTATTTGGTCCATCAATATTAATAAGCGTAAATCTGTATTTTCCAGTGGTTATATCCATTCTGAGTTTACTGCCTGTATTATCTTCCTTTATTACATGAAAGGTGGACTGGAATATATTATTTAATAATATGGCTACACTTCTTGAATTAGTAGAGTATGAATTAAAAACACCATTCATATTCCCAGGCAGACCGTATGAAATGTTCCCATATTTCAATAAAGTGTGTATCTTGAAGAAAGTATACTGAATATTGTTTTAATTTATTTATTTATTTATTATTTTTTTTAAATGAAATACATCTCTTCTTTTCTTGAGATCCCCCAAGCCCTGACATTTCAATGTTGCAATATTTATTTCCTCAGACATAAATTGTACGGAATTTACATGTTACTCTTATTATTCCTTGTGTGCAGAGACCATAAATAAAATTAAATAATGTTGTAAATAACCATTCCTCTGATACCATTAACAATAATGGTGTGTATTGTAGAATATCAAGTATGCTCTCATTACAACTAGTGATGATCAGATACACAGATCCAAAATGTACTACAACTAGTGATGATCCGGTACAAAGATCCAAAATGTACTACAACTAGTGATGATCCCGTACACAGATCCAAAATGTACTACAGCTAGTGATTATCTGGTACACAGATCCAAAATGTACTAGAGCTAGTGATGATCCGGTACACAGATCCAAAATGTACTACAACAATTGATGATCTGGTACACAGATCCAAAATGTACTACAGCTAGTGATGATCCGATACACAGATCCAAAATGTACTACAACAATTGATGACCTGGTACACAGATCCAAAATGTACTACAGCTAGTGATGATCCGGTACAAAGATCCAAAATGTACTACAGCTAGTGATGATCCGGTATATAGATCCAAAATGTACTACAGCTAGTGATGATCTGGTACACAGATCCAAAATGTACTACAGCTACTGATGATCCGGTACAAAGATCCAAAATGTACTACAGCTAGTGATGATCCGGTACAAAGATCCAAAAAAATGTACTACAGCTAGTGATGATCCGGTACAAAGATAAAAAAAAATGTACTACAGCTAGTGATGATCTGGTACACAGATCCAAAATGTACTACAGCTAGTGATGATCTGGCACACAGATCCAAAATGTACTACAGCTAGTGATGATCTGATACACAGATCCAAAATGTACTACAGCTAGTGATGATCTGGTACACAGATCCAAAATGTACTACAGCTAGTGATGATCTGGTACACAGATCCAAAATGTACTACAACTAGTGATGATCTGATACACAGATCCAGAAGGTACTAAATGTACTACAGAAAAGAATTAGAGAAACAGGACAATTAAAGCTTTCATACTAGGGGGAAAAAAAACAAAACAAACAAACAAACAATGAAAGAAAACAAACTAAAAGCCAAAGTCAGAGGTACGCTGTAGGCCAAGTGCCTCTTTACAAAACAGTGGCGGAAAATAGAACAATGACAAAAATTGTATATTGTAAATGTATATAGTATTATCTACTTATCTAATATTAGTAACTATATGAAATACTTATAAATATGTTACCGCATTTGATAATATAACTTATAGTGTACAGACAGACAGGAAACTGTTCAGACTCCAAACAGAGAAATATGGCAAAACAGAACTAACGTATAAAGGAGAATCTGATATGTAATATACAATATTCTAGCTTAGTCTTTAAATATGTAATGATTTTGAAACATCTGATATATATTGTGTAGAATCAAATAAAGAAATAAACAGACTTAAAGATCTATCTACCCTTTAATAAAGATGTGCCACTACCTATAATTTACAATATGAGATTTACCTGCTTCATACAAATATTCTAGTCTTACAAATAATACATCTATAGTAGCACAAAGCACAGTATTATGCCCATATTTCAATGGTTTTATATGAATTAATGAATATATACATACATACATACATATATATATATATATATATATATATATATATATATATATATATATATATATATATATATATATATTACATTCATGTTAGCTATGGGTCATCATGTATACAAGAGATAAAAAATCAATGTGAATGTGTCAATGTGCCTCTCCAAACTAACACATATATTTGTAAACCATATTCTGGCATGAAATCAGGTGATTAGATACAAAGTTTGATCAATAATTTTAGTAATTATTGCGATGATTGGAAATTAAAAGTGAATGTGAACAAAACAAAAGTACTAATTTTGGGTAAAGATTATAAAAAAAAGTTTGGCTTTACATATAAAGGTACGATACTAGAGAGGTTAAAGAATACATTTATCTTTGGGTTGTTCTAAGTAAGACCGGAAAATTTGTCAAAGATATAAATCAATCAACATCAAAAGCCAAGAACGCATTTTTATTGTTAAAAAATCGTGACCTATCTATAGATTACCAGCTAAAACTATTCGATAGTAACATAGTGCCTACTTTACTATATGGGTTGGAAATCTAGGGTTTTGAAAACTGCAAAATCATTGCGAGAATCCATACATATTTTCTAAGATGGGTTTTCACATATAAAGAGGGTACCCCGTTATATATGCTTATGGAAAAACTGGAAGTCAAACCATTTACACTCAGAGTAAAATTGAACGCCATCAAGAGTTGGTGAATGATATCAAAGCACATACTAATACTCATCGATGGCTTGATGACGTAAAATCTGTTTTGAAGATTGTGGATTCGGATACACTTGGTATTCGCAATGTTTTCCTAATAAAAAATGGCTCATCAACAGTATGAAAAACAGACTAATGGACATATGTCTTCATACATGGAAAGCAAACAAGCAAACAAAAATTGATCTAGCAAGGGAAACACCTGCGGGATTTTCTAAAGTAAACCACGAATTTGAAGATTATTTAATTTCTTTACCAGAACATTTTTGCATTATTTACTTTAAATTTAGAACCTCAAACCAGCGTTTACCAATTGAAACTGGCAGATGGTCAAATATTCCAAGGAACGAAAGATTGTGTACATTATGCAACGAAAATGAGTTAAGTGATGAATTTCGTTACATATTTAACTGTCCTTATTTAAAAACTGAGAGTAAACTCTACCTTAATAAGAAATATCATAGAAGGCCAAATATCACAAAAGGCCAAATATCAAGGAAGGCCAAATATCACAAAAGGCCAAATAGATTACTTTTCAATCCGATTTGTTTAATTCAAAAGGTATTGAGCTTTCAAAGATGTGTACATTTATAAGAGTTATCATGTTGAAATTCAATTGATAGTGGAAATGTATATAGTTGAATTGCACATGTATGATTAATATTTCATGTAATTAAAGACTTTCTGTTAAAATAAATCTTTGTAATTACCATGTATATAATATGATACATTTGATATGCTTATATATTGTATTATATAACTGTTAAAATCGAACACAATAATGCTCTGATTAATATGCAAACTATGCAGATTTTAGTATTATGTTCAAAGCTGTCATTAATAGTTGAATAATATCATAACAGCCACTTAACTCTTCTGTCTAAATATAACACCTAATTTACTACATTACGATGGTAAATACATCATTAGTTCCCAGTAAAAATGTGATATTGATTACACACATGTATATCTACTTTTTATTTACTTTGTAATCCTCGTTTGTGGAATTCGTGACCTTAGCGGAATAAATATTGTCTTTTGTAATAAATTATAACTGCTATAGTAATACCTATACCATTGATTCCATTATAGTAACTACTAATACGAATAAACTGCCACTAGAACACACAGTCTATATTTTCTTAGTTTCTAAGATGGCCCTTGATAAGTAATTCGGCAGTAGCGGAGGCTGGGATTCCAATTTTTCACCGCTCTTCTGATATATATATATATATATTATGAAAAAATTATGAGTCAACTCCACACTTTATACAGGAAGCTTTGAAGGTTTAAAGTTAATCTAATATGCCACCAGTAATAAATAAAAAAAAAAAAAAAAAAAAAACAACAACAAGAACAACAAACAAACAAACAAGATTGACAGCACGTGAGAAAGGAAGCTATTTAAGGGAGGTAATTATCTAAACCCATTCCTCAAATCGGTAAACATTACACGTATTTTTATTAAAATATTTCAAAGTATTAGTTGTATATCTTCAATATAGTACCAATAAAAGTTAAATATAAACTCATTATTATTTAATAAGTAAATATTGAAATATAACTCCTTTAAACAACAGAAATTAAAAATTAGGTCCCAAAACTTTTACGAAAGTTTAAAATAAAGAACTTTCCCAAATTATAAAAAGCTGTACAACTTCTTACAATTCGATCTATAAAAAATAGACCTTTGATTGGGCTCACATAGTAGCCACACTAGATCAAGAAATCATTATGTCTGGACGTGGAAAGGGCGCCATAGCGGAGATTTGAGCGGGAAACGACTGGATCGAGACGCGAATAGGATGGGACGTTAGCTATGGACAATTCGACGTAATTCAAGGAAAATAACAAAATTCTAACTAAAACTTAGTTTATAATAGTCCTTATAAGGACTAAGAAACGCGCAAATGTCAAACATTTCTCTTTTAATTTTGTAATACAATAACTTCCATGTTCTCTACACATATAAATTTATGACTGATTAGAACTATAACGCTTATAATATTCATATAAATTGCAATCATTCTCAACAGAATTGATAGTTAAGACATAAACTACATATTCTTGATTACCAGAAGAATCTATCGAAAAATGACAATGTTAGAGCAACATTTCAAAATATCCATTAATGAGACGGAAAAGGGTAAGGTTTTCGTGGCCCAACGTAGCTTTGGGGCACAGTGAATTTATATTTTAGCAATAGAAAAGGAGAAAAGGCCCACGCACCTGAAATGATGGCAGCGCTTATAGCAAGAGACGTCAGGATTGATGACGTGAAGGTCTTAACCTGCGTAGCAGAGGGCATGTTCCTCTTATTCCCCAGAAAGGAAAAGCCTTTACTATAAGTAATCCCAATGATTATTAAAGGAGAACAGGTACAGGCGGCAGATGCACCAAAAATCACACGAGATATAGCAACAAAGTATGTTGAAGTACAAATAACGGGAATCCCAATAGAGATCCTGCTGGAAGTATCTATAGAGAGATTCCAACAAAAGTTCGGAATTAGAGTAGATACTTCCAAGATGATAGCATACACGGAATTTCCAAAAGTTCTAACGGGAACACATATCTTAAAAATTGAGAAAGAGCATGCGAAATAAAATTCCAACCTTCTTTTACATGCATGGGTTCCGTGTTACATCATGGTACAAATGATGCGTGTACGATAGAAAATGCTTTAAATGTGGACTAAAGGGTTACGACCCCAGGCATTGCACACTCAGCAAGAGATTGACTTCACGACTCGAAGAAGAGAAGAATAAAAATGAAAATGAGAATACAGCTCAGGAATTAAATGAGAAATAAGTGAGGATGACCAATCCCCCCCCCCCCTCCACTCTCATGTGCAGGGCAGAGACGACCCCAAGAGAGCAAAGCCCCCACCCCCCCACGCCCTGAAACAAAAGAGGAACAAAGGCGAATAAGAGAAGAAGAAATTAGAGAGGCAGCAAAGAAAGAAACAGATAAACAAAAAAAGGCAAGAGAGGCAAATGCCCAACAAGAGAAAAGAGCAAAAGAAGAAAAAATAGCAAGAGAAGGAAAACAAAACAAACAAACAAACAAACAAAAAAAAAAAAAAAAAAGAAGCGAAAGAAGAAAAAGTAAGAATAGCACGACAAGAAGAAAAAAGAGCAAAGGAAGAAAAAGACAGAATAACACGAGAAGAAGAACAAAAGAAAATACTAGAAGAAAAAAGAGCAAGAGGGGAAAAAGGAAGAATAGAACGGGAAGTAAAACACAAAAAAAAGAGGGCAATAAAAAAGAAGAACAATAGAAAACATCGGAAGAAAGAAAAAACAAGAAAAGAAACATGAGCAACACAAACAGAAGAAATAAAAGCAAGAGAAGCGGAAAAAAGAAAAGCAAAAGAAGATAAAGAAAGGAAAGGGAAAAGGGCGAATCAAATCACTCCCCCGCCAGCAACAAACAAGAAAACAAACTACGTTCAGACAACACGGCCAGACACACCAAACTCCAAGAAATATTAAGAGATAAAACCAGGCCTAAAAACCATACTGCATGGGCAATTCCCAAACAAAGAACCAGGCCTATAAACCATATTGCATGGGCAATCCTCAAACAAAGAACCAGGCCTATAAACCACACTGCATGGACAATCCTCAAATCAAGAACCAGGCCTATAAACCATATTGCATGGGCAATCCTCAAACAAAAAACCAGGCCTATAAACCACACTGCATGGGCAATCCTCAAACCAAGAACCAGGCCTATAAACCATACTGCATGGGCAATCCTCAAACCAAGAACCAGGCCTATAAACCATACTGCATGGGCAATCCTCAAACAAAGAACCAGGCCTATAAACCATACTGCATGGGCAATCCTCAAACGAAGAACGAGGCCTAGATACATATGCTGACTCGGGTATTTCAAACGATTCAGACGAGAGAGAGAGAGAGTGGAAACAGAAGAAATACTACTAAACAAAACAACACAAACCGCGATAAACGGTCAAACTTTAGAATATAGAATTTAAAAGTTATGTATAAAACTTTACAAAATAAATATACACTCGAATATTTTGAATAAAACCTAAAATAAAATCATGACAATTCTGAACAAAACCAGAAGATTTAAAAAATAGATTTAAATATTTTAAGCTAATTAGGACTCAAATGCGCCTCTTTTGCTTTTCAGATCAATATTTCTATTTTTTTCCATTTAAGATCAGTCATTACATTTTAACTGAACTTTTAGGGAAGCTTTTAGGGGAGGGCAAGTCATATCTCTCCCACTAGGGGATGAGGTGCGCATGGAGCGAGCTGGATCCACCCCCTCACATAAATAACCTTCTTAGAACTATTACGTCCGCCCAAAAAACCACAACACAAACTTAAAAGAATTACAATACCATGTTTTTAATTACGTCCGCGTAAAAATATTTTCAATCCGTTTCACAACTCCAAGCTGAAAAAATTTTTCTATCATGATTTAAATTACGTCCGCGTAAATAACAGTTTTAATCCGTTTTACAACACCTAACTCCTAAATATACTACCATAACCTAGCCTACTATGATTTCAAGTATACTAGTATCTGCATTTGAAAGATTTTTGATTCGATTTATAACCTGAAATTGGGAAATAAATAAATAGCGAACGTGTAAAACAAAATGTATACACAGACATGCACGCATCAACAAATATACAGTGCATACGGACACCTTTCTTTTATTAGACAGAATGAAACTCAACAAAATTTCACATACATAAGCCTGTCCACAAACACGAACACATGATAAAGCACATACAACAATCGCAGACACAAAAGGCAACCTACACCCAAGAGGACAATACTACATTAGTTAAAAATAAACCTCATTGGACCTTTAGGGCAAAGGTCACTGATGATTAAAAACTTGGTATTTAAAGGGGAAACAAGGCAAGGAAACCAGCCTAAAAGGATTCTATTCCTGAAGGAACGGCAGTACTAAGCCAGAAAACCCAAATTTAGAAATAAAAACAACGGAAAAAGAGAAGAAAAAAAAAAAAAAAAAAAAACGATTCCAAATTCTTTTCTAAATTCTTGTTGATTTTATTTTTATTTTTTGGGGGGGAGGGAAAATACCCAATAAAAAAAGGAAGGACGGGGTTTAACAGATCCAATACACAAAAAAGGGAGGACAGGGTTTACCAGACATAAAAGTCATGACAGCGTTAATCCTTCACTGAAAATGGACTTTTCCAGGAACTGGACAATGTCCGTGAGTAGGTTCGTCGTTTACATTGAAAACTTCGGTTTGGTTTGAAACACGAAGAAGATAACAATGTTAGGGATCCCTGTCGCAAGCGAGTTAGAAATTATAAATAATGATTGAAATGACTAAGCTTATGCCTTTAATATATATATATATATATATATATATATATATATATATATATATATATATATATATATATATATATAACTTGGTATTTAAATATATAATGTAGGCCTTTAGTTTGTAAAATCGGAAGTAGGGGTAAACTGCCGGGGGTGGGTGGGTGAATGCTAGAAACTCATAGGCGTTTTAAAATAGTATCAACTTGTTGTCTCATATTACAATTCTAAAATACCCCGTTTTGTCCACAACGACATGGTACCCCACGCCTGCAGTACTATATTGTATTGGAGTAAACTTCGGTAAATAGCAAATTGTTATTATCCGACAAATATATTTGTGAAATGCAAGTGAGAAATAAAAGTGAGAATCATAGATTATGAAGTAGTTGTTCAAGGAATCTAAATCTATGTAGAGGATATCTACGTTTTTTGAGTAGATATAAGAAAATATTTCACGAGTGAAGTGGGAAACATTGTATTGTCACGACTAGCGAAGCAAAATGTTTCCACTTCACAAGTGAAATATTTAACGTAGATTTTGTTTTTATTATATATATTTTTTAAAGCAAAAACAGCCGATTTGCATGGATTTTTTCTCCATTCTGTACCAATGTGATTAACGGCTGCATTATTACATCGATAAAAAGAAGTTCCAAAATTTGACAATACTTTTAGGACTGCGACCTTTTACAAATTTAGCTTGTACATATAATGCTTGTGTATCTTGTCAAATTATTGACTGTTTTCATACGAAAATGAAGAAATGTTTATTTTCGTTAACACATTTCTTGCGCGGGTTGATACAGTGAGCATTGTATGGGTGGGGATACTGTAGACACATCAGAGCGGTTGCATCAGACAGATTTCAAAGTGTAACATCTTTAAACAAAAGATATTAATGATTGTGAGTTTACTTTTATGGAACGTTAATTTTTGGCCTTTGCAGTCTAATTTAGTAGCAGAAGCTGTACTCAAATTTCAAATGCTATTTAATTTCGGTTTGCAATCAACACTCATCAATGCCCGATTTCTACATCGTTTTCAAACATGATTATGACTGTGTAGAGAGTTAGAATCGCTACCTAATCAATTGTATTGTTATATTTAACCAAGAGTTTTTCCTAAAAATGTGTCCATTTGTCCTAGAGAGGCATACGATAATGTATGGGTTACAGAATATCAAATAGCAAGCAGTTCATATAAATTCAGTCACTAATAATTCGCAGGATTCTTGTGGAAAACTAATTAACAAAGCGAATACTTGAAGCCTACTTTTTGTTGTTTTTAGACATTTTTTGGATGGCGTCTCCTTATAGATTAAATAAATATATATAAGTGTGCAGTATTGGCGCATTTTAAGACCTGTTCATCGCGATGGAGAGAGAGAGACGGAGCAGAAGTAGTTAAAATGAAATTGGACTAGATATAGAAATACAAACTTGAATAACATACATAAGGGTGGATATATTTCCTAAATGGGACAAGAGCAGTTCCAAAAGTGATATAGCCACTGTGGCGACATCATTTTTCTCCCACTGATGTGTTTAAATATCTAATGAAATATATATTAAACTTGAATAATCCTTATACTACAAGTTTTTTTCCTCTGTCGTTTTCTTTATTTTTTTGTTTATTTTTGGCTCTCGAAAGAACCATCCAAAATTACCAAGGCTCTAAAGTGAGCCCGGTCAAAGGTCTTTTTTTTAAGGTCAGTATGATAGAGTTTGTTATTCTTGTTATAATTTGGAAAAGTTCTTTAGTTTGAACTTGCACAAAAGTTTTTAATTCTTTTTTCAGCTACTATCATGTAAGAAATAAATTTAAACAAATATTGGACAAAAAGTAATGAAGTTCAAAGTTTCTATTAAGATATTCAAGATATACAGTCAGTATTTTAAAGTGTTAAAGAAATATTTATAATTTATATTCATTTTAGAATAACTTTGGGTAATTACCTCCCTTGAGAATTATCCTCCCTTGAATTGACAATTTTCCTCTCCGGTGTGGTTCGCATTTAAGGGGTGCAAGGGACAGTTTTTGTGCACAAATGTAAGAATGCATGATTCATATTACATGTATCAATGAAAACAAGTCATGTCTATTTTATTTTTTAGGTGAACCAAAAGATACACTACGTTAGCACTAGAGGACACTAAAATTGTCATTTGGTTTCTTTTTTTTTATTTAAGAAAGACAATATATCTCAATAATTTTGGTCTCCTTCTGTTCAAACTTTAGCGCCAACCTAGTATATATATAAATATAATGCCATTAACTTCATTTTCATATCCGCGATTTGTATAAAGGATAGAGAAGTCCCAGATTCCTCCTTATCCTCTCGCAGCAAAACAATTCTATATAACCTGGAATGTGTTGAAGGGCTGTTAAACCAAATGAAAATAAAATTAAATAAGAGCATACATGTATGAGTTTAATATAAAATCAATTAACCCATTTTAAATAAGAAGACATAGCCTTCATAATAAAGATAATAATACTCTGATAGTCTTAACCCAAAATTATTTTAAAAATCTCAATTAAAGTTGTGCCTACTGTAACAATATAATATTCAATATTCAACAAGTAAAAAAAATCTCTGTACAAAGTAGACATCTTTTTTATTATTTAAAGTCCTGACGAAATCGCTCATTATTATGTAAAATGTTTGTAAAACACTGTTTATCTCATCATAAAATAATTTATATTTGAACTGGAAACACACAAGTTTATTTCTGGTGCATATCGGACTTCAAGCATTCAAAATTTGATGTCAACAACCTGGAGTCGGATCATATAATCATTATATATTTTTTTATCATCATCAAAGTTTAATCATTATTACTTGTGTCATGTCTACTTCTTTTGTATAATGTGTAAGCATGCATTATTGTATATTGAGTGACCTGGGATGTGTTTGAAGAAAAAATTCCGGTCCCCATAAAACGCTGAAAAAAAAAAATCTTCGGATTTGTAAAAAAACAAGAGCTAATCATATCCATTTTATTAGTTGAAACAAATTAATTATCTTGAAGTCCATACCCCACCTGAGAAAATTATATGGACGGTCCCTTCAATGTTATATGTGTCTCTTGTACTGTTTTTATGTTGCTTAATGTGTGTTTTAAATCTGGTATAATAATGTGTATGTATTACATGTTGATTGAACCAAATAACTACTACGACTATTACTAATTACTAATACTACTATTACTACTACTACCACTGCTATTAGAGGTTCCCGGCTGGCCGGGGGTGTCCAAGGTGCTCGCCTTTACAGATCACTGACATCTCACCTCTGTCCGCGGGTTCGGCCAACGTGGGTATGTGAGAAAGCTTGCCAGTAGCTTCCCGTGGGTCGGTGGTTCTTCCCAGGGTTTTCTCGGGTTCTTCCTCCGACAAATATACTGGCCGCCATGTATAGCCAGCCTATCATGTGCTGAAAAATGGCGTTAAACCCATAACAACCAACCAACCACTACTATTACTACTACTACTGCTACTATTACTATGAATTCATTTATCAGGAGGGGAGAAAATTGTTGAACTCGATCTTCAGGCTCCTGCTGGTCCACGTCACCATGAAGATTCAAGGTTGTTTATTTTTTATTTGTAATATTTTTTATTTATTTTTAACACAGTGCTGATGAACAATGCCAACTCCAAGTATGGTCTTTTACCCAGGTAGAAGTACTTGAACTCAAACGAGAGAGAGAGAGAGAGAGAGAGAGAGGTCTTATACTTTATACTGATATTTGTATGTATGTATGTATGTATGTATGTATGTATGTATGTATGTATGTATGTATCTGTATATATATATATATATATATATATATATATATATATATATATATATATATATATGTGTGTGTGTGTGTGTGTGTGTGTGCATTATTGTATTAATATGTCTGTTTTCATGGATAGATGGGTGAATCAAGTTTCAAAATTCTTGTGGTACAAATGCAAAAGGCACAGCGCGTTTTTATCTCCCTTGTGTGAATCGTGCATCTGTTTATATACGTGCACTAGAAAAAACAGAATAAATTTTAAATCTTGCACTTTATATATATATATATATATATATATATATATATATATATATATATATATATATATATATATATATGAATGTAGATACGTAGATGCAAGTGTAATACACCCCAACCCCCTTTTGTGCTTGTTTTGGCTACCTTTTTTTACCGCAATAATTGCTGTAAAAATAACTATCACCCTCATTAGGAATCGATTTCGCCAGAAATTCAAAGGGAAATATTCTTTTTTTTTCTCACTAAACATCTAAAATTTTCGTCTTGAAATAGACATTTTATTTTTTATCTTTCTTATGGTTTGGGTGGTAGTAGTTACATTTTCACGGAGTATCAAGAAGGCATAGCGTAATCAAATAATGTAATAATATTTTTTTATTTCTCCCACAAAGGGCCTTATTTTATGACTGGGGAAAATGTTTGGATTTCCTTAGATTTGAGGAATTCTTCAACTCTTATTTCAAGAATAAGAAGATTCCTGGGTGTACAGTTTTTACATTCTGAAGAGTTATTTGCAGGTTGACTGCAGGATAACCTCTAATTTGCCAGATCATTGGACAAAAGAGAGTTAAAGAAGAAAACAATTTTTCTATCCATGGTCATTTCGACATCTTCATTAACAATGAGATGACACCCGGTGATGTAGGATCTTATATAACTCAATTTTCGAAACGCGTCATTTAAAAGGGAGCAAAGAGTTTTTGCATTTAGTTAAACTTTAGCAACAGGGCTTTTTTGCTCAAAGAACTTTCGGTCAAATTACAAATAATGTGAAACACATATATTTCCACCAAAATTTCAGACACAAAACATATGAGTTTAGGCGATGTCCAGTTTTATCTTTATTATGCTTCCACCTCAAATTCAAACAGCTAAATATATAAAAGTTGCTCGACAATCAAATACCCGTCTACATAGTTAATACTCTAGTTAACTGGTATATCAAACAGTTATACTATGTGCGTTGGGGAAGTACAGTATCCAATTCCTTCCACGTAACCAATGGAGTGAAGCAGGGAGGTGTTCTTTCACCTTGTCATTTAGTATATACATAGACGATTTAAATAGCAAGTTGGGTCTATGTCACTTGGATCTACATTTGAAACTAAATACTTTATATCTAAGCAATCGTAGTTTTGCTGATATGTCACTGATAAGTCCTTCTATGGCAGGTTTAAGGAAATTATTAAAGATTTGTGAACATTACGCATTTGAGAATATCATATATAATACACAACAATTGGTATGCATGGTTTTTCAGTCAACTTCTTTCAACTTATCATCTCTTTCCTCTGTACTTCTTAACAGCCATGCTCTTGCATATGTCAACAGCTATACTTTTTTTGGACATATTATAAAATCCAATCTGTCAGATGATGACGATATAATGAGACATTACAGATTTTTGGGTACTCAAACATGTTTTTACATTTTGAAATTATTATTTGAATATCAAAATTCGATTATTTAAATCTTATTGCTGCACAATGTATTGCACACCTCTGTGGACAAACTTTACTGAATGCATAAAAAGAAAATTAGTTATTGGTCTAAGTTTACTATTAAGCCTTCCAAAATGGAACAGTGCCTCTACCATATTTGTACACTATAATGTATTTAGTTTTAAAGAATTAATGAAAAAGATATGTAGTTTCAATGATGACAAGAATATCTCATAGGCCACTGACCAATTTCTATCTGGTTCGAGACCAGCAACAGCACAGAAGTGATACGGCTGAAGGGTCCGCCTTTCCTCCGATAGCATGGTGGTTTCCTTCAGGTATCCTCCACCTCACAAAGGCAGCTTCCCTCCGCTCCCTTGCTTGGTGTAGGGATTAGGTGCCCAAAACATTGCCTGCTTCCCCTTAACCCTGGTCAGCATACCGCGTCTGACCAGGATCTCAATCTTAGTGGTCAAAAATCTAAGAAGAAGACAAAGGTGATGCAACTCACAATCTGTGCCTGGAATGTGCGCCCACTTATGGACAGTACATCAGCAGATGGACCAGAGAGAAGAACAACTCTAGTTGGTTGAGAACTGGCCAGATTCAACATCTCGCAGAAGCATTGAAGGCAGACAAGCTCATCATCCTTGGTGACTTCAGTGATAGAGTTGGCACAGATCACCAGACATGGCCAGGTGTCATTGGCAAAAATGGCTTTGGCAAATGCAAAAAAAATGGACTTTCCTACTGAGGAAATGTGCTGAACACGGATAACAGTCTTCCGCCTGCCAAACTGCGACAAGACGTCTTGGATGCATCCACACTCCAAGCACTGGCATCTCATTGACTACATCATTGTTAGGAGAAGAGACAGGCAGGATGTCTGAGCCATGAAGGCAATGATAAGTGCACAATGCTGGACTTACCACATGCTCATAGTCTCCAAGCTCAATATCCAGATTCAACCTAGCAGACGATCACAAGGCAAAAAAAGTCCCAAAAAAGCTCAATGTCTCCAAATTGAAACAGGAGAATGTGAAAGGAGGCATTTGTCGAAGAACTGTGCAGCCAACTAGAAACAATTGAGAATGTCAAGGAAAACTGGTCATCCCTCAGAGACTCTGTGTGCATCCAAAACCCTCAGTCCCACCACATGTAAACATCAAGATTGGTTTGATGAGAATGATGCTGCCATACTGAGACTACTGAATGAGAAACATCGGCTACAAAAGGCCTGTTTAGAAGACAGCACTTCATCATCTAAGAAGGCAGCCTTCAACAACATCTAGAGGACTGTCCTATGCAAACTCGGAGAGTCGCAAGATTCATGGCTGAGCAACAAGGCAGATGAGAATCAGTCCTACACAGACAGGAATGGCATGACATAACTGTCAACCTCCTGAGACAAAAACCTGTACACCAGACCAAAAAAAACCTTACAAAGACCAGAAAAACCTTATGCCAAAGACAGGGCTAAGCAAAATTTTTTCATCACTTGTCCCACCTTACTTTTCACATGTCCCAAAATGGTAATCACTTGCCGAGATTTGATGCGATGTATCTACTTAATCCATAGAAAGAACAAATGAAATAATATACAACATAATTATTTCTAAAAAGAATTTAATTTTTCTAAAACAGTTGTTGATATACGTTTGACTACTT
This sequence comes from Margaritifera margaritifera, assembly GCA_029931535.1. Taxonomy (NCBI): domain Eukaryota; kingdom Metazoa; phylum Mollusca; class Bivalvia; order Unionida; family Margaritiferidae; genus Margaritifera; species Margaritifera margaritifera. The sequence goes on from JAQPZY010001527.1 coordinate 3,311,632, forward strand.
CAGATACATGTATATATGTTTTAGCTGCTAGATTTTGAAAAAAAATGTCCATGTACATGTCTGCCACCTGCACCAGAACTAAGCCAGCAGATGATAGCTGTGTCTGAGTTAAAGTCCTCAAGCTCTGGTCCATTTGGTGGAATGTTCATTAGAATTTTTACATTCTCTTGGTTTAAGGAATTCTCACACTCAGTAGCAGTCTTACATTTTATCCCTCCACTTTCACAAGAATTTTACTTCTTCAAATCATCCTAATTACCTTCCTTGGGAAAATAATTTAGCAACTCATTTTATCCACATAGTAAATATCAGCTTGCTTGACAACTACTTCTAATGTGATCATAACAAACATTTTCTCTTTTAAATACAAACAGAGCTCATTAATTTGCGTAATTGTTTCGCTTCAAACACAATATCGCAAGTGAAAGTTGATTGTCTTTATAATCAATTAAAAATGAAAGAATCATTACTGTCATTTAATCAATTCATAAAGGAAACCAACACTGATGTAGGTAAAGTACCTTTCATTAATTTAATTACGCTGACTCGCTGGATAAAAATCAAAGTGAGCCACTCATGAGGATCTGGTTTGAGTAAACACAGTGCAACAAAGCCGCGTAAAACACTGCTAATTAATCATACCGGCTTTGTTTTGTTTGAAGTGTTTTGATTTGGCAATAATTTGGTCGCTTAGCCCAATATGCAGTCAAGCGGTAACAGAACGTGCACATATGCCATAGTTATCACTGACCACCTGTAGGTGTTATACAGGATGTAAATGTATACATGGAAAGTAGTAGAATCAAATATTCAGTATGCCCAGAGGGCATGAATGGCTAAATAAAGGTAGATGTAGTGATTAAAGCACGAAAATAAAGACTTGCCCAATTTTATTTTTTTAAATATAAAAAACTGTACAAAATAGTTGTACGGCTGTACACTGCAAAATCCCCCCCCCCCCCAAAACCGTTCAAATTACGGGATTCCTGTACAAGTTGACAAGTATGGCATGAAGAACTTCTATGATATATTGAAGACAATTTACGGGCCACAGTCATCAGAAACATCCCCAATACTGAGTGCTGACAACACCACACTGCTAACTGACAAAGAAAAGATACTACAAAGATGAGCAGAACACTTCAACAACATCCCCAACCAACAATCATCTATCAGTGAGGAGGCAATTGATTGACTACACCAAGTGGAAATCAAGACATCACTTGCTGATCCTCGAGTGCTGACTGAAACTGAGAAAGCAACTGACCCGCTGTCAAATGGCAAAGTGCCTGGAGTGGATGCTATACCAGCAGAAGTCTACAAAGCTGGAGGCTCGCACATGGCACAGAAACTGACTGAACTCTTCCAGTCAATGTAGACTCAAGGAAATACAAGGATGCATCCATTGTTCACTTGTACAAGCGGAAAGGCAGCATACAATCTGGCGACAACCATCAGGTCATCTTTTTGCTATCAATAGCCGGCAAAATCCTCACCAGAATTCTGCTAAATAACCTTGTGTATCACACTGATGATGGGCTTCTGCCTGAGAGTCAGTGTGGCTTCAGGAAAGGACGAGGGATCACAGACATCATCACATGGTGTTTGCAGCTCATCAACTCCAGGAGAAATGCCAGGAACAGAATTACAACCGGTACATGACAATCATCGACCTGACAAAAGCCATTGACACTATCAGTTGTGGTGGCCTCCAGAAGATCATGGCAAAATGTGGTTGTCCAGAGAAATTCATCGTAATGATTTGGCAATTCCATGATAGATTGTTCGCTTGTGTCGTGGATGACAGCGAGTCATTTGAACCATTCCCAGTCACCAATGGAATCAAGCAAGGCTGTGTGTTGGCCCCAACCCTCTTCATTATGATGTTCTCTGCCATGCTTAATGATGCCTCGTTAGTTTATGTGGTCCTGATAATGTTTAGCATCTGATGTGACTATGACACTGGGATTAACATCAGTTACTGGACTGATGGAAAGCTCTTCAATCTGAGGAGACTACAGGCAAAGACGAAGTTGCAGGAAGTGACTATTTGTGATCTCGTATTTGCGAACTACTGTTCCCTCAATGTCAAATCTGAGTCTGACATGAAACAGAGTATGGACCATTTCTCTTCAGCTAGTGACAATTTCGGTCTAACAATCAGTATCAAGAAGACAGAGGTAATGCACCAACCTGCACCAGGAAAGCCTTACATAGAGCCCACCATCACTGTAAATGACCAAACCCTCCTGGCAATGGACAAGTTCACCTATCTTGGTAGTACACTGTCAAGTGCAGTCCACATCTATGATAAAACCAACACCAGAGTTGCTAAAGCAAGTGTGACCTTGTGCAGACTACACACAAGTGTGTGGGAGCACAGAGGCTTCATTTTGCAAACAAAACTGAAGGTCTACAAAGCCATTGTGTTGCTGACCCTGCTATATGCATTAGAAGCCTGGATAGTGTACAGATGCCATGCCAAGAAGCTGAACCATTTTCACATGGGTTGCCTGAGGAAACTGATAAGAGTAAGATGGCAGGGTCCCAGACACTGATGTTCTCACATGAGCAGGCATTTCAAGCATCCACACTATGCTGATGAAATCACCGATTAGATGGGCAGTCCACATCACCAAGATGTCAGAAGAAATGCTTCAAAGATTCCCTCAAGTCATACTTGAAACATTTCAGCATTGACCCCCAAGTCTTGGGAAGATCTTGCACAGAATCACTCCACCTGGAACAGTCTCATTCATAATGGTGTGACAGACTTTGAACTGAGGAGATTTGCAGAGGCAGTGCAGAAGCATGAGCAGCATAAATCTCAGAACTGCAGCACGTCCTCCATTGATCCAGCAACCACAGGTGGCATCTCCTGTCCAGTGTGCCACAGACCATTCAGAGCACAAATTGGCCTTATCAGCCACTCATGTACTCACAGAAAAAACCCACTTAGAGATGTCATGGTCATCTTCGAACTCAAAGGACAAACAACAGGGATTAGGTGGTGGGTTGTAAATATAGAAATCCCTAGACGCCTTGAATGCGTTATCAAGGTTGGGAAGTGTCCTGCTGATCACTCTACCTCACCATTTGAGGGTGCTCCAATAAAGTAGTGGATGGATCTGCAAGAAGTACAGACATAAATACATACATAACCATCTTTCTTTAAAACAGCCATTATAATAACATAAAAAAGACCACATGGCAAGGCTTTACATGATTTAATATCATGAGCCATCTTTGTTTTCAATAATTTATTAGTTATGCCCAGTTTAATAATTAAAGGATTTATTTCAGGAGCTATTTTCTAGACATATGTATACATTCTGAAATGTTCATTATTGTTTAAAAGAGAAACATGCCTCCCTGCCAGATTTTTCCAAATTATTGGGATTTTATTGGGCATTTGTTATAAAAAAAATTGTAATAGATTTTATAGGATATTTGTTGTAAAAACATTGTAGTGAAAAACAGGGATTTTATAGGGATATCGTATAACTATAGGGATAATGATGTGCTAATATCACCATTTAAATACCACATTTTTAAGTGCTTGAACACACAAATCAGACAATATTAATAACACAATGCATTTAAATAACAATTTAAACATATACAACTCTTCTACTCTTTTCTTTAAATATATATCATTCTCGCAAAATATACCAGTGCACTGATCTTATTCTCTGCATAATGTACTTGACAAATATTTCCAATTATTTTTCTTTAAAAAAAAGATGTTAAGAAAAATTTGCATGTGCTTCTACCACAAAAATGGAGAGATATACATATTTTTGAAAACTTTTAGGGAAAAAAATATAAGCATAACACAAGAGACCCAAGTGGCTTGATATTGCTCACCTAACTTACATAACAGTCTACCATTTCACTAAGCAGGCTTATGTTGTATTGTAATAAAACAACTTACGAAAAATATCTCCCAGACTTTATATCGTGTTGATTTGACTGCCTTGTCCGTTTTTGTATACAAGTCATGCACAGCATGCAGAGAGTTATAGATTGCTAAATTGCTTTCCCTCACAAAATGATTGGTCCACATTTGGTATACATGTTATTATCGAAAATTGTTGAAGGGCCTCAGCTGTCAATCAACTTGTCAGTCATCCCAAAAAAGGTATATGGACCTCAGCCTCACTTTGGCCCATATACTGACCAGTCTATAAACTGCCATAAGGCCCTTAGCACCATGCAATATTTGTTAAGTATTCAAAGTTTGATCAAAATCAGAGAATATGGCATCCAGAGTGGTAACAAGCTCAGCCAATCAGATGCAAAGTCACCTCATTAATATGCATAAATCTTGCTCATAATGAAACACATTAAATTGATGATAAAAACCCATATTTCAAGTCTGATCAAAATCAAATCAGAATTGTGGGTTCAAAGATCACCTCATTAATATGCATGGGTATTGCTCATAGTTGAACTCAGCCAAGATATTGATATTTTAAGTTTGATCAAAATTAGATCAGAAATATGGCTTCCAGAGTGGTAACAAGCTTAGTTAACTAGATGCAAGATCACCCTTTAGTATTCATGGATGTCGCTCATTATCCAACTCATCTGAGATCTTTAGTATTCATAGATGTCGCTCATTATCTAACTCATCTGAGATCTTGACAATTTAAGCATATATTCCAAGTTTGCTCAAAATCGGATCTGAAATTTGGCCTCCATAGTGGTAACAAGGTCAGCCAATCAGATGCAAGATCACCACAGTAATATATGTTGATCTTGCTCATTATCGAACTTGTCCATTTGCTTGATGATATAATCCCATATTTAAGTTTGACCAATATCTGATCTGAAATATGGCTTAAGAATGGTAACAAGCTCAGCCAATCAGATGCAATATCACATTATTAATATGCATGTGCCTCATTATCGACCTTGTCCAAGATCTTGATAATGTAAGTATATATTCCAAGTCTGATCAAAATTAGATCGTAAATGCGGCCTCCATATTGGTACGAAACCCAGCCAATCAGATGCAGATGCAAAATCACCTCATTACTATGTGTGTATCTAGTGCATTATCAAAATTATCTGAGACTTTCATGATATAAGCCTACATTTCAAGTCTAATCAAATTCTGATCAGAAATGTGGCCACCAGAATGGTAACAAGGTCAGTTAATGAGATGCAAGATCACCTCATTAGTACATGTGGGTCTTGCTCATTATCAAACTATTCCGAGATTTTGATGATATAAGCCCATATTCCAAGTTTGATTCAAATTCAGAAATGCAGACTCAGAGTGGTAACAAGTAATTGTTGATGGATGGATGATGTACAATGGACGAAAAGCCATATCATAAGCTCACTTAGCCGTAAGACAAAGTAAGCTAAAAATATAGGGGTGGTTGGGAGGCCTAAAAAGAGAATGCTGATCTGTTGTAGATCACAATGGATTTTTATGTTCAAAACAAAGTAAAGTGCACTGGTAACCCTGCTAAAGAAACATCGCACAAAAACACACACATGCAACCAGTCATGGAGGTGAAGTACATGTAATTTGTATAAATCAAAACTACATAGTTATTGTGTATGGTTCTCACTCACACACACACATAGCTGATGTGGCCCTGCTACAGCTTGTTAGTTTATGTGGTCCTGATAATGCTTAGCATCTGATGTGGCAATTGTACAGGTTAGCAGTTCATCTGGCCCTGACAAGACTTTAAATGCTGTGGCCTTCATACAGCTTCAGAGCCAATGTATCCAAGATACAGCTTACTGCTGATGTGTCCATGATACAAACCACTTGTGTCTGTAACAAGCTTACAGCTGATGTGTCCATGAATTGATACAGCCAACAAGTTAACGTGTCACTGAAACCGTTTGCAAGCAGGTGTCCCCAATACAGCTAATGTGGCCATTATATAGCTTGAATCTGATGCAGTCCTGATACAGCTAAAAAGCAAGCTCTAATGTGTCCAGGATATAGCTTTCAGCTGATGTGCCCCATACAGCTTACCAACTAACATGTTGATACAGCTTACAGCTAATGTGTCTATTATACAACATACTGTTTGCCCGATATAGCCTACAAACAAATGTGCATGATATAGATTGCAGCTGTTTTGTATAATACAACCTGCTATCTGATGGTCCCTGATACAGCTTACTGTAGATGCAAAACATGATACAGCTTGCATATAATGTGGCAGTGATACAGCTTACAAGTTATTGACATATCGCCAGTTGTCAATCACGCTGTTTAATTTACCAATCAGCGAGCATTAGACACACCTCCAGGCATCATTTATGTCTGCCATTTTCCTCCGACAAGCTGATTGTCACAATAATAAATTGGTCATCATAAATATTTTAAAATGTTGCAATGGTTCATTGATTTTTCAATTGATAATGGTGAAAAGGAGTCAATGGGGGCATTGCAATTCTAACAGTCAATAGCCAGATCATCTAAATGGAGGAGTTAGATATATTCAATTGTGTCTCTGATACAGCTTACTAGCTTATGTGGCCATAATGCAGCTTACTGCTGATGTGACCCTGATACAGCTTACTGCTGATGTGGGCCTGATACAGCTTACTGTTGATATGGGCCTGATACAAGTTACTGCTGATGTGGGCCTGATACAACTTACTGCTGATGAGGTCCTGATACAACTTACTGCTGATGAGGGCCTGATACAACTTACTGCTGATGTAGGCCTGATACAACTTACTGCTGATGTGGGCCTGATACAATTTGCTGCTGATGAGGTCCTGATACAACTTACTGCTGATGAGGGCCTGATACAACTTACTGCTGATGTGGGCCTGATACAACTTACTGCTGATGTAGGCCTGATACAACTTACTGCTGATGTGGGCCTGATACAACTTACTGCTGATGTGGGCCTGATACAGCTTACTCAGACATAAATAGAGCTCTGTAAGGACCTAAACATCTCTGGGATCGACAAAAATTCCAAAGACTTTGATATATTTATTTTTAAGGCCTAGGGGTTTGATATATTTCTTTTTAAGGCCTAGACCTTCAACACTGAATAATGATCCTCCACTTTTTTGAGAAATAAGTGTAGCATGGTTGATGGATAGACAGATGGATGAATAACAAGACAGCTCTAGAGCTAATGTCTAGAGTTGTTAGAGCTTGTAAATATGGGTTAAGCAGCTGTACTCAGTGAATACTATATTGAAAAACATCATATATAAGGATTAGATGAGGCAGTATTGTGAGGAATATAAAAAAAACTCCATCTGGTTTGAGATTGGGTTTAATAGAAACAACAAAGCTCATTTACAGATATCCATGAGTTTGTTTTACTCCATAAACAAGGCAACAACAAAAGCAACACAGTGGTGTGGACATGAGATATGGTTATGCAAATGATTATCATTATTCATGAAATAAGAATATCACTTTAACCAATTAGCTAATATCTATGAAAATTAAAAACAAAAAATCAAAATAATGAATACAATACTTGGAGCGTTCATTTTCATATCAAGTCCAACAGTTTGTACTGCTTATGAGAAATATCTGAACCATATTCAGATGTTCAAACATTTATACAGTGAAACCTCATGAGACGGAAATCCCATCGGACTGAGTAAAAGTTTCAGTTTTGACGGGTTTTCGGTTTATTGAGGTTCTCACATTTCACATAAAATGATATGCAATCAGTTATGTCTCGTTAATTATAACTGTGTGTATTGATTAGTGTCTATTTTATACTTTATTAATATAATGATCTTGTTTCTAATCATATTTACACTATAAGTTTTTACTATAATTTTGTTTCAACACATGCCTTGATTCTTTAATGCAAATTTACATGGTTTGATAAAATCTTTCTAGTCCATAAATATGTGAGAACACTGCTGCAAAATTGTTCTTTTCTTGGTCTTTTTCAGCAAGAATGTCAAAGGTGAAGGCACGAGCCTTGTTTTAAGTTAAGAAACAAGTTGACTGAGGATTATTTAGGTGTATATTAGACATAGATGATCAGCAGATAAACATAATCTTATTTGCTTTGCACAGACACTGGCACTATATTACAAACAATTAAGGCTATTTTCTGACTACTGGCCAACATCACAACTGGAATATGGCAGTTACATGAACACTTTTTGAGTAAGTTTAGGTCTTATGAGGTTTATTTCTGTGTTAAAATGAAATCTGGGGCCAACAATTTGTTTCAGGTTTCAGAGTAGAGAGGTTTCAGTTTACTGAATAATTTGTTTTTTTACTAAATTAAAGAAGGAAAAATTCAGGACCAGAAAAATGTTTCGGTTTAAGGAGGATTCAGTTTAGTGAGGTTTCAGTCTTGAGAGGTCTCACTGTAGTCGGTAAATTCATTTTCCTCAATTTTCAATGGTTACCATATTTCTACTGAAATCTACATACATTTCCAATGGTTACCATATTTCTATTGAAATCTATGTAGATGTCTAATGGTTGCCATATTTCTACTGAAATCTATGTAAATTTCCATTGGTTGCCATATTTATACTGATATCTACATAAATTTCCAATGGTTGCCATATTTCTACTGAAGAAAAGCCCAAATTTTCTTTTATGAACTAAATGTATTTTAAACAACTACATTCACATAACCTTGTGTTAACATTATGCATTATCTTTGCTTCAGAGAAAAAAAATATATTAGCTAGTCATTTATTAAAACTTGGAGAAAATATTCACTGTCTTTTAAACAAATATGAAGGATCTTGTCAAAATATTTAGGAAATGTTTAGGAAAATAAATTAGGTTTTTAGTAGTTTGCTTCCCTTTAAATTTGTTTTGGGCCAGTTTCCAAACATGAAACAGAAAAATTCCATTTAGCATGTGTGTGATGTAAGTGGTAGCATTTAACAACCTCAACCTTTCAAACCATGTTTCAATACAAAATGTGGCTGTTACATGCCAAAATCCATGTTGATACCCAACATGAAACATTCTATAACAAAAAGTAAATTAAAAAAACCACCACAAACTTAGGACATTTTTCTCTTGTAAATAATGCTGCTGATACATCTGAACCAGGACTTATGTCCAGGTGTGGAAAAATTATGAACTTGGACATACATGTACTTGGAAAATATCAATAAGTGCAAACAAACAAAAAGTAATTAAAATAAAATTAAATTATGAGATATTTGTAAAGGAACATTTTTACAAAGTATATATGTATGTGGTTTAATGGCACATCAGCACAGTTCTGGTTATATAGTGCTGTGCAAGTTTAGGTATTCTAAAAATAGCATACAAAACGAAGATAACAGCAAAAAATAGTAAAATCCTTAAAATACAAAGTCAGATTTTGGATATGAACCGCACTCTTTTAAGATGTCTAAGATTTTCTCAGCTCAAACATCATCACAGGACACATACCAGGCAGAAAGGTTGCCTCCATTAACTGCCACTTATTAAAGGCAGAAGAGGATATTGAGCCTAGTCTATGACCTTACACCTGCTTGTAACATTCATAAAACAGAGATGTTTGCATTTAGTTTTTACATCTAAACAAAGAAATAAAAATACGTTAATATTTGTGCGAAATCTCTCTGGATAAATTTAAAGTAAAATTAAAATGTGTCTTATTATTTGGCATGAATTAGATGCTACAATGAAACCAGTCTATAAAGGACACTTAAAGAACAACAGAGTTATGTCCCCTGGTGGACAGGTATCCCTCATTTAGAGATAGGGCTGTCACAATTAACTAAATAATTAGTTAATTGATCAATATATATACTAAAATTGATTATTAATAGAGAAGTTAGGTAATCTATGTTTTAGGCCGGCATTTTACTGTCATTAATATGACTCTTTTTCTTTATATCGACCACAGGGGCTTTACACGAGATAGTTACTGTAACTTTATATGAACCACAGGAGCTTTACACGAGATAGTTGCTGTAACTTTATATGAACCACAGGAGCTTGACATGAGATGGTTACTGTAACTTTATATGAACCACAGGAGCTTTACATGAGATAGTTACTGTAACTTTATATGAACCACAGGAGCTTGACACGAGATAGTTACTGTAACTTTATATGAACCACAGGAGCTTGACATGAGATGGTTACTGTAACTTTATATGAACCACAGGAGCTTGACACAAGATAGTTACTTAGGATGGTTTGGTTACGGTACTTTGTAGGCCCAACAGTGTTATTTAAATTCACTAGTCCATCAAATAGGTTCTTGTTAGTACTTCAAATTAAATGCGTAAAAATAAATTATTTATCGATAGAACTGGACTGATAATCAATTCAGAATCCAAATAGCCTGCCCTATATAGATATAAAACATGTAAATGAAGTTTAGAAATGGTATTCACTGTCCTGAGCAGGTGTTTCTGATGTGGTGGTGTCCATGATATGGATGTACATATATTTCTGATATGCAGGTGTTCCTGATATGCAGGTGTATGCTAAGGCAGGTATCACTGTAGTAGTTTCTTTTAAACACTGCTCTAATAATATAGGTAACTGATGACCTTTTGCATGAGAAAATAAAATTAATTGGCAGGAACAATTCTGAGATTCCACCATGCTAACAAGATGCTCAAGTGAGTCTCATATTGCTCACATGGCAGACATCTGCCTAATAGACAAAATGAAAAAGCAGTTGACCAAGATATCTTGGTCAGTAGGATGCTTTGTGTAGAAATTTCTTCCAATGCTGTTGATTGTATATATTATGAAAACAAATGTTCCAAGCTTTTTTTCTAATTTTGTTGTATCTTCATCCATATTTAATGGTATATCAGCATCATTGTCTCCAATACTGAAAGGCTTTTATGCCAGGATGCTTTCTAAGTTGGTCAAATTCTGTTGTGTGTTTTTTTAAGATAAAATTCTTTAAATGGTTATTTTATTTTATTTTTAGTGATGACAGTAATATTTGATGGTGGATCAGCATCATCTGTAAAAATCTGAAAGCCATTTAGGCCAAGATGCTTCCTGTCAAATTTGGCCAAATTCTGTTGAGTGGTTTCTGATAAGTTGTTTAAAGTTTTTTTTCCTATTTTTTTTAATTCTGGCCACATTTGAAGTTGATATGACACAGTTTGTACAAAAAGTCTTATCCCTTCATGCTAGGATGCTTTCTCTCAAATTTGGTCAACTTCTGTTGAGCAGTTTTTTAGAAGTCATTTAAAGCTTTTACTATTTTTAGTAACAATGGCCATATTTAATGGCAGATTGGCATCATTTGTAAAAAGTTGAAAGACCTTCAAGTTAGGATGCTTTCTGTCTGATTTAGTTCAATTCTGTTCAGCGGTTTTTGGAAAGAAGTCATTTTTAAGGTTTTTCCATTTTTTGTAATGGTGGCGATACTTGATGGCGAATCAACATCATTTATAGCAATTTGAAACCACTTCATATCAGGATGCTTTCTGTCAAATATGGTCAAGTTCTGCTGCACAGTTGCTCAGAAGTTGTTTTAAGGTTTTTCTATTTTTAGTAATGGTGGCACCAAACTGAAACTTCTCCTTGCTTAGATGCTTCCTATTAAATTTGGTCAAATTTTGTTAAGTGGTTTTGAGAAGTAGCATAAAATTTGTTATATTTTTTAGTAATAGCAGCCAAATTTGATGGCGGATTGGCATCATTGTACAAACTTGTAAGGCTTCATACCAGGACACTTCCTGCCAAGTTCGGTTGAAACTGATTGTGGCTTTGTAGAAAAAATTGAAATGACAATTGTTGACAGACAGGAGACAGACACGTGATATATGCAGGGCCATGTCACGAGCTCAATGGAACCTTATGGCCAGGTGTGCTAAAAATAAATGCAAACTTATGGGAAACAAAAACACACACACAAGAGGGTTTGGGTTTGATATCACTCAACTGATATAATTTTGGCTTCAAGTCAACAATACACAAATATTATAAAACCATTATTGTAACAATGGCACAAGCGTCAAACAATGGCACAAGTGTCAAACAAATTCTATGTTATTATATTTCTACATGTTTACGGTTTACTACCTATTCTTTCATTTGGAGAAAAACTGAAATGACACATATATTAGTCTTCAAATTTAATAGTTAAAATCCCCCACAAAAATTGGTTGTCTCATGTAAACCAATTCAAAAATGAAGGTTTCTGTAAAGGTTTGATTTGAACAATATATAAAGCAATTAACAACCAGTGATGAAAGTACACAGCAACTTCCTGTATACAACATTGTGGCCATTCGGTGGTTGCACGACCATGTTTGAATATACAGTACCCTCATTATAATGTTGTCCATAGGAAGCATTGGGTATACCACCTTATAATGAGACTGCTTTATAATGAAGTACATGATACAGTACTCCATCACTGTAATGCTGTCCATGGGAACAATTGAGTATACCACCTTATAATGAAGTACATGATACAGTACTCCATCACTGTAATGCTGTCCATGGGAACAATTGAGTATACCACCTTATAATGAAGTACATGATACAGTACTCCATCACTGTAATGCTGTCCATGGGAACAATGAGTATACCACCTTATAATCAAGTACATGATACAGTACTCCATCACTGTAATGCTGTCCATGGCCATGGGAACAATTGAGTATACCACCTTATAATGAAGAACATAATACAGTACTCCACCATTATAATGCTGTCCATGGGAACCAGAGTATAGCACCTTACAGTGTGACTGACTTAAAAATGAAGTACATGATACAGTACTCCTCACTGTAATGCTGTCCATGGGAAACAATTGAGTATACCACCTTATAATCATGTACATGATACAGTACTCCATCACTGTAATGCTGTCCATGGGAACAATTGAGTATACCACCTTATAATGAAGAACATAATACAGTACTCCACCATTATAATGCTGTCCATGGGAACCAGAGTATAGCACCTTACAGTGTGACTGACTTATAATCAAGTACATGATACAGTACTCCATCACTGTAATGCTGTCCATGGGAACAATTGAGTATACCACCTTATAATGAAGAACATAATACAGTACTCCACCATTATAATGCTGTCCATGGGAACCAGAGTATAGCACATTACAGTGTGACTGACTTATAATGAAGTACATGATACAGTACTCCACCATTAGAATGCTGTCCTTGGGAACCACTGAGAATAATGAAGTACATGATACATATAATTTTAATGACACTTTATGAAATGGTATCCATGACCATATTCACCTTATAAAAATGAACTGAGTTATAATGAAGGGCCTTATAGTGAGTGAGTGCTACATATATTGCAAATATTTCTTTAGCTCATAAGTTACCCGACAATGAAAATTATCTAATAGTTCTTTCAAAATTATTAGTCTTTGCATTTGCCTTATTTGGTTGTCATTGGGTAATTCATAAATCTTACACTGACACCATGCAATTGCTTTTACATCCTTCAACTCTGAAATCTGTTTTTAAGAAACACCCTAAAAAAAAAACCCAAATAAATATTTAACAACCAGTTTAAAGATGTAAAAATACAACTGATGCTAATAGCTCAGATCATAAAAATAACATTGATGATACAAATTATAACATACACCATTTACTATTGATGCGTATATGACATGAAATTAATTACAGATCATAAAAATAACATTGATGATACAAATTATAACATACACCATTTACTATTGATGCGTATATGACATGAAATTAATTACAGATCATAAAAATAACATTGATGATACAAATTATAACATACACCATTTACTATTGATGCGTATATGACATGAAATTAATTACAAAACAACTCCTTTACAATTCTTCAACACAAAAAAACAACAGTATTTACAGTATTCCCTTCTCCATTAATCATTTGGTCCATACTGGCATATTTTCTGCAGTGTATCATTAAAACATGTCAAGCCTTCTAATGTGAGGTGCAAACATACACTCTTAAGTCAAATTAGACTTAAAAAGCGAAAACAAGTGTTCTACAAAACACTAAGTCTTGCATACAAACTGAACTATCATGAACCCTCAAAACACTAGATCTTGCATACAAACTGAACTATAATGTACCCTCAAGACACTAGTTCTTGCATACAAACTGAACTATCATGTATCTTCAATATACTAGGTCTTACTACAAACTGAACAATCATGTACACTCAAAATATTAGGTCTTGCATACAAACTGAACTATAATGTGCCCTCAAAACACTAGGTCTTGCATACAAACTGAACTATAATGTACCCTCAAAACACTAGGTCTTGCATACAAACTGAACTATAATGTACCCTCAAAACACTAGTTCTTTCATACAAACTGAACTATAATGTACCCTCAAAATACTAGTTCTTTCATACAAACTGAACTATAATGTACCCTCAAATCACTAGTTCTTTCATACAAACTGAACTATAATGTACCCTCAAAATACTAGGTCTTACTACAAACTGAACTATAATGTACCGTCAAAATACTAGGTCTTAACTGAACTATCATGTACCCTCAAAATATTAGGTCTTGCATATAAACTGAACTACTGTATTTAATGTATTTTTACGTACACGAAAAAATAATTATTCATTTCAGAGTATGAAAAATTATATGTAAAATAAATAATTATTATTTTGTGGTACTGACCATGTACTAAAAATATAGGAATCATACCCAAACAAGGTTTATGTGACACACGATACTCAACGACCTAATGGTACTAACGTACAAAATAAACTTTTAAATTTTGTCTCATTCTGCTCTCAACTCAAGAGTCCAATTAAAATAAAAATAAAAATACTCAAAAAGACTTTTGTTGTTATTAGTGAACAAGAGAGAGAGAGAAAGAGATGGCTGAAATGATAATGTTGTTTCAGTGTGCAAGATCATGCGTATTCAGATCATACTTATTGGTAGCTGTTACGGTGTGTGATGTTGGCAAAATGATTAAGATGGTCTGTACATGTATTATTTATGGGTATTATTTATCAGTAAATTGTACACAATGATATGAGCTCATGTTGTCAAAAAGTTAAGTGCAATTTGTATTCTTACAGCAACATTATTATCAAATTACAACAAAAATAAAAGAACTCGGAAAGACTTGCTTTTAGTGAATATGTCTGTGTGAGTGTGTGAGAGAGAGAGAGATGAAACAATGTTGTGTCAGTGTGTAAGATTGTATGTATTCAGAGCAGTTTTTATTTTTAGCTTTTGGAGAGAAAGAAAAAGAGAGAGGTTACAGGGCAATTGTAATCTGTAGTTTCAGTTACCTGATAATTGTAATATTCCTCATGTACAAGGGCACTACTATATTTCATTATCAAATAACACCTCTAAATAAAACAATTCATTCTTGTTTTAATTACGATATCCATTGTCACAAGAACCACATGCTATGCAGTATTATTTACATGCTAATTAAATATGCCTAGAGCTTTGGCCAGGTTATTCCAGTTGACACCAGATTGAGGGCGAGATTCGACAGAAGAGATCAAATTAGTGAGGCTACCAAAAGGGAAATGAGGCTATCTATAGGGAAATCAAAATCTGTCAATGAGCTATGAAAGTCATTGTCCAAACAGCAGTAGATGTTGTAATGACAAGTGATCACACGCATCACTTGCTATTTGTACTCACCGATAAAAATAACAATTGAGGATGTATTGTATAATAGATTCTCAATAAAATGTTAATTATATCCAAGTCAAAACAGTACCAGCTCTTAAAAGATATTATATACAAGAATTGATTTCACTGAGTCAGTGACTTTAAAATTTATGATGGAAAATGACAAGGTTTTTATATTTTATTTTTGTATCACTATAATGAAACAATAAGACTAATTGACCAATGGTCTGTGGTCTTCACTTTAGCATGTACTGAGATATAATTTTTGCTGGATAAGAAAACATCAAATGGCTTCCGAACTCATTTTAAAATGTGCATGGAGCTTTGTTACAGTGACCAATTTAATAAAGAGCATTCATTAACGATATTGTTTAAGGTTATGTACTGTAAAGGCCATTTTCCAGTTGTTAATGAACAGCAGTACATGCTGTAATAACAATAAGAGATCATATGCATCAATCATTATATTTTCTTGCTGATAAAGAAGACAAAGATGGGCAGGTCAATGAATGAGAGTAGATTCTCAATTAACAAAACAATTACACTTTCAACATGAGATGTTCGAAGGCCTTTTTGCACAATTATAAATGTTGATTATTTCTTTATTTCTTTATCTCCTATTTCATTATTTGATGCGATACACGAAGTTAACAAATAGGTCAGGTAAGTTTTAATTGAGGCAACAAATAGTTATATTTTTCATATGAGATTATATAAAATATATACTCAGCAAACAATACACTGATAGTTTGATGTATCTATATCGTACATTGGTATTTTTTCAAAGCTGTTTCAAATGTGAACTTCTCTTCTTGATTCAAATAAAAAACATCAAAATACATAGTAAAAAAAGTAATAAAAGAATGAAAAAAACAATGACCTTTCTGCACGATTATAAATGGTGATTCTTTTATTTTTAATCTCTTGTTTCATTATTCCATGCCTCAGTTAAGAACTTACCCAAAGTTAATCACCATTTATAACATATGCTTAGCAAAACAATACTTTGGTAATTGGATGTATCTAAATCGTACCTCTGTATATTTTCGAAGTTGTTTGAAATGGGAACCTCTAAAATTTTAACACATCAAAATACAAGGTTAAAAAAATAATACAAAGATAAAAAAAAAAAAAAAAAAAAGAAAAAAAACCCCCACCCCTTAATTGTATATGATTTTAATCTCTTATTCATTTTTGTAAAAAAAAAGGCAATATTTTCGGTCTTTTTTGCAAATGAAAAATCTTCTTAGTAGTACTTTTACGTACGAAAATTGAAAAGATTTGAAGAAAAAAATACAAAGTGCTATGTACGAAAAAATATAATGCATTTAAGTAATATTTAGTTTTATAGCTAGATGGCGTACGAAAACTTAAAGTGTACAGAAAAGAACATGAAATACGGTATCACATACCCTCAAAATATTAGGTCTTGCAAACAAACCCAACTATCATGTACCGTCCCAAGCACCATATTCCATGTAATACATGCACATGACTTTGGAAGTGCACATTCCTCTTATTAACCAAAACTCACACAATAAGAGTTAATTGAAGGGAATGACGCTCCATTGGCCAAAAAGAATTTCCAGGAATCCAAGATAAGACCATTTTTTCTTTTTAATTGCCACCATGGTGGCTGTACTGGGTGCATGATCGGCACCATTTTCATTTAGGGCAAACCAGACATCAAAACAAGTCTTTTGGTGAAAATCCTATTTTGATATGAGCATCAATTCAGGAGGTGTAGCAATAAGAAGATCTCAAGATAGCCATTGTAGTGGTCATACTGGATGTAACATCAGCACCATTTTCATTTATGACCAATTAGATATCATAAGAAGTCTTTTGGTGAAAGCCCCAAGTTGACATGATCATCCATTCTGGAGAATTAACGATAACAAGATTTTTAAGATGGCTGCTGTGGTTGCCAAATTGGATGTCAGATTGGCATGATTTTCATTTAGGATCAACTAGACATCATAAGAAGTCATCTTGTGAAAATCCCATATCAATATAACTTTCAATTCAGGCGGAGTAGCAATAATAAGATTTTTAAAGTGGCTGCCAAGGTGGCCATATTGGATGTCAACCGGCACCATTTTCATTTAGGACAGACAAGACATCATAAGAAGTCTTTTGGTGAAACCCCAAGTTGATATTACCATCATCCAGGAGGTGTAGCAATAACAAGATTTTCAAGATGGCCACCACTGTGGCCATATTTGTGGTCAGAGTAGCACCATTTTCATGAAGCACCAATGAGACATTGCAAGTCTTCTGCTGAATACCCCATGTCAACATGACTTTTCATTTAGAAGGAATAGTGATAACAAGATTTTGCAAGATTGTCAACATAGTGACCATATTGGAGGTCAGATCACCACCATTTCATTTAGGACAAACTAGACATCATAATAAGTCTTCTGGTGAAAATCCCTATTAAAAGTAAGTCACTCTGACTTACATTTGCCTGTGATTAGTAGTACCCTCAAAGATAAATACAAACATTAAGTTTCAATACTATATATATAGTGTCAAAGAAGCTGAGATAAATGCAATTACTGATGCAATAACTGGAGCATAAAAGGTAGGTAGGTCACTTTGACCTACTTTTGCCCTTGGTGAGTAGTACCTTCCAAGATTACTACATCCATGAAGTTTCAGGATTGTACATACAACAATATCTGAGAAACTGAGCTAAATGCAAACATTTAACATGGATGCCTACAACACCATTGGAAAAGTGTTCCATATGTCTCACAGGCAAGACAAAAACTTTCATATAAAGTCTTTAATGTTAACCTTGACAAGGATGAGAACACAGACAACAAGATACACCATTCCCTCATTTTAGTGCACCTTGATAACATGTGAACCTGCTCATAATGCGCAGGCAGGTGTGGATCACATTTATTTTGTTACAGTAAAGGTAAAAATAGACCCCTATTTGCTTCAGATTTAAAAATCATGATCAAAACTTGTAAATAAAAGCTTGATATATTGCTTGTTTTACAGTTGAAAATGGTGGTTAATGTGCATTAATTTGGGATCGACATCATGAACTTTGCAAATTTTAATAAGAAATATATTTTGTAAGATTGTCTTAACAAAGTATTTTCTCGATAAATAACATACTACGAAATATTCATGACTGAAAATGTTGGGAAATGTCTACAGGTGGCAACACTAAGAAATTAATACCAACTAAAAAGTCTTGTCAAATAAAATTCATGTTTTCATTTTAGTTTTTAATTTGGTTTCATTGTAATTATTATAAATGTGACATGGTCTCTTTTATTCAAACATGGAAAGAGTGAATCGACCATCAAAGCAATGCCCATAAGCACTTCTATGAAAACCTAATTAAGTGCTTACCCAGCAGCTCAGTTAGCTTTATTTATACGACTGTTGAAAACTTCATGGCATGAAAACACAAAATAATTAACAGATGACTTTGTCTCAGCCTATTATAATACATAAAAGGTGACAACATCATGGTAACATCTAATTTATTGTTAAAATCACACACCGTAGACAACTCTTTTACCTTATTTGTGGATTGTTCCTCAAAATCCGCAGTGATACATTTGAAAATAACCTTATAAGTCATAATAAAATGCACACATTTTCATTTTTTCTCTTTCTTTTCAGTTGAATTTTTTCTTTCTCTTTGATCAGGATTTAGTGTTCCAGTACTGTTCAACTGCTATTTGCTGACTGTTTTTATTAGTACAAACGATATAGGGTTGTACACAGTCATGTGCTATTCACGAATGTCACATTTAAAATTGCTACTGTATATACTCGTGTATAATCCAATACCAACTGCATAGATCCAGATCTGCCATCACATAATGCGCTGGCAGATCTGGATCTATGCAGTTTGTAAGGACTAATCAGTAGAACATACAACATAGACCCTGATCTGCCGGCTCATTATGTGACTGCAGATCAGGGTCTATGTTGTTTGCATTTGGACCTGGATTATACGCGAGTATAGACGGTGTCTTAAGGAATAACCCAGTGCAAACATATTGATGGGTTTGGCTCCAGTGATTTATGAGTATAATTCTAGGTATGAAGCTTTACCTTATTGGTGTTTGCTTGGATCTATATTAAAAGTCTGTCATCAATTATTGACTTTAAATTACTTTTTCACATCTAATATACATAAACATTAAAATACATTAGAGGAATATTTGTTTAGGACAATGGAGATTTTCATGTATCAACAAAAGTTGTAAGCACCCCCCCCCCCATTTACCCCAATTTGTTAACCAAAATTTTAGTCTCCTTCATTCTCTTGCATCTTCACCTATGTCACGGTCAATGTTTATGGACCCCGTATCTCGCAAGTTATCGAGGGATAGGTGTATCTATGTTTGCTTTCTGTTAAAGCAGGGAAGACAATATTTACTCATAAAATTGTCATTTTGACATTTCTTTGATGATACTTTACTTGTTTATATCAAAACCTAAGACTTTCTTGTAGTAAATTTCACAACTGGGTTCATCTGATTTTAAGAAACCTTGACTATGTAGCTCCCAGTCATATTACTTCATATCATTTTCATTAATGATTATACTTTCAAGACTATTGTATTTTATTTCCTAACCTGAAAAGAAACAGTATATTTTGAAGGCACAATGGCTACTTCACATATCCTGCAATAAACAATACACAAACACACATCCAAACATAGTTATGAGGTCTAAGGTCAAGAGAAAGTAAGAATGTACCAGATTGTGGCAATAGCCTTAACCATATGACAGTTGACACTTAGATGATTGTTTGAGTAAATAGCTTCAAAATGTTCCGTAAATCAATATATGCTTTCAATAATGCACTTCATACTTTACATAATGAATTATATACATGCCTGTGTAATTTACATAAATATTCCTGCTCAATTAATTACAGTACAAATGCAATGAACATGTTTACATTTCAATGATGTAATACCCTAGGCTGTTTCAAATTAAACACACTGTGAATTCAAAATAAACCACATCATTAGTAATGATTTTACTTTTGAGACTATCCCAGTAAAATGTCTCCTTAATGCAGTCCCTAGTAGGACCTACAACATATATCTATTCTTTTGAAATAGCCCTTTTTATCGACAACAAGATAGTTATCAATCAAAACATAAATTGAACACACTTCTACACATACTGGTTAAATTCAGTTTGAAAAGATTGCATTGATATGGAGTTTAGTATAATTGAATAGACTTTGACCTATGCCTACTAATTGCCAGGACCTTGACCTCTAGGTTGTTGTCATGTTGACCAGGTCAGGTGCTAAGAGTAGAAGGTCAGCACACTGCTCTGATTTCCTCGCAGAAGCAAGATTGGGGGCATGCCGCTTGTCAGTGTTTCCAGCCAGGCCATGTACAAGCCACAAGAACAGGTGCCCTTCCGTGGAATTGGCAGCGTCCTGGGAAAAGAAAAAATTATACTAAATTTACATTAGTACTGCACTGGAACAGAAGAAAATCTACAGTGTCAATATACATATGGTGAAACAGGAGATATACTCACGAGTTTCGTATTTGAAGATCTGAGGGCATTAATAAGGACTATTGTCAAAAACTGAGATTACTGGAGATACAACAGTAAATCAGAAAAGTGGATATTTGCAGCAAAAATCCATCTGGCAAGCACAATATCTACAAGCCAATATAATATACATTAGCCGTGTAATTTTATTTGAAAGGTCTTCTTTCTTGAACCTAAATTCCATGGGAGCAAAACAGTTGCTTGGGAGGTCTGAAAAAGCTCAACCCTGGTATAACATGTCATACAATTCTAACAAAGTTTTCATCAAAGCTTCAAGGCAGTATTAGAGAAAGGTGTAAATATATAAAACCATATTTTCTCTCTGGCATTACATCACACAAAATTCATGTATGCTGTAAATATATATAAACATATTTCCTCTCTGGCACTACATCACAAAAAATACGCTGTAATGATTGTGTCCTTGCTATTGACAATTTATCCTGCATTCTCTTCCTGCAAAAGACAAGGTATAATAAGGGTCATTTTTGGTCCACTGATTTCATCCAAAATTCAAAGTTTAATTAATCTCACAGTTATATACTTTTGGATAGGCTATAGTCTTGCCATTTTCTAATTCTGTGGAAAATACTTTTTCTTCCAAAACAGTCAAGGTTGAAAATACAGCAGAACTCAAAAATCTAGATGAAATACAAGTTTTAAGCACTTTGGCTCAAAATTTACTATATACTAAAATGACACTGTCCTAGTTTATTATGAAGACTAAATTTTACTGAACCAAAACAATATTTTTGGTACACAGCCTTGCTCATACCTAATTTTAGAAAAAAACTGCTGCACAAAATAAGATTTAATCTTTTAAGCCTAACTCTTTCTGAACATTACCTTTTTTTTGTATGACTAAATGCTTACATTTACTTGGATATATTTATCTTCTTCAGGTTTTTTGTGAGAACTTTTTGCCAGGATTGTGCTGATGTGCCATTAAACTCTATACATACATACATACATACATACATACATACATACATACATACATACATACATACATACATACATACATACATACATACATACATATTCTTTTAAAAGAAAATTGTGGAGTTTTCAAATATAACATTTTCATAAACAAGAACATTTTCAATTTTTTCACAGATAATGTGTTAGTCTAGAACAATGGTTCTCAAACTTTTTTGCGCCCATGGCCCACCTGCGGCATACTTCCAGATATTCTATGTATGGCTAATATATCACCCACTGCAAGCCCGTGGCCCATCTGAGAACCTATGGTTTAGAATAAAATAAATGTGACTTTTTCAGTATGTTCTTGATTGCATTCATACCCCATGAAACAAAAAAAATTGACAAAACCACAAGACTTAGCAACACCTTTACAGATCAGTCATGATACCTTGATAACTACTAAAACTACCAAGTGTTTCTTAGGACAAGTGCTTAATACATGTCCCTAATACATGTAACTACTAAAACTACAAAGTGTTTCTTAGGACAAGTGCTTAATACATGTCCCTAATACATGTAACTACTAAAACTACAAACTGTTTCTTAGGACAAGTGCTTAATACATGTCCCTAATACATGTAACTACTAAAACTACAAACTGTTTCTTAGGACAAGTGCTTAATACATGTCCCTAATACATGTAACTACTAAAACTACAAAGTGTTTCTTAGGACAAGTGCTTAATACATGTCCCTAATACATGTAACTACTAAAACTACAAACTGTTTCTTAGGACAAGTGCTTAATACATGTCCCTAATACATGTAACTACTAAAACTACAAAGTGTTTCTTAGGAAAAGTGCTTAATACATGTCCCTAATAACTACTTAAACTACTATGTGTTTCTTAGGACAAGTGCTAAATACATGTCCCTAAAAACTATTAAAACTACCATGTGTTTCTTAGGACAAGTGCTAAATACATGTCCCTAATAACTGCCAGAATTAATTCAGTGTACTCTTCAGTATGTGTATCAGCATTTCATCATCTATGAATTTCTTAGCATGAGTGAGATATGCAGTATAAAAAATTTCATGTAAAAAGCTTCTAAAATATGTCAAATTGTGGATGGCAGTCTTGCGTTTTATGGATTTCGTGACATTAAAGGTAGTTTTATTAGTTCACTTAACTGAAGGCCATGTGAGCTTATGGTATGGCCCTGCATCTGTCATGTGTCATGTGTTATGCATTTGTCAAGAGTCCATCAACACTGGATATCTTCGAAACTGCTGAGCAAATTTGAATCAAACTTTATAGACCTGTTTCTGAGGTATGTTCTATTAAAGTTGTTTTTGTTGGCTTCCCTAGCAACCATGTGGCTTCCATAACAATCAGATGGAAATGGTATTTTGTACAATTCTTTAAAAATTACTGATCCAATTTTGATCATGCTTTATAGAAATATTTCTTAGGACATGTTAACAAATTTGTGTTGTAGGTAGCCTTCTTAGCAACCATGTTGCTTCCACAGAAACCAAGTGGAAAACATATTTTTGACACTCTTCCAAAACTGCTACAGCAATTTTGTTGGGAGGAATCTTGAAAATGTTCAACCAAAGTTGTGTTTGTTGTGGCTTCTCAAGCAACTGTGTTGCTTCCATAGCATCCAAGTAGAAAATGTATGTCTGACTTCTCACAGTTATTTTGCAATTTTTTCCTTTTATTGTTAGAACTAAACTTTCAATTGGCAATATGTAGCCAGGATTGTGCTGACATGCCATTAAACCCTATACGTACATACATACATACATACATACATACATACATACATACATACATACATACATACATATATACATACATACATACATACATACTCCTCCAAAGCTGCAAAATATTACAGTCTAGGCTGGTATAACCAATCTGCAAAATACATTTCAAAGTTTCTTCATTATCTTATGCTGCTGAGACATATTAGATGGAAAATATTTTCCAGCTGGGATCTACAAGATGAAATGTCATTCTGGGGTTCCATGAAAGATTGATACAGTATGACTGAAAAGTCATATTAAGATTTTTCTACTGCAAAAAAACACTTCACAACAACACAGGAAAAACAATGAACAAGAGCAGAGATCAAATTAAGCAAGAAACAAGTATAGAGAAACTGTACTATATAGTAAAGTTATGTCCTGAATTCCAGCTTTCCTGTTCTGCAGTATGCTAACATATACTTCTAAAAAATGTGCCACTGCCTGGAAAAGCTAATACATTTCAAGTCTGATTGCATCTTAGCTCTGAACCATGAACATCAGATCCATGAAAACTGTCTCAACTCTCAGCCATAAACAGCATTTCTACTGAAAATTGTTTCAACTCTGAACCATGAACGGCAGATCCATGAAAACTGTCTCAACTCTGAACCATGAACGGCAGATCCATGAAAACTGTCTCAACTCTCAGCCATAAACAGCATTTCTACTGAAAATTGTTTCAACTCTGAACCATGAACAGCAGATCCATGAAGACTATCTCAACTCTCAGCCATAAACAGCATTTCTACTGAAAATTGTTTCAACTCTGATCTGAACCATGAACAGCATTTCTACTGATAATTGTTTCAACTCTGAACCATGAACAGTGGTTCCACTGAACACTGTAATAATAATAATAATAATAATAATAATAAATACTTTATTTTATGAGGGTAACTCAGTTAGTTATAATATACTATTCTCCCTTGAGGCCCTCAGGATGAACAAACTATTGGAAATAAAAAAAATAAAAAAATAGTAAAGCATGCTTAAATACATTAACTATAAAAGGACAAAGTGTTTTTGAAATGCATTAACAGAATAAAATTGGAGTGCATGTATTTTAATGTTTACAATGAAAACTGCCTTTTGAGATAATGATCATATGATTTTGTTTTGAACTCATTTAGATTTGTTTCTGATCTAATGGTTTTGGGGAGTTCATTCCAAAGAATAGCACCAGAGTAAGCAAATGATTTTTGTAAAAGTATTTGTGTTTGGAAATGGTGTTTTGCAATGATCATTTGTAATCGATCTCAATTTAGGTTTTTGATACTGTTCGTCTGAGTCTTACAATGAAATATGTGCAAATATTTTGGACAAAGTTCATTCTTTACATTGAACATTAATATGGACTTTTAGTAGGCTAATCTGTATTCAAATTTCAGCCATTTCAATTTTGAGAACAGAATTTTTGATGGTGTATGAAATGGTAAATTTAGGACAATTTGTGCTGCCCTTTTTTGAAGTTTGTGGATCTTTTCAATATTACATGTACTATCAGTTGTATTTCCCCAAATTGTGCAGCAGTAGTCCAAAAAAGGAAGAATAAATGCATTGTAAAATAATTTCCGATAGTTGAGTGGTAGATAACTTTTCATCCTCTGTAAAAGATAAATTTTTTAGTTTACTAAAGAACAAATTTGTTTAAATTTTTTGTTTAAAAAATAGTAAAGCATGCTTAAATACATTAAGTATAAAAGCACAAAGTGTTTTTGAAATGCATTAACAGAATACAAAATTCATTCGTAGAAGCCCCGATTGTTTATATATACAATTACCCCCCTCCTTCTTTATCAATAGTTTCTGTTCTGTCTTTTCTTTCAATTTCATATCCCTCTATACCAAGCTCATTATTTTGTACATCTATGCCATGGAAGGTTTCACATAAACCTAACACATGGACTCTTCTATTCTGATTTAGTATCAGTTTTATCTCATCAAGTTTTGGCAAGATGTGTCTAATATTGAGACTTGCCATGTGAATCCCTTTTTTTTACCAGACCTAGTGAAGTAGAAGTAGGTATAGACTTTGAGGATTCACTTTTAACATTTATAATAATACTTACATTTGTATTCAAATCAATGCAAGTACAAGAATTAACACTGACTTCACTATTTACATTTTCACAAGGTCTGTAAACTAAATTGTGCAACTGTAAGGCCTTACATTGGAATAACATCTATGTACATCTTCACATGAAATCTGGTTAGACTGTACCAGTGACTTGTCTAATGTTTCAGCAGAATATGCACAGTTGAATATTTGTGCAAAAAACTTAGTACTTGAATTGCTGCACTCTATTTTTTTTACAGGATCATAGTGTGCTTTTTGTGGATTGGTGTTGTGCATTTACACTTACTTTCATCAAATTCTTTGCATATTTCTGATAAAACATTAAACTTGTTATAGTTTATTTTGCTAATGGGCTTGTGGAAAGTAATATTTAGACATGAAATGTTGACATTCTCTTCACTGACATACCCCTAAAAAATCATCATTCGTTGAACAGAGGTTTTGCTTATGCCAATTCCAATGGTGGCAGGTTTTTGTTACATGGTATGTTTCACCACAAAAACAACAATCATTGGATGTTTTCCTCAAAATAGGGGTACAGTAGTTAACATTTCTTAGCAATAAAGCAGTTCCTTTTGCACACAGGTAAATCTTGTCCGTAGAGAACAGTTTTAGGTTCACTTTATTACCTGTGTTTCCAAAGAGAATGAAGGATATTTGTCTATATAATGCAAATTAAACTGTTCACATAGATCAATAAGTACTTCATTTATTTGGCTCACTTGTGCATCGATACAAGGAGGTATCCCAGACACTATTATGTTGCATGTACATTGAAAACGCAGTGGGTCAAGAAAACTTTCGTAATTGTCTTTGATTTCATCCAGGTCATGACCCATCACTAGCATCATTTCCACCAATCTGAATTACTATTGTTTTGTAAGGCTTGAGGTCCATGTTCAATATAGTGTCTGTTACATTATTTATTTTTGCCCCTCTTAGTGTCTTTACATCTGTCTTTGCTAGCCCCTTCATTATGATTCCTTTAACAATAGAGGAACCAATAATTAAAGTCCTTTCATTATCTGTGCTGGGTTGCTGATATGTCTATTGTTCTTATCTGTCTTGGTCTTCTCTCAGTTGTGATGGCTCTCACTAATTCTTCTATTGGATCATGTGATGCACAGGCATGATGAAATGGCTCCTGTGCTTCGTGAACCATTTTGTCACCATCATCTTCATGTGTACTGACCTGTGTGCTGACTGAACACTTCCTTTTGGCAGGTATTGGAGTGGTCTGGATATATACACTTGCCATTTCTGTCTCAACTCTGGATCATAAACAGTTCCACTAAAAACTGTCTCAACTCTGAACCATGAACAGCGGTTACACTGAAAATTGTCTCAACTCTGAACCGTGAACAGCGGTTACACTGAAAATTGTCTCAACTCTGAACCATGAACAGCGGTTACACTGAAAATTGTCTCAACTCTGAACCGTGAACAGCAGTTCCACTTAAAATTGTTTTAACTATGAACCACAAATTGCATTCCACTGAAAACTTTCTCAACTCTGAACCATTCACACTATGATGTATGTTATAGTACTAATAAATCTTGATTCCATGTACTATCACCAGGCAAGTGAAACCTAAGTCTCTGCTGCTGCAGGCAAGATATAAATGTAAACAACTACTGCAGCCTACCTCAGTTTGTCAACAGAACTGATTGTTTTTTTAGAGACACTGTTCCAGAATCAAAGGTGACAGGCGAGGGGTCTATATGAAATATATTTCATAAAAAAGTGGATGTGGGGTGGGTAATCTAGACCACTGGTAGTGATTTATGTTGAGCAGAATGATGAAAATTTATTGGTTGGGGAGTTAAAAAAGTGGCTTCTGGTTGGTGGTTTAAAAAAGTGCATTCTGACCCTATCATGAGTATAATTCTGGGATAGCTTAAAGTTAACTATACCTGTAAGAAGATCCCATCGTTACAAGGTTTTCCATGAGTTGATGATACCATAATAAGTATTTACATCAGATCATGTATGTGCTAGAAATTTAAGAAGAGTACTGCCAATGGTATAGTACTCTTCATCTTTAATAGTCCTCTATGTAGACACTAGTAGGGAATTGTTTATGCTGGAGATTACTGACCAATGATCAAGGTATGTGGTATTGAACAAAATTTACTGTGCAGAAAGCATTATTTTCTTACTAGACTTACCATGATCTTTGACATTTGGACCCAAAAATCTACAGAAACCAATTTTTTTTCAAGTCATAATAACCATGACCTTTTGACTTTTTGACCACCAAATCACTAGGCCTCTTCTAGACTTTAAGTGCAAGTCTTTCACAAACGTTGGACAAGGTACGTGGTCTAGAACTAAAGTTATCATGCAAAATGTAGATTGTGTGTGTGTGTGTGTGGGGGGGGGGGGGCGGTAAACTAATTTTAATTATGCAATACTTACCTGCTATTATTGCATTGCTACATCTTTTCCTGGCGCAAGTCCCCAGTCCAAGGATATTATTTATTCTAGGTCTAGAATTAAAAAAAAAAAAAAACAAGACCCCTGTCTGATACCTTAGTCCACTTCCAACAATCAAAATATCATCCTTCTTTGAATTTGACCGAGACTGAAAGACTTCAGATCAGAAAGGGATGAGTGAATTGTGCCATAGCAGGTGAACTTACCCATATTCTCAGTAGGATGCTCTACTGCTAACTGGAGGGTAGTTTGCTATTTTGTTGGGCTGATTCAATTGGACCCAAGGCATAAATACCTTCACTATGGTGCACCATTAATCAAAGGTAAAATGACAAGAAAACGTAGTGAGAATGCCAGAAGGCAGTTTTCATGACATCATCCAAATAGGAATGATTCAAAATGGCACAAGCAATAGATCCTGACCTCATGGGCTTTGATTTTCATGAAAGAAATTTCTGTCAGTGAGAGATTGACAAGCTCTTTAATGGTCCGAACAATCCACCTCATGATGGTGGCTGCTGAGATATCAAAAGTACCTTTTTAATGGAGAAAAAGATGGTTACGATTCTTTTTTGTTTCTTTTGATTTAGATAGATGGAACCATAAAGTTCTAACTGGGCAAAGGAGTCTATCTTGGTCATTCCCAGCACAGATGTGACTAAGACTGGGGATTTCAATAGGAGCAGGAGCTACCAAAGGTAGATGATTCTTTGCCAGAAACCTCCACTGGCAAAGAAAAGAGACCAAATCATAGTTACCTTTGAAATACAAACAAACCTTTTACACTGACAATGTATGAATTTCACTCCTTTTCCTTGCTGATGCTAGGGAGAAGAGGAAGACTGTTTTTGGGGTACGGTTCTTGGAGGAAGCTTGGTAGGGTGGTTTAGACAGTGACCAAAGAATGCACATGATGGTCCACCCAAGCAAGAGACCTGATCAGTTCTAAAAGACATGGGTCCGACCCTATAGTTGAGCCCATAGATAAATTTATAGTGTGTATAGAGGGTTACTCTATAGTCCTTAATGGTGGATACTGAGCAATCTTTTCTTTGAAGAGAAGAAGAAGAAAATATGCAACTTAGTTAAAGGGGCCTTCTTGTCCAGTCTTGCTAAGAGAGCAAGTACTTGTGAGATTCAGTCATGAGGAACATGGACTGTTACTGAAAGGTGAGAAAATTCATCCCCACATAAACAAAATTCTGAGAAGGGATAAGATCCAACTTCTCCTGATCGGGATTAGCCCTAAGCGAGTCACCATCTCCCAACAGAAAGAGAATTTCCTCAGAAGGGCACATCTGAGGACAGTGTGCATCAACCAGCACTCTGCACCATTGTCGCTAAGTAAGTGCCTCTGCTATCTGGCAATTTACTATACAATTTTGAATATTATCCTTATAATGACCAGCTTGGCAGACATTTATGTTAAGAGTCTAACAAAATAGTTCCAAATACTTGACCCCTTCACTTTGTTTTGTTGTGATGACTTGCTAAAGTCAATCTAATATGTCTTGATTGTAATTTGAACCAAGTAAAATTCTTTGTAAAAATGTGTTAGCATGTGTTTTGCCAAAACGTAAAATTGCCTATGCTCACTGGAGCACTTCCATTGTTAAATTTTCAGTTTTAGAGGTGTGTAATTTTTGCACATTGTCAAGATCTTCAATTTTGGAGGTCTGTAAATCTTGCATGTAGTCCACAATTTCATAATGCCTAAACGGAAGTGATCAGTTTTGAAAAACACCTGAACTTACAAAGTTTGCATCAACCAGTTGTCAACGTGCTGGAGGATGGGAAAGGACCTTAAATGAGCCCCCATTACAACCATTACCCTGATTAAGGCTATGGGAGTGGAAGCTAGGCCAAAAGGAAGAGCCTGAAATTGAAAAATCTCCTGTCCCAGACAAAATCATATAAATATCCTGTTTGCTGGGAAAATGGGGATGTGAAGATAATCATCCTGGAGATCTATGGAGACTGCCCAGTTGTTCTGCCTCATGGCATTCCTGACTGAAGCAGTTGTCTCCAACAACCAAAGGAGGGATAGAAAACTGACGGCGTGCCTGGGCTGCCGATCCATGGAGCCATGGCAAAGTCACCCTCGATGGCATGGTTGGAAAAGGAGCCATGACCAACTCACCACCAGGCAGTGGGAGTCCCCAAGCTCTATAGGGGTTGAACAGGAACATCAAATGAGAATGGGGGGTGGGTATTGTTTTTTCTAGACTTTCTATCAAGTTCTAAACTTCGTTGGGCCAAAGGGTAGGAATTACTTACCCTGACACCAGTTACTACCAGAGGGATGAAACACAAGATGCACTGCTTCCCTAGTGATGTACTCAAAACCCCTCAAAATCAAAGAAAATGGACACAGATACACAAAATAAAGCAAGAATGGGGAGAAAATAGCAGATACAACACAAAAAAGGATATGATTGACAGCAGAAATGCCAAAAGATGACTTAATCGATGAAGTGTTGAGCGGCCATGAGCCAGGAAAAGATGTAGCAATGCATTAATAGCAGATAATGTATTACTGCTATTTAAAACATTTATCTTCTTTCAGTCACAGTGACCTTGACCTTTACCCTTTTAAACTCAAAATCAACAGACCTCTTTCCTACACAGTGTGTAAGCCATCCACAAACTTTGGTGATGATATATGGTTGAAAACTGATATATTTGTACAGAAACCACTTTTTTTTCAGTCACAGTGACCATGACCTTTGATCTTTGAATCCCAAGTTCAATAAGCTTCTACTTTTCTTCAAGTGCAAGCCATCCACAAAGTTTGGTCCAGATCTGTTTTGCAAAACTAATGTTATTGTGCAGAAACCATTTTCCTTCTTTCTGTCACAGTGACCTTGATCTTTGACCTTTTGATCCAATATCTACAGGCTTCTTTCTTACCACAAGTGCATGCCACCCACACAGTTTGGTCCAGGCTTGTGTTGTACAACTAATGTTATTGTATGGAAACCATTTTTCTTCTTTCATTCACTGACCTAGACCTCTGACCATTTGAGTCTGGAACTGATAGGCTTCTTCCTTACTCCAAGTACAAGTCATCCACATAGTTTGGTAAGTGTAGATAGTGGATAACTCGAGTCATTGTGCAGAAAAGAAATAAGGGACAGATGGATGGACATCATAACATGGTATGCTCTGCCTTATGCTGAGATGCCAATCCATGAATATGCTTATCAGGAATTCTAGCATAAATTTTTCAGAATCTAGGCACCCTGTCAAGAATGGATAACATATTCCTTAAAAATTACAAACTT
Source organism: Margaritifera margaritifera (assembly GCA_029931535.1). Lineage (NCBI taxonomy): Eukaryota > Metazoa > Mollusca > Bivalvia > Unionida > Margaritiferidae > Margaritifera > Margaritifera margaritifera. The sequence continues at coordinate 3,343,323 of JAQPZY010001527.1, forward strand.
GTATATGAACATATACCATCTTCCTATGAGTCTATACATACCACTACATGGTCAGTAACAATTCTGGTCCATTCCTCCAATTCCAAAACCTTGAATTCTTTAACATTTTTGCCAAAACAATACCGATAAGCAACATTAGTTTTCCTCATGAATTATCCGCAACCTCCATTTGTCTTTGTCTCTGCTACCGTTTTTCACTTATTAACAGTCTGATCAACTGGTTTCTTGTTATCTACATTGTTTTTTACACTGAGAATCTATTTTCTGTGTACCAGTCTGTTATATTGGTGCTGAAGTACTCTTCACTATACCTGTGTCCACACAGAAAATATCTGTTCAAAATGTTATCCCCCAAATTTTAAATTTCCAGAATTTCATCAATATAATATGTAATGTGGAATTTTCACTAGAAATTCTCAACAATTCCACAAAATCTGGAATTGTTGGCATCTCTGCTTATGGCATGAATATAACAAGAATCCCTCAAAGGGACTGATGCTCTACTGAGTGAAAAGAATTTCAGGAATTCAAGATAAGACCATTCCTTCCCTTTAACTGTCGTGTGTTGAAACCATCTATGATATTCTTCAGCAATAACAAGATTTTCAAATTAGCTGTTGTGGTGTGCACAGTGGATGTCAGCTTGGCACCATTTTCATTTAAGATCAGCACCATTTTCAATTAGGACCAGCTAGACATAATTAGAAGTCTTTTAGTGAAAACCCCATGTTCATATGACCATCCATTCAGGAGGAGTAGCGACAAGAAGATTTTCAAGATGGCCACTGTAGTGGCCATATTGAATGTGCAAGCAGCACCATTTTCATTTAGGACCATGTAGACCATGGGATGAATGTGTATGTAAAGTTTCATGGCAATCCTCCAAGTGGACAACAGACCATCCCATAAGCTCTTTTGGTCTATGACCAGTAGATCTAAAAATATGACAACTATTACAGGGATTTTCTTCTAAGTGTTCACAGGGCCCAAATTCCAATATGAAAAGAACTCCTATCCCAACAGGAAATACTTCAAAATCTCACTGCATTTTTTATTTTAGCAAGCCACATTTCCAATCAACTATACACTGCCATCTACCATGAAATAAATATGCATCATTTGATATTGAAAAATGACTGGCCTACTATTCTTTCAAGTAACTTACATCACAATGAGGTTGGCCTGACTGGAGTGTTCTTGTAGTAGCTCCCTGAGACGAATCTGTCGATTTGTCTGTTGAAAAAAAAAAGTCACTTTGTATGCTTGCATTGATAAGATATTAAGAGAAAAACCATTAAAAATATAAATGTGCCGAGTGAGTAGCACAATCATGACTGACCTGCTACTTTTAAAATCTCCAAGGACAGTAAATCTAGAAATTTAACTTACTCAAAACAAAAACTAACTGTGATCCTGATAAAGCTCCATAAAAGTAATAGAATCTATATGACAGATCTGAATGTATACTTCATACTTCTTCCAAAGTAATAGCATCTATATGACAGATCTGAATGTATACTTCATACTTCTTCCAAAGTAATAGAATCTATATGACAGATCTGAATGTATACTTCATACTTCTTCCAAAGTAATCACATCTATATGACAGGTCTGAATGTATACTTCAAACTTCTTCCAAAGTAATAGAATCTATATGACAGATCTGAATGTATACTTCATACTTCTTCCAAAGTAATAGAATCTACATCACAGATCTGAATGTATACTTTAAACTTCTTCCAAAGTAACAGCATCTATATGACAGGTCTGAATGTATACTTCATACTTCTTCCAAAGTAATAGAATCTATATGACAGATCTGAATGTATACTTCATACTTCTTCCAAAGTAATAGCATCTATATGACAGATCTGAATGTATACTTCATACTTCTTCCAAAGCTACTGGCACCACCCCTTGCCCCCCAATGATTCTGATATTCAACTTAAATCCTGAATTAGAAGTTTTTCAAATAAATATCATTTAGTCAACAAAAGAGAGGAGGAGGGGTGTTAAGAAGACAACTGTGCAACTGTGAGTCATTTACAAAATGTTTATACACTATAGTCTGTTCCAAAACTTCAATATGTGAATGGACACACATGCATTTCATTCATACAGATTTATTAAAGTGAAAATAATAATAATAATGATGCATTTAATAATAATAATAATAATAATAATAATAATAATAATAATAATAATAATGAAACTATTATCCTTCTCAATTTCATTAATCAAAACCAAAAACCAAAATGCAATGATGTCTTTTTTACATACAGACTGGCAATCTGTTTTGGTTACTGCTTGAAATGGGCCATACAATCTCTGTGTCTCGATACATTTTTGCATAATGCATTGGTTTTTTGAGCCATTCTGCAAAGTGGACTGACCTTTTCTCTGAGGAGTGTTATTTCATCCTCATTTGTTTTCCATGGAAACTGCTCCTTGGTCTCCCCTATCTCTTCATCCAAGACCCAACCTTTCAACAACTCCTCAAACTCTTTCTTGCTAAAAAAAAAAAAAACAAAAAGAAAAAAGTCCCACTCTGGTAATTTTTCCCCTTTATTAATTTGACCTCTGACTTTTGGTCTTTTATTTACAAATATTTTATGTTTTCTATCCTCCTGGAAATCTTCATATAAAATACAAAGGTATGATGACAATTTATTTACAGAACTAAGTTATTTGGTCATAAATATAAATACAAAAACTAAATTACTGTCATCTATTTCATGAGTGTCACCCTAAACCTTGACAGTGACATTGTCAAATATGAAAACAAAGTTGAATTTTGTTGTTCATCTCTGTCACCCCATAAATTTGAAACTGACATTGTCAAATATGAAAACAAAGTTTAATCTTGTTGTTCATGGGTGCCACCCTAAACCTTGACACTGATACTGTCAAATACAAAAACAAAGTTTAATCATGTTGTTTATGGGTATCACCATGTATATTTGACACTTACCATTTAATACAAATACAACCAAGAAAGTCCCCTTGTGAACCTCTATGGAAAGTTTAATGATATGATATTAAAAATGTGTAACAATTTGCTCAAATTGTGACATTTGTAGGGGTTCTCCCTGATGCAGAAAACCCATGTCCCTGACTCAGTTTTCTCTACGGGAACACCTATTATAAATCTACGAAGTCCCAAGGACTAAATTTTTGATACAAAATTCTTGTTACGTTTTCCACAGAGGGATCCATAATTATAACTTATATAATAAGCTGAGGAGTGCATAGGACCCCCTTTAATTATTGATCTAAGGAAAATCCTGCACATGCTAATATCAGTGTTCACTCATCTGAGGTCAGTGCTTTCCTCAGCCTCCAAGACTACACTAATCCAATGGCTGAGTCATGGAGAGTACACTAATCCAATCGCTGAGTCATGGAGAGTACACTAATCCAATGGCTGAGTCATGGAGAGTACACTAATCTAATGGCAGAGTCATGGAGAGTACACTAATCCAATGGCTGAGTCATGGAGAGTACACTAATCCAATGGCTGAGTCATGGAGAGTACACTAATCCAATGGCTGAGTCATGGAGAGTACACTAATCCAATGGCTGAGTCATGGAGAGTACACTAATCCAATGGCCGAGTCATGGAGAGTACACTAATCCAATGGCTGAGTCATGGAGAGTACACTAATCCAATGGCTGAGTCATGGAGAGTACACTAATCCAACGGCTAAGTCATGGAGAGTACACTAATCCAACGGCTAAATCATGGAGAGTACATACCATATTTATTTAATGATAAGCCAACCCCAATTTTTACAAAATATTTACTAAGGATATCTTTGTCTAATAATAAGCCCACCCTACTTTTTGACAATTATGTTAGACTGGCCCCCTGGTCTTATTATGGAAGACATATTGTATTGTCAGTATTAAAAGTAGTGAAAACTTGTACTGCAATTGGCATAAAACTGATATAAAATTAATAAGTTTCAAGATTTGAATGGTTAATGCCAGCTTGCCAGATATATGTAAAAGACTTGTTACTGATATATCTTGCACATTTGCAACTTTCTGTGCAGACTGTTAAACTAATTTCTAAAAGACCCCAAAAGTTGACATGAATCACAAAGAGAAACAAACAAGAACTATAATGTAATTGTATCTCCTACTTTTATCATGATTCTGTATAGAGAGAAAAATAAATATACAGGTTTTGCAATTAAAAAAACACCCAACCTTGCCCATTTGAGAAAAAAAAAAACCCACTCCCAATATCCATAAAAAGTTAGATTTCTGACTGAAAGTAATTATTTCTTTTTACTGTAGTGATAGTCACAGGGTGTCGTTGGGCAAGCCAGTTCTTGACATGGAAACATTGTTTTCTTGGTTCTTCTCACCCTAACATGAAGAACATTGTTTGTAAACCATGTTTTTGGGATGAGAACTTGCACCTCCTCTACGTGGGAGTGGATTAGAACAAAGATGGTGGAACATGCCAAGTATAATATGCCACGTTTGTTGTTCTGAGATTAACTTGAGTTGTAAGGCCAATTTTGAACAAGCACATCCAAGAACATGTACTTGGCATTTGGGTGAAAATCCCAAAACAGGTTACCCAAAGACAGCTGCTTAGTTTGAACAAATTGTAATAATGGTCAAGCATTTACACCATGGCACTGAACATCAATTATACCTATGTATCTATACAATGCAGGAAGGCTGCTGTACAGGACATCAAATCATTAGATTTCAAAATTTGATCAGTAGATTGGCTTCTAAACTAGTAGATGTTTAATCAACATAAATTTTACATGTTTTAAAGGGGACTGAAAACAAAACCAGTTCATTTTTTTTTCATAATATGTATTCTCAATCATGTCACTAACTTCAGACTCCTACACATATTTTAAATTTTTCTGTCCCTGGCGGGGGACTAGGACTTGATTGACAACACATGTTGTCTTTGTACACTGTCATGAAAATGTCTGTGCAATCTCTGAGCTGGAAAACACAACTTTAACCACTTTAGTAAAATGATCTGCAATGAGGAATGGTAAATTGTGCTCTGCCACAAAATTTGAGTCTCTGCAACAGCCATTTTATCCACTTTTGATCCAGTCTCAAACAAGGCCTTCAAAGTGGGTGTGTTTGTTACAGAAGAATCATTGCTCTTATGCAATGGTGTCTGCATATACCTTGATATAATTTCTTCCTCCATATACTATCTTAAAATCCACTTTGCATGAAATACACAATGCAAACTCAGGACCTTTGCTACTCACCTGTACATACTTAAACCATACATTTGATTCTACCGGCGGTAGGCCAAAAATACAGTTTTAAAGGTCGTCTACTGCACATATACCGTTTACTAGTTGAAATCTACCGCTTTTGAAAATTTTAAGAATTAAAAAAAAAAAAAATTAAAAAAGCCCCCAAAATGGTATTTTTACGCGTTCTGTCAACACATTAGAGAAACCAGCCAGAACCAGTCTACTGGGAACTGTAAATGTTCCACTACAACAACGACCAGTGTGATGATGCGTTGCAGAGCAATAGGATTAGAATTGTTAAAGAACAGCTGACATGTGTACACAGAAAGCTGTTAATTGATTACCTTATTGTTGGAATTTGGGGAGTTTAAAGCCAAATGCAGGATGTTTTTTGAGGTGTTATAAGTAATAAAGAGATATAGGGTTGTCCATGATATCTTCTAAGCCTGTGATGAAAATCGGCCAACCTTTGGCGGAGGGGAGATAAATTAGAGAGACCGACCATAAAAAATGATTTTGGCAGATACATTGGAGTAAGTATTTTGATTTTGTCTTATTTAATTGTTAAGATCTTTTAAGAGAACAGTGCTTACATTTTTGTTCAATTCATATCAAAATGCCGAAACATGTGCTTTCTCGCAATGCTAAGAAACAATCAGCTAATAAATATTACAACAAGTTCAACAACGCTTGGATATCCGAGTTTAAGTGTGTGCAGGCGAGTAACAAAGGTCCTGAGTTTGCATTGTGTGTTTCAAAGATATGCATCTTTTGTATTTCATAAACTATTTTAAGTTTGTATGCACATAAATTAAGTTCAAGCCCTAGATAAAATATACAAGTTAAAAATATATTACAAGATAATTAATTTTAAAGTTTGGATAAATTATTCATAAAAGCATCAAAACATCATGTATTTTTTCATTTTTATTTCAAGTCTAAATCAATCTTTTTTTAATTTACAGTGGTGAAATTTGCCAACTGATTTTTGGATCTGAGCCATGAAGAGAAAGAAGACATTGAAGATAAGGCTCAGGGATACATCTTAAATCCAAGTCAGGAACTTACTCCTTGGGGTGAACATAGCTTGGAGGAGTATTGGAGAGTAGTCAGCAACCTTACAAACCCAGCAAAGGAACAATGAAGTTAGAACTTCTTTGCATGCTGAGCATGGTTGTTATGTCATTGCAACATTCTAATGCTGATACAGAGAGGACATTCTCCATTCTTTGCAACATGCAACATAATTCAAGGGGAAATCTGGACCAGAGAACTATTTAAGAGCCTGTTAAGTGTGAGTTTTAATAATCACAATGAATGTCATCAGTGGTCACTAGACAGTGATCTTGTGAAGGAAACCAAAAATGCTACTGGATTTTATGAAAAAAATCTTTGCGGTGAACTATCAGATAAACAAATCTTCGTTTTCATTATTTGACAGTATACTGACTCATATTAAATAATTATTATTGTAACATTATCCATCAGAATCCAAATTTAATTCAAGTTCAAAACTTGCTGTTTTATTATAGTATGAAAAGAATACATATTATTGCCCAAAAAATGCACTTGTTTTGTTTTCCATCCCCCTGAAACATAAAATTTATGCCAATAAAAAATCTACTGGTTTAGAAGCCAATCTACTGATCAAAATTTGTAAATCTACTGTTTTGAAATCCTAGTTCTATCACATGTATATTAAACTCTGATTTCCAAGCATTGCTCAACTTCTTGTAATATTTCTGAGCTTGTGGTCCGTTAGCATTGGGAAAAATCGCACATTTTGGCATTCTGACATGAATTGACCAAAACAAGATAACAGCTGCCCTTAAAAAAATGAAAATACATACTCAAGTGTTTCTGCCGAAATAATTTTTGGGTGGGTGTCTCTTTTTCTTCTCACCTCCACCAAAAGGTCAGATGATTTGTAATCTAAGATTCAAAAGCCATCAGGGACCAGTTTTGAGTCTTAGATTACTTTATTACTTACAATACCTCAAAAAACATTACACCTTTGGCTTTAAACTCTCCAAATTAGAATAGGATAATCAATTTACAGCTTGTTGTGTACACATGTTAGTCATTGTTTAACAATAGGGTAATCAATTTACAGCTTGTGGTGTACACACGTTAGCCATTGTTTAACAATTCTTAATCTGATTACTAAGCATGCATCACTGCACTGGTGGAACAGTTCCAGTCCCAGTAGACTGGTTCTGGCTGGTTTCTGTAATGTGTGGATAGAATGCATACAAATATTTTTTGTTGTTGTGTGTTTGAATTTTAAAAAAAAATCTTTTAATTTTAAAAAGCGGCAGATTTCAACTATTAAATAATATGTTTGGTAGACAGCCTTTAAAATTATTTTTGGCCTACCGCTGGTAGAATCACATGTATGTTTATATGTTATCATTCTAAATCAACCAAACTGAGCCTTTTTTTCCCCCTTTTTCATAATTTACCTTTCTACTCCTGGCATTTTGCCAATATCAGTCAAGACAGTTATGTCCTGACACTCAATTCGGAACTTGTTCAGAAGTGTGGCCATCCTAAAAATATGGAAGTAAAAGAGAAAGAGAGATCATGTGCAATTTATCTTAACAAGAATACTCTGAAAAGTCATTTGTAACATGAAACAGAATTGCATGAAAACAAATGTTCTAAGGTACCCTAGCAAATTCATTGAAATCTATTAAACAACACTGCTTCTAAAATAGGAAACATTCTCAGCCAATCAGGTTCTTGTTAATATTACTAAAATGAAATACATCTGTGCATACAACATACAATTCCAAACATACAATACACCCTTAATAAAACTTTTTAAAGTGATCTCATTTATGTTTGCTTTCATGTCAAGTTTAATTGATACATATTTAGAAAAATAGCCTCTTGAGTTGAAATATGCTCAATCAATTAGAAGTCAGAACACCTCATTAAGGTGGCCAATAACATTCATAATCATCTATTTGATTATGTGGTCATGAGCTGGATGAAATAAGCTTATATATAGTTTCATCAAAGTCTTGTCATAAATACAACCTTTAGGGTGCTGGGGTTTAAAATTCACTAGCCCAACTCAAAGTGGTGAATGAAAATTTATGGGGGTCAAGTGAATGGCGAGTGCTGATTCAGGGCTAACAAAATTTTTACTTTAATGAAAAGAATGTTCTTTTGACAGTATTGGCATCTTTGTTCATTGAAAGTCCATACTTCCTACCAGAAGTTTGTTTTCCATTTGTGTTGATCAAACTCGTACAAGTGCTTCACTCTTACTCTTCAATACTAATAAATGCTTACTAGAAGGAGGGCAGACTGGTCACAGTTTGTAATTAATTAGAACTGGTGTTAGAAGGGTCAAAGTTCCAGAAATCAACCTCATACACAATCAAATTTAAGTCATTACTTTGTCAACTTTTATAATTCTGTAATAGCTAGTTTAGCAAGAGTTTATTCTGGTGATTAAAAGTTGTAAGCACTTGTCTGACTGGTCATGACAAGCAGATTTTGTTAGTTTTTTTAAACCCCTGGGGTGGTAACAAGCCAATTCGGACAGATGTACAATGACTAAAAGACACAGAATGTATTTTGTTGAAGATTTTCAGTGCTTTGGAAATTTTCAATAAAAAAAATAAATAGTGATTATGTCAATTACTGTTAAAACAGTGAATGCATTTGACATACTGTCTCTGTTCCCGTAAGAGTTCTCCCCTCTTGGTTCCAGCTGTAAAGACCCTCAGACTGCAGTTCTTCCACTGGGGTTTGATACTCAAAATGTATGGCACCAACAGTGTTAAACCTAAAGAAGCATTGGAAAAATCTGAACTGCCAGCATTCAAAACAAAGATAAAATTTTGCATTCTGAAAAAGCTGAAAATGGAAATGGGAAGTTATGTTATGTAGCACCGCACACAAGGTACTGCTTGTTGACAGGGATAACTTATGCAGTATTACACACAAGGTACTGCATGTTGACAAGGATAACTTATGCAGCATTACACACAAGGTACTGCTTGTTGACAGGGATAACTTATGCAGCATTACACACAAGGTACTGCTTGTTGACAAGGATAACTTATGCAGCATTACACACAAGATACTGCTTCCTGACAATGATACCTTGCAGCATTACACACAAGGTACTGCTTGTTGACAAGGGAAAACTCATGCAGCATTATACATAAAGGCACTGCTTATTGACAAGGATAACTTATGCGGCATTACACACAACATACTGCTTGCTGACAAGGATAACTTGTGCAGCATTACACACAAGGTACCGGTACTGCTTGTTGACAAGGATAACTTACTGCAGCATTACACACAAGGTACTGCTTGTTGACAAGGACAACTTACTGCAGCATTACACACAAGGTACTGCTTGTTGACAAGGATAACTTATGCAGCATTACACACAAGGTACTGCTTGTTGATAAGGATAACTTATGCAGCATTACACACAAGGTACTGCTTGTTGACAAGGATAACTTATGCAGCATTACACACAAGGTACTGCTTGTTGATAAGGATAACTTATGCAGCATTACACACAAGGTACTGCTCGTTGACAAGGATAACTTATGCAGCATTACAAGCAATGTACTGCTTATTTGACAAGGATAACTTATGCAGCATTACACACAACATACTGCTTATTTGACAAGGATACTTTGTGCAGCATTACACACAAATTTCCGGTACTGCTTGTTGACAAGGATAACTTATGCAGCATTACACACAAGGTACTGCTTGTTGACAAAGATAACCTGTGCAGCAAAGCTAAGGGGAGAGGAGCGAATTGTACACAATTTCAACTACTGCCATACAAATTCAAAATCTAAATTCGAACAAATTCAAGTTATCACTTAGACAAACAGCATTTTACTTTTAAAGGCTACAATTCAAGAAACTTTACAGTTTGATGAGGTTAAGAATTTTAAAACACAATTATTGTTCAGCAACAACTGTCTTTCCCAGGTTTCAGTTGATTTTGAGATATTGACTCCATGCTGATCTGATGTCTGATGACTCCATGCTGATCAGTGGCCTGCTGCTGGTTTCAATTTTATGTTACGTGTGAGATTAGTTGAAACTATGTCTCTGCTTATGAACCCTTTTTTATTTTATTTTGTGTTTCATAAACTGCTTACTTAGGAAAGAAATCTAGCACTGCTTGATTCATGCCAGTAATGAATAATGTACACTCTGCTCTGCCTCAGGCTGGCAATATGAAGCATCTACATTTACATAGGAAAATCTTAACTAAGGTAGAAAAAAAAAAAAGGTACAATTTATGAGATTTATAATATATGGCTTTAAATACAAATAAGTAATTTCCAAATTTGAGCTAAATCCAAGTAATGCTTTTTTGAGTTACCAAAGCTGAAAATGACTCTTTATATTCTATATGCTTTAGTCTACTTTGTGAAAATGACTCTTTATATTCTATATGCTTTAGTCTACTTTGTGAGACTTTGTTAGATTATGCTCCCACAAGCTAACTGGTGTTATATGAGACCATGCTATCACTCATGACAGGCAACAGCTGTTAGCATTATTATTGGTTACAGGTAAAGAGATAAGGAAGTACTATGTAAGGTTGACTGACCATGTGGAACTAATATTTAATACATATCTGGTCTGGTTAACTTGTCTAGAAACTCATGCATGTCCCAATTTTACCAAAGAACAAAACTTTCATGCAAAAATAAATGCTTTGATATGCAGTCAATGTTTTGAGGGCATTTAAAGGAGAAATTAAGACATATTTGCTGAAATTAGATAAAGCAGTAAAAATTTACATTCAAAAAGATGCATTTAACTGTATTCATAGTTAACCAAGATAGTGCCAGAGAATACAAAGAAAATCATAACTGAGCTTTACATATATCAGCCTATTCAATAGTTATAGTGATCTGCATTAATCAGATATCATTAATTTATACATGTTAGATATCCTGTATCAATAGTTATACTGATATGCACTAATCAGGTATCATTAATTTATACATGTTAGATATCCAGTATCAATATTGGTAGTTATACTGATATGTATTAATCAGGTCTCCTTAATTCATACATGCTAGATCTCCAGTATCAATAGTTATAGTGTTATGCATTAATCAGGTATCATTAATTCATACATGTTAGATCTCCAGTATCAACAGTTATAGTGATATGCATTAATCAGGTATCATTAATTCATACATGTTAGATCTCCAGTATCAACAGTATAAGTGATATGTATTAATCAGGTATCATTAATTCATACATGTTAGATCTCCAGTAAAAGTGTTGCACAATGAGCATGAACTCATGGGTTTCCTGAAATTTGTTGTCCTATGTCCCCAAAATCTTGACCCTGTGTGTCCCCTCGGGTGTTCTTTTTTATCAGAAAAAAAATAAACAAAAGGCCTACAACTTTTCATTAGTGGATGTCCATCCATCTCTGTTGGTGCTGGCAATGTCCAAAGTCGTGAAAGGTGATAAAAACTGTAAGATGGCAATGAATATCTATTTTAAAACAATGTATCTGGCAATTAAAGCATTCAAGGTTTATGGTAGTCAGCCAAGTTGCAATGTAAAGTGTTTAATGCCTTTAGTGTAACATATTTTCGAGGTTAAAGTCACCCCTACGGTAAGGAAGATTTAATTTAGTTTGAGGTTGAAATGATGACAAAAGAGATTAAATTTATGCAAGTACACAATTTGTCATTAAAAAAAATGATTTCGTTTGGAAAGAAAAGTATTTCAGAAAACATAGGTATTTATTATAATAAATGCTGGTAAATAATGAGTGTACACTAAAGTTAAATTAGAGCAGGTCCAGAATGGAAAATTCCATGGTGCAGCTCATTTCAGGTTAATCAGATCTTCAAACATGTTAAAGTTTTCAGGAGTTATCTGAGCACGTGATAAAACTTTCATTGCAATGATTTAAGTGTCCAAGGAAAATATGATAGTACAGTAGAGACCGCAAGTTAAGGTAGCAAAACTGTCGAAGCAAATAAGATTAGGTTATTTTTTTATAGCACTATTAGTACAGTATGTATTATTATTTTTCTTTGTCATTCTCAAATATTGTGCATCCTCCAAATTTGATGAATGGGAGTCATGGTGTCTCTTGCCCTTGGGATCCAATGTGCAACACTGTAGTATCAATAGTTATACTGATATGCATTAATCAGGTATCATTAATTTATACATGTTAGACCTCCAGTATCAATAGTTATAATGATATGCATTAATTAGGTATCATTAATTTACACATGTTAGACATCTAGTATTTACTGGTGTCTCTATTTATTTTGACCAATCTCCAGTGCTCCTGCGCGTGAGACAAGATCTCCTGCATTTTACAAACTGTAGCAAAAGATTGTTATTATATAAAGGTTTCTTATATATCATTTACTTTTTGTACACTTGTGGAATACTAAAAGGCCAAAGTGAGCCAGAAAACTCTCACCTGGCTCACATAACTAACAGTTGACCACTGCAGGCTTAAGAACACAACCTATGTCAACTATCGCCCAAAATGTATATATTGTCCATGGAAACTATTTTATTATAATCTGATAAAAACTATTTCCAAAGATAATTTAACAAAAATAGTGAAGTGTTTAGTAATAATTTCTGCAAATAAATTTATAAACTCAGACATGGTTTTTACAAGAAAATGTTCTCACTGGAGCAAAATCAATATTAAACACAGTTACTTGCAAACAATTATCTTTAATTGTAAAGAAATTATGATCTCTAATTATAACATTGCACACAGTTCACACTAGTCTGCATCTTGTATTTTAAATTTGTTTATTATCTGCTTTGCATATTTTTGCAAGAGGAAGAACTCTGTATAATCCCTAAACTATGATTCTCAATAGTCAATAGTATGGGTTATTTCCCTTTTGAGAAAGAAGACAGGTATATTAAAAGAAACAAAAATTTATTACATAGCATATGAATTGAGAGTTATTTCTAACTGCACTACATTTCAATAATGTGGGCAGATCTTGGTCATAATAAAACACACTGGATATCTTAATGATATACCGGTAAGCCTATTTACTAAGTTTTATAAAAATCTGATCAGAAATAGTCACTGAAGTGTTGACAAGCCCAGCCAATCAAGATTCTCTCATTAATATGGGTTGGTCTTGCTCATAGTTGCACCCATCTAAGCTTTTTTGACAAGTTTACTCACAACTGAATCAGAGATACAGTGTCTATAGTGGTATGAAGTTCAACCAATCAGATGCAAGATGTGAGATCCTGATCATATAAGCCTATGTTCCTAGTTTGATTAAAATCGGGTCAGAAATATGACCTCCAGTGTGGTAACAAGCTTAGCCAATCTGATGCCACATCACCTCATTAATATGTGTGCATCTTGCCTGAGATCTTGACGATACAATCATATACTGGAAGTTTGATCAAAATCAGATCAGAAATGTGGACTCCACAGTAATGACAAATTCAGCCAATCAGATACAAGATCATCTTATTTATATGCATATATCTTGTTTATATTCCAACTTGTCAGAGATTTGGATGATATAAACCCATATTCCAAGTTTGATCAAAATCGTATCAAGCATTCAGCCTCAAAAGTGGTAAAAAGGAAATGTTGATGGACTGACTGTGGACACCGAGCTATAACATTTGGCCTTGCCAGATGAGCTAGAAATGGATAGACTTAATATAAGAAACATTCAAACTTATTCTCTGAAATTAATAAAAAAAATTTTTGTTATATCTGAATATTGCATTGTTTGTAATTTTTCAAAACCAAGTTTTCATACACCATCATTCCATTAAAAAAATGATTTTTTTTGTACTTTAATTTCTGAAATGGAGAACAGTTATTATTCAAATTTACCAAAAGTTCCTAAGCAAGAACGATTTGAATGTCCTGAATATTTTTTTACCTATAATCCTAAGTATTTTGTTTACCCATGATCCTAAGTATCTTTAACTCATAGTCCAAACTATTTTCTTTCAGCCATAATTATATGTACACCTGAAAAAATATAATTAATAAAAAGTGTAAAATAAATTATTCAATACAGTACTTGTACTGACATCAGCTACTAAAGATGACTCTTGGTGATTTTGTTTTTTTCAAATAAAAATTCTCAGCATTTTTATCTCATCTCTAGCATTTTTATATTTCATCTCCACCAATTCATTTTTGAATTTATAACAGGGGTGTCCAACCTTTTTGTATGAGGGGCCACATTGCAATTTTTTCTCACTCACGGGGCCAGTGAGCAAATTTCGGAAAAATAAGGCATTAGAAGGCACAAGATCAGGCACAAGTTATGAAAGGTTGGCGGGCCGGATTCTGGCCCGTGGGCCATATGTTGGACAACCCTGGTTTATAACATGCATTTTAACTCTCCTTACCTCCATCATCAAACATCCACCATACATGTATTGTTCCTTTCTTCTGCTTCTTGGAGAAGTTAATGGGGTTCACAAGTTTCATATCTGTTAATGCTATGTGTTCATTGCTCTGATTATTATTGGCCTTGACTGTGGCATCACTGCTGTCCCAAGTTTTCTTAGGGCTGGAATCAGGTTTTTGCTTCTCTTGCTCTTGTACTTTCTTTGGAGGTGTTTCTACTTCTGGTGTGCTGTCTCGCCTGCTTGGTGTCCCAGCTGGACTATCCTCATCCTTGTATGCTGAAGATAAAAAAGAAAATACCTATAGTCAATGTGCCCTGCATCTGAACCAATGTATATTAACTGGATTAATAGAATCTTTGCCATGTGTGTGGGCTGTATAATGATCACAACCCCCACCTATCAGTAGCTGCATCATCTACTCATCACAATCCCCACCTATCGGTAACTGCATCATCTACTCATCACAAACCCCACCCATCAGTAGCTGCATTATCTACTCATTACAACCCCCACCCATCAGTAGCTGCATCATCTACTCATAACAACCCCCACCCATCAGTAGCTGCATCATCTACCTGTTCAACTAAAACATAATACCAAATATGATCACCCTATCTACATCAGAACAGATTCATTTGAATTGAGGTCACAATGAGAAGTGATGGATGGACACAAGGGTGGATACAAAGACAGACACACAGATAGACAGGACCAACCATAATATATTTACCCAAGTGCAGATATAAAAAATATTGATAACATGTGCAAATAACATTTATAGCATACATCACCCATAATACGCACAGCCATTTTGTCTAATAACTAATTTCTCTAAGAGTGATGTACCCTGAGGTTCCTATAAATACATCACCCATGATATACATGACCATTTGTTTAGTAACTAGCATCTTGAGTAGTGATCAACCCTGAGGTTCCTATAAATAAATATATGTGGTTTAAGAATGAGATATGAACCCCATCAGATTCACTTTAACTTCAATCCTAATACCAAAGGACAGATGCTTTAAGATCACACCAGCAGCAACTTACAAAGCAAAATCTGACCGTAGATAGAAGCATAAGAAGCAACTTCCCAAGCAAAACCTGGTTGTACACAGAAGCATAGGAAGCAACTTCTGATGCAAAACCTGGCCGTAGATAGAAGAACAGGAAGCAACTTCCAATGCAAAACCTGGCTGTAGGTAGAAGCATAAGAAGCAACTTCCAATGCAAAAAGCTGGCTGTAGGTAGAAGCACAGGAAGCAACTTCCAGTGCGAAAACCTGGCTGTAGATGGAAGCACAGGAACAAGATTCATGTTAAAATTGTGTTCACTGACGAATTGAACTCAGATGCATACATTAAATGCCTGCATCAAACTTCACACGAACTGACCATTAATTGATGCGAAGTCAATATTTTTAATAGTAATTATCATTTTATTGTCAATAATATGTACCATCAATTCATTTATATCTGAAGCAATTAATTTTCATGTTTTTGTGACACATGATATTTTCACTGATACTTTAGTTCTCAAATAGGGAAAAGGTCACATTATTTCCACAGTTGGATAACTATTTGTTGGGTTCTTATATTCATGGTTTTTATCACCCCTAAAATGGATAAAAATTGGCACCTCATAAAAAATAATGTTTACAGTATAATCCAAAAATATGCTGCAATTACATTCAAACACGTTTATGATCAACCCCTCTGAAGCCCCAAAACTACTTTGTATGGATCAACAATTATTTATATACATACAGTCTATACTCGCTTATAAGTCAGATCCACATGCAAACTGCATAGACCCAGATCTGCTATCGCATAATGCACTGGCAGATCTGGATCTATGATGTTTGTTACGACTAATCAGTAGAACACACAATATAGACTCTGATCTCTTGGGCTTATCATCAAGCAAAAATATCCTTAGTAAATGGGGTGGGGTAGGCTTATCATCAAGCAAATATATCCTTAGTAAATGGGGTGGGGTAGGCTTATCATCAAGCATGGGATTATCATCAGTTAAATACAGGAGGTATATTACCATTTATACTCGCGTATAATCTGACACTAACATCAAACTGCATAGACCCAGATCTGCCATCACATAATGCGCCAGCAGATCTGGGTCTATGCAGTTTGTAAGGACCAATCAGTAGAACAAGCAACGTAGACCCTGATCTGCCTGCGCATTATGCGATGGCAGATCAGGATCTATGTTATTTGCATTTGGACCCGGCTTATACGTGAGTATATATAGTATGCTTAAGTTACTTAATACTAGCTTTAAATTTGTTATATATGTCTTCATAACGACAGAGTTTTACTGTACACAAATGTTTTAGAAATGTCCTGCATCAACCAAATGGAATCAGCTACCACTTGAACTAAAGCAAGCTGACAGTCTTACGATGTTCAAAAGCATATAATATCTCAACATATATTATGCCAGTTTCTCCTTTGGTCCTATGCATATGCATTAATCAGTTACAAACATGATACAATGATGTACCTGTATGTACCTTATAAAGTTTTAAGTGAAATATTTGTGTGATATTAACCCACAAATTAATAAATTTTTTCTTTTTTTAATTAATATTGTATACATGTATTGAGTATTATATGCCCCTGAGGGACTCGTGGGAGATTAGCTAATATTTGGCTAAACAGCTAGTTACACAGAAAATACATGCAGGGAGTAAAGACTGGAAGAAACTTTGCTAAGTAGTGGAAGAAACACTGCTAAACAGCTAGTTAGATGAAATACATGAAGGGAGTAACGACTTGAAGAAACACTGCTAAACAACTAGTTTGACATGAAATACATGAAGGGAGTAATGACTTGAAGAAACACTGCTAAACACATAGTTACACGCATGATATACATGCAGGGAGTAGTGACTGGAAGAAACACTGCTAAACAGCTAGTTACACACATGATATACATGCAGACAGTAATGACTGGAAGAAACACTGCTAAATAGCTAGTTACACACATGAAATACATGCAGGGAGTAATGATTGGAAGAAACACTGCTAAACCGATAGTTACACGCATGATATACATGCAGGGAGTAGTGACTGGAAGAAGCACTGCTAAACAGCTAGTTACACACATGATATACATGCAGGCAGTAATGACTGGAAGAAACACTGCTAAATAGCTAGTTACACACATGAAATTCATGCAGGGAGTAATGATTGGAAGAAACACTGCTAAACCGATAGTTACATGCATGATATACATGCAGGCAGTAATGACTGGAAGAAACACTGCTAAACAGCTAGTTACACACATGATATACATACAGGGAGTAATGACTGGAAGAAACACTGCTAAACAGATAGTTACACACATGAAATACATGCAGGGAGTAATGACTGGAAGAAACACTGCTAAACAGCTAGTTACACACATGATATACATGCAGATCATCTCTGTTCAATTCAATGTAAATTTACTTTATACAGGTATTAAAAAAGGTGCAAAGTGTACATGTAACTTGTAATTTAAGAGGGTCTATAAGCACTTGTGATATAACTTTTTGTTTGCTACCTTTTGCACCTTTAGAGATTTCTGTATAATTCTATAAAGGCATGAAAATTGCCACTTTATATACATGTACCATTTTTTCAAATCATCATAAAATAAACTTGGTAAAAATAAAATAATAATTAGGAAATGAATCTATAAAATGAATGTTCTAAAATCTGAAA
Organism: Margaritifera margaritifera; assembly: GCA_029931535.1. Taxonomy (NCBI): domain Eukaryota; kingdom Metazoa; phylum Mollusca; class Bivalvia; order Unionida; family Margaritiferidae; genus Margaritifera; species Margaritifera margaritifera. Next base: position 3,361,705 of record JAQPZY010001527.1, read on the forward strand.
AAGATATTAACCAAATTTGTACACTGAATTAACTTCCTTCTGCACAACAGATTTAAAAGTAGCAACAAATGACATAAATATTTTTTAAAATATAACTAAGATCACTTTTGATTAACTAATTGTTCTTAAATGATTTTGCAGAACTTTCCATCTTATATTTTATACTCAAGTAGTTATCTTGAAAACAGTTCCCATCACTAAATTAAAAATATCACACCTAGGCTACTGACTGCATACAGCTTAGGGTACATAATTACCTTACAGACCACAAGCACAACAATACTGTATATCACACAAAAACTCAAACAGAAATGCATGAATAGAGGAAAAATCACCTCACAAATATTATGGTTGTTACCACATGTGAAATCTACGCACACCTAGAGCTACTGTGAACTCCTAAAAAAACAAACCTCTCTTCTACTCTGCTATAGCCTTTTGTGTGTACAGTATTTCTTTCATAATAAGGCCACGTCACCAGCCCCTGTCAAAAAGTTGGGTGTGTACTTATTGTCAGAGAATGCTGTCCTTAATAAATAATTGACAAAAGTTTTAACACACTGAGGTGGGTGGGTGGTCTTGTCTTCAAGCCCTAGCTGTATGGTACAATATATAACAAGAATTCTGTACAAATGCCATGTAACTTATTATGGGATAAATAATGTACAGTATATAACAAGGATTCTGCAGAATGCAATGTAACTTATTATGGGATAAATAATGTACAGTATATAACAAGGATTCTGCAGAATGCCATGTAACTTATTATGGGATAAATAATGTACAGTATATAACAAGGATTCTGTACAAATGCCATGTAACTTATTATGGGATAAATAATGTACAGTATATAACAAGGATTCTGTACAAATGCCATGTAACTTATTATGGGATAAATAATGTACAGTATATAACAAGGATTCTGCAGAATGCCATGTAACTTATTATGGGATAAATAATGTACAGTATATAACAAGGATTCTGCAGAATGCAATGTAACTTATTATGGGATAAATAATGTACAGTATATAACAAGGATTCTGCAGAATGCCATGTAACTTATTATGGGATAAATAATGTACAGTATATAACAAGGATTCTGCAGAATGCCATGTAACTTATTATGGGATAAATAATGTACAGTATATAACAAGGATTCTGTACAAATGCCATGTAACTTATTATGGGATAAATAATGTACAGTATATAACAAGGATTCTGCAGAATGCCATGTAACTTATTATGGGATAAATAATGTACAGTATATAACAAGGATTCTGCAGAATGCCATGTAACTTATTATGGGATAAATAATGTACAGTATATAACAAGGATTCTGTACAAATGCCATGTAACTTATTATGGGATAAATAATGTACAGTATATAACAAGGATTCTGCAGAATGCAATGTAACTTATTATGGGATAAATAATGTACAGTATATAACAAGGATTCTGCAGAATGCCATGTAACTTATTATGGGATAAATAATGTACAGTATATAACAAGGATTCTGTACAAATGCCATGTAACTTATTATGGGATAAATAATGTACAGTATATAACAAGGATTCTGCAGAATGCAATGTAACTTATTATGGGATAAATAATGTACAGTATATAACAAGGATTCTGAAGAAATCAATGTAACTTACTATACTGGCTGAAAAGAACTTCTGTTATACGTAACAAAAGATCAGTTTTGTTTCTTTCATCTAACTTTGGTTTATTTGTTATCACGTTTCAACAACATAAAAAAAATGATTTATTGCAGGTTATTCACGTCTTCATCCAACTATTACTGAATCCAATGATTTTAGCATGTACAGTTAAACCTGTCCTAACAGTCACCTGTGTTCAGCGGTCACCTGGTCACAACAGTCATTCTAATTTCCCACTGGCAAATTTACTATATAAATGCCATGTTTTAATGGTCACCTGCTTTCAGCAGTCAGGTGTTTCCTAACCAAACAATGGTTTCACCCTGCCTTAAGCAGTCACTGAAGCATATCAGCAATGACTGCTCCAAGTATGCAAATTAAACACTTCTTTTGTTTGATGAGCAAGGTATTGTTTAGATAAAGATATATCATGTGAATTGATGTTTAAGCATTTCATATCTCGATTGTACTTACTTTACTCCAGTCATGCTGTCAGTCAAACTCAAAAGTGTCAACATGTCGGCTTTGAAAGAAAGGCGGTTTTTGTCCTTGCATGAGAGAATCAAAGCAATTCGTTTGCTGGATGGTGGAAAAAGTAGTTGTGTAGTTGCTGCAGAAATGGAAGTCGAGCAAACTCAGATCCAAGGGATTATAAAGCATAAGTGAGATATTGTGGCTGATTTTGAGAACAACGTTAATCCGGAGTGTAAGAGATTACATACAATCACACCAAATTGTTTTACCCTATTAATCGGATGAATCCTTTAATTGTTATTTTAAGATTTTTAATAAAAGCTATCTCCGATGAAAAACAAAAATCTCAGAATAGAGATACATGTACACTGCACTTGTGATATCCCTTATGCTTTTTTTTTTGCTACTAACAATAGACACAGGAAGCTTCTTTTCATTCCCTAATCATCAAAGGTCTCACACGAAAGCCGACTGTCTATTGATCTCGGTGAGTTTGAGTAACTATGTAATCAATTAATTGTTTGAAGTGTGAACACTTGTTTTCATGCCTAATTATACCAGCTGGACTATCAAATGGTCAGTCCTGTGTTTCCAGCTGGCCTAACAAAAGGTCAGTCCTGCGTTTGACAATCACAGGTAAGCTGTCAATTAGTAATTTTATTTAGACGCCGTTTCTACTGATAATGAGATTAAAGTGTGTGTGTGTGTGTGTGTGTGTGTGTGTGTGAGAGTGAGAGAGAGTTGTATTATTGAGCGCATGTACAGTTGTATTGAGTTTTATTGATTTGATGTGTGTGTATTTAAATTATCTTGATAGCATACTACTACTACTAATAATAATGCTAATGCTATTTGGTACATAGTACATGTATATGTCATAAACCAAGTTTGAGAGCTGAAACTTCCTTCAGAGGTCCCCTGTCTACAAAGGCCACTTTCGTCTTTTCCCATGGGTGGCCGCTGTAGACAGGTTTGACTGTAGTATGTATCTGTATTCAATTAATGACAATAGATTGTATGGTTAGATAAACAAAAATCTGAAATTGATGCATGTTCCATTAAGTTTATGCAAACAAAATCCAGAACTCTACAAGAGACATCTTGTACACAAGTGATTGAATAACATAGTTCAAAGCAACTGATAAGTCTTTCACACTTTGTACTGCAAAAACAAGGCAATACAGGAAAATGTGCAAAAATCATTGGTGCAAGTAAGATGCCTTAAAAAAGAAAATACTTCAGACTGCAGTAGAAACATAACACCTACAAAAGTATGTCTGCTCACTAGAACACTAATCTTACCTTTCTCTTTGTAAGGAGTCCTTAAGAAAACTGCAGATAATATATAGTGGGTTCTCTCACATAAGTGTTCAACAGAGACAAAATTAGTTGAATAATATTATATGCCATGAGATGCCTGCAGCATGTGGTACATTATATGCCAGAAGATGCTTGCAGCATGTGGCATATTCATACATGTGAACCTTCCGGCTCGAATGGTTTTTCCTCCTGAGATGAGGGGTGTCTCCCATCCCTCCCATCACTCACTAAAATCTCCCACATATGCAAAATTATTATTGAAAAATTTCATATTTTCCATTTTTTTTTCATACCTCGCTTCCAGTGTGGTATATTTACACTGATACTGCCTGTGATCACAGGACTGAGAACTGGCTTAAGCAAGGCAAGACCATTTAGTTGCTAATTTCAAGCAGCATAAAACAATTAACATCCCTTTGATTCTGTCAGCAGGGTCGGCTGACTTCAGTGTTTGAAATTTGTTAACATGGGTTATACTATGTGTGATCAGAAGTAATTCTGAAAGGATTAAAGAAATTAATTGATTATGGTAGGATTACTAAAGAGCTCAATCAGCATAAAACAATTAACATTACTTTTATTCTCTCCGCAGGGTAGGTTCTGCTTCGGTGCTTAAATTTGTTAAGATGGATTAGAGTCTATAATATGTGTGATCAAACGTAATTCATACAGGATTAAAGATGTTAATTGATTATGGTTGGATTACTAAAGAGCTCAGGTGGCATAAAACAGGGTCGGTTTGGCTTCGGTGTTTAAAGTTTGTCAAGATGTCTAAGCATGCATTATCTCCCAATCCTAAAACACCAAAATCTAAGCAACCAAAATAACACACGAAATTCAATGATGGATGGAAATAGGAATTTCAGTGGTTGGAATCAAGTTCAAAGGACACGTATATGCATTCTGTCCTTCCCATAAAGCTGAATTTAAAATCTGTTATGGTGGCAAGAATGGCATTACACATCATGCAGAAACCTCATCTCATGAAAGCATATTAAATGCGACAACAAATATGTCATCACTGAAATCCATGTTTGCGGAATCTGCATCAAATGTGGATAAAGATATACATGCCAAGGCACCATTCACCAACTTTATAGCTTAACATAATCTCCGTAGCAAATCATTCGTCAGATCAATTCAGAAATCGCACAAACATTCTCATACAAATGGACAAAAACTACTCATATAGTGACCCAAACTTTGCGTCCTCATTGGGATAAAGAAGTTGAAGACGTGCCGCAATGAAAAATTCACCATTCCCGTTGAAAATTCTCTCTTTTGAAGTCAAAACTCCTGACCAAATTTTGCAAATCTTCCCAATTTGTCTTAAACTGACTTCTCTGTTCTGTCACATGTATGCATATTATGTGCCACGAGATGCTTGCTGAATGTGACATTACTGTATGTGCCATGAGATGCTTGCAGTATGTGATGTGACATATTATGTGCCATGAATTTATTGCTGCATGTGACATATTACTGTATATGCCATGAGATGCTTGCAGTATGTTATGTGGCATATTATGTTATTCAACCAGTTTCATTAAATATCATCATTGAACACCAATTTAACAATCTCTTCTCAAAGTACAATCAAGAGCGAGTCTCGCTCAATTATGTTGCAATGCAAGGTTGCTATATGTTTGTGTCGCAGTGTGTATTGCAAGTGTTTGAGGCAAAATTGTTTTGTTTTGTGTTTAATGGCACAGCAATACATGAAAGGTTATATTGTGCTGAGGCAATTGTAATAAAGTACCTTGGCAAAGAGGCATACCAAGATGACCAACCCAGCTTGGTTCTGGTAGGATTAAACCCACTCTTCTTGTCACGAGTCCTGTATGCTAACCACTGAGCCACTGTGGCTCCTTTTTATGACATGATGTCATGATGCTGACAGATGTTAAGGCTATGTAATCAAGCATAGTATAGATCTGATAGATGTTAAGGCTATGCAATCAAGTATAGTATAGATCGGACAAATGTTAAGACTGCAATCAAGCATAGTATAGATCTGACAGATGTTAAGGCTATGCAATCAAGTATAGCATAGATCTGACAGATGTTAAGACTATGCAATCAAGAATAATATCGATCTGACATATGTTAAGGCTATGTGACAACGTATAGTATATGGCTATGTGACCAAGCACAGTACAGATCTGACATGTTAAGACTATGTGACCAAGCACAGTACAGATATGACATGTTAAGACTATGTGATCCAGCACAGTACAGATCTGACAGATGTTAAGACTATGTGACCAAGCACAGTACAGATCTGACATATGTTAAGACTATGTGACCAAGCACAGTACAGATCTGACATATGTTAAGTCTATGTGATCCAGCACAGTACAGATCTGTCAGATGTTAAGGCTATGTGACCAAGCACAGTACAGATCTGACATATGTTAAGACTATGTGATCCAGGACAGTACAGATCTGACAGATGTTAAGACTATGTGACCAAGCACAGTACAGATATGACATGTTAAGACTATGTGATCCAGCACAGTACAGATCTGATAGATGTTAAGACTATGTGATCGAGCTCAGCATTGACCTGACAGATATTAAGGCTATTTGACCAAGCATAGTACAGAGCAGACAGATATTAATGTCATACGATCAAGCATAGTATAGATCTGACAGATGTTAAGGCTATGCGATCAAGCACAGTATAGATCTAACCTATGTTTAGTCTATGTGATCAAGCATAGTACAGATCTGACAGATGTTAAGGCAATGTGATCAAGCACAGTATAGATCTGACATATGCTAAGGCTATGTGATCCAGCACAGTGCAGATCTGACAGATGTTAAGACTATGTGACCAAGCTCAGTATTGACCTGACAGATATTAAGGCTATTTGACCAAGCATAGTACAGAGCAGACAGATATTAATGCCATACGATCAAGCATAGTATAGATCTGACAGATGTTAAGGCTATGCGATCAAGCACAGTATAGATCTAACATATGTTAAGTCTATGTGATCAAGCATAGTACAGATCTGACAGATGTTAAGGCTATCTGATCAAGCACATTATAGATCTGACAGATGTTAAGGCTATGTGATCCAGCACAGTACAGATCTGACAGATGTTAAGGCTATCTGATCAAGCACATTATAGATCTGACAGATGTTAAGGCTATGTGATCCAGCACAGTACAGATCTGACAGATGTTAAGGCTATCTGATCTAGCACATTATAGATCTGACAGATGTTAAGGCTATGTGATCCAGCACAGTACAGATCTGACAGATGTTAAGGCTCTCTGATCAAGCACATTATAGATCTGACAGATGTTAAGGCTATGCGATCCAGCACAGTACAGATCTGACAGATGTTAAGGCTATCTGATCCAGCACATTATAGATCTGACATATGTTAAGGCTATGTGATCCAGCACAGTACAGATCTGACACAGATGTTAAGGCTATGTGACCATAGATATATATATATTGTACTACAGAGCTGACAGAAGTTCAGTCTATTTGATCAAGCATAGTATAGATCTGACTGTTAAGGCTATGTGATCAAGCACAGTATCGATCTGACATATGTTAATGCTACACGATCAAGCATAGTATAGATCTGACAGATGTTAAGGTTATGTGATCAAACATAGTCCAGATCTGACAGATGTTAAGGAATGTGATCAAGCACAGTATAGATCTGACATATGTTAATGCTACATGATCAAGCATAGTATAGATCTGACAGATGTTAAGGTTATGTGATCAAACACAGTCCAGATCTGACAGATTTTAAGGCTATGTGATCAAACATAGTCCTGATCTGACAGATGTTAAGGCTATGTGACCAAGCATAGTATATGTCAGACATGTTAAGGATATGTGATCAAGCACAGTATAGATCTGACAGATTTTTCAGGCTATGTGACCAATCGTAGTATAGATCTGACAGATGTTCAGGCTATGCGATCAAGCATAGTATAGAATAAATGTATCTTTTTCCTGGCAAGACACAGTTACATGTTGCAAGTAGAAAGGTCAAACTCACACATAGGATAAAAAATATGGTGCTGGTGAGACAAATGCAAGCTGGTAACCAGAAGACATCTCTTTAGGATGTAAATGAATCATGACGAAAGTTCAGGAAGTTTGCCCCATTTTTTAAACATGGAAATGTATGCCCAATTATAAGTCAGTTTCAAACAAGGTCATAAAAGTAGACAGGCAAATAAGAGATGCAGCTTTATTAAAGGGAGAAAATAGCAATTACCCTTCCTCAAGATCATCTAAAGGCTCACTTTTGCTGAGAAATGCAATATCAAGAGTCTGTGCCTTTCAGCATTAGACTGGAGTGCAGAAAATATTATGGACTGAATAATTTTTATAACAGCTGAAGATGGCATGCTACCAATATAGCCTTAAGGCTGACCTATAACCAACAAAATATTGACAAGTACCTAGAACTCTACAAAACATCATTTTTTTTTATAAGTGCTTCATTGCACTACCTAACATGGTCATGAGACCTGCCATTTGGATCCTCCCCTGGATGATAAAATATTGTAGACTCTGTGTGGATGAGATATTTGTTTCAATTCATCAACAACAACAACAACAATCCAATTTTAAATTTTATAATGGATTGGAATAATGCTAACATGGTCCTATTTAACATTACGTTAATTGAGTATTGACACTATGCTCAGTTTTCAGACTTTGGAGTTTAATTTATCACTAGCCTTCAGTCTCATATCTTCTGCCATCCACCATAATACATGTAGTACTTGGACATAAAAACACAGCAGAAGCTATTACACATGCTTAATTTGTCTAGAACTTGCTATTCTCATGCAGTAGTTCATGTTGTCATGCTGTTGCCATGAAGTGCTCATGTTGTCATGATGTTAGGAAGTAGTTCATATTACCACGCTGTGTCATGAAGTATGGTAGTTAATATTGTCATGCTATGTTAAGTAGTTCACGTCATGCTGTTGCAATGAAGTAGTTCATGTCATGCTGTTGCAATGAAGTAGTTCACGTCATGCTGTTGCAATGAAATAGTTCATGTCATGCTGTTGCAATGAAGTAGTTCAACAATTGATATCATTGTCAAGTAGTTCAACAATTGATATCATTGTCAAGTAGTTCAACAATTGATATCATTGTCAAGTAGTTCAACAATTTATATCATTGTCAAGTAGTTCAACAATTGATATCAATTGTTAAAAAGGCATTATCTTGCAAAATATGAATCTATGAAAGCTAATGTCTTAAACTCTTAAAGAAAAAAAAAGATTGCTCAAATCCATCCCCCCCCCCCTCACTCTGTCTCTGATCAGGATTTGAGGGAAAATTTGAAGCAAAATACATGTATATCAAGTTCCTAGTCCTAACATATTATTATTACTTTTTCTAGCTATTAATAATAAATAATTAAATTGATTTATCAACTATGTCAATTTATGGACTATCCCCAAAGATTATGAAATGCAATCAAAATGTCAACACACTCAACTGCCTCATATTTCTTGACTGCATGCTGGGACACACTATACAGGAATTACCCTGGTAGTCACTGCTACAGACCCTGAAATGGGTAATTTTACTAGTGAAATAAAAATGGAATGCAAACAAAATGCAGAATGAATGCAACTGGAATGAAGAATGAATGAAAATGGAATGCAGAACAAACACAAGCAAAATGTAGAATGAACTTGTACAAAACGAAATGCAGAATGAACTCAATGAAATAATGAAACTGCACTTTGAAGAATGTGGGAAGCATAAATACAAAATGCAGAATGATGGATGCATTTTAATAATGGATTTGAAAATAAATTATATTCAAGTTGCTGCTAAAATTCCACAGTTGAAAGCCCTTTCACATGATAATCCACAATCAGTTTCTTTACCTTGACAGACAATTTTTCAACCCTTACAAACCATGATATTGCTCGTCAAGGTAAATATGAACAAGAGTCCTTCAAGGGCACTGATGCTATACAGGCCGAAAAGAATTGTGAGGAATTGAAGATAAGACCATTTCTTCTTTTTAACTGCTGAGAGCTGAAACAATTTCTGATATTTCTGAGCAATAACAAGATATTTTTAAACATTAGCCACCATGGCAGCCATATTGGATGTAAGATCAGCACCATTTTCATTTAGGACCCACTGGACATAATTATAAGTCTGTAAGTGAAAACCTCATGTAAATATGACCATCCATCGAGGAGGAGTAGTGATAAGATTTTCAAGATGGCTGCTATGGTGGCCATATTGGATGTCAGATCAGCAACATTTTCATTTAGGACAAATTAAACATACATGCAATTCTACCAGCGGTAGGCCAAAAGTACCATTTTAAATGGCGTCTACCGCTCATACCGTTTAGTAGTTCAATCTATTGCTTTTGAAAATTAAAAAAAAAAAAAAATTATAAATTAAACCCAACACAGTATTTTTACACGTTCCATCAACACATTAGAGAAACCAGCCAAAACCAGTCTACTGGGGACCGGAAATGTTCCACCAGTACAATGACCTGTGCAAAGATGAGTGACAGAGCAATAGGATTAGAATTGTTAAAGAACAGCTGACATGTGTACACAGCAAGCTGCTAATTAATTACCTTATTGCTGGAATTTGAGGAGTTTGAGGCCAAATGCGGGATGGATGTTTTTTTTAGGTTTTATAAGTAATAAAGGGATAAAAGGTGGTCCATGATGTCTTCTGAGCCTTTGATAAAAATCGGCAGACCCTTAGCGGAGGGGAGATAAAATGAAGAGACTGACCATAAAAAATGATTTCGGTAGAGACAATAGAGTAAGTGTTTTGATTTTTGTCTTCTTTGATTGTTATTATATTGTTCAAGATGTTTTAAGAGGACAACTCTTACATTTTTTTGTTCAATTCATGTCAAAATGCCGAAACGTGAGCTTTCTCCCATTGCTAAGAAACCACCAGCTAAGAAAAATTGCAAGTTCAACAGTCTTTGGAGTTTAAGTGTGTGCAGGTGAGTAGCAAAGGTCCTGACTTTGCACTGTGTGTTTTAAAGGTATGCATCTTTTGTATTTCATAAACTATTTTAAGTTTTCATGCACATAAATTAAGTTCAAGCCCTAGATAAAATATATCAGTTAAAAATATATTACAAGATAATTAATTTTTAAGTTTGGATAAATTATTCATAAAAGCATCAATACATCATGTATTTTTTTTCTTTTTATTTCAAGTCTAAATCAATCTTTATTTTGTTTTATTTACAGTGGTGACACTTACTAACAGATTTTTGGATCTGAGCCATGTAGAGGGAGAAGCCTTTGAGAATGAGGCTCAGGGATACATCCCAAGTCCAAGTCAGGAACTTCCTCCTCGGGGTGAACATAGCTTGGAGGAGTATTGGAGAGTAGTCAGCAACCTTACAAACCCAGCAACAGGAAAACTGAAGTTAGAACTTCTTTGTAGGCTGAATGGGGTTGTCCTGTCATTACAACATTCTAATACTGATACAGAGAGGACATTCTCCATTCTTCGCAAAATACAAAGTGATTCAAGGGGAAATCTGGACCAGAGAACTATTGAGAGCCTGTTAAGTGTGAAGTTTAATAATCACAATGAATATCATTAGTGGTCACTTGACAGTGATCTTGTGAATGAAACTAAAAATGCTATTGGATTTTATAAAAGAAAAATCTTTGCAGTGAACTATCAGATAAACAACTTTTCCTTTTTCATTATTTGAACATATACTGACTCGTATTAATTATTATTGTAACATTTTCCATTGAAATCTGAATCTGATTCATGTTCAAATTTGCTGTTTTATTATAGTATGAAGAGAATACATATTATGGCACAAAAAACCCCACTTGTTTTGTTTTCCACACCGCTGAAACGTAAAATTTATGCCGATAAAAAATCTACTGGTTTAGAGGCTAATCTACTGATCAAAATTTGTAAATCTACTGGTTTGAAATCCCGGTTCTGTTACATATATGATTAAACATCACAAGAAGTACAACTGAAAAGGTTGCTTCCTTGCTCTGGATAATTCACGATTACTAGGAATTTCCCTTACTCAGAGCATAAATGTGTTAGAGTTTGAAAATTTCAGCAATATCACACTGTCTTCAGCAGCGACTACTGTTGATCATGTGACTTATAATTATAAGTCATGTGATCAACAGTAGTCGCTGATGAAGGCAGTGTGATATTGCTGAAAATTTTGACTCTAACACATTTATGCTCTGAGTAAGGGAAATTCCTAGTAATCATCATAAGAAGTCTTTTGGTGAAAACCCATTATTGATACAATCATCCATCTAGGAGGAGAAACAAAAACAAGATCTTAAAAATGGCCACCATTGGTGGCATATTGTAGGTCAGATCAGTACAATTCTAATTTAGAACCAACTAGATATAGTCTTCCTGTGGAAACCCCATGTCGATATAAATGTACATTGAGGAGTAGCAATAACAAGATTTTCAAGATAGCAGCCATAGTGACCATAATGGATGTCAGATCGGCACCATTTATATTTAGGTCATACTATATATCACAAAATGTCTTCCGGTGAAAACCCCATGTCAATATGACTTTCCATTCAGGAAGAGAAGCTATAAGAAGATTGTCAAGATGACTGCTGTAGTGGCCATATTGGATGTTAGATCAGCACCATTTTCATTTAGAACCAACTAGACATCATACTACGTCTTTTCAGGAAAACCCCATGTTGATATCACTTTCCATTTAGGAGGTGTAGTGATAACAAGATTTTCTAGATGGCTGCCATGACAGCCATATTGAATAAAAGATCAGCACCATTTTAATTTAGGACCAACTAAACATTATTAGAAGTCCTTAGGTGAAAACCCCATGTTGATATGACCATCCATTCAGGAACAGTAGCAATAACAAGATTTTCAAGATTGCCGAAGTGGTGGCCATGTTAGATGACTGAGTGCACCATTTTCATTTTGGATCCACTAATGCCAATATGACATTCCATTCAGGAGGAGCAGCAATAACAAATATCATTGCAGCCATATTGTATGTCAGATCAGCACCATTTTCATTTTGCTAAATAACTATAAACAACAATATTTTCACACTTATTGCAGCTGCGGTTATAATTTCATTCATCGTAAATTCAATGCTGTCCTTTGCATTTTATGCATTTGCTATTTCATTACAGCACACTTTTAAGAAGAGTCCCTTGATGGGACTGATGCTGTACTGACAGAAAAGAATTTCTGGAATTCAAGATAAGGTCATTTCTTTTTTTAAACTGCTCAGTGCTGAAACCATCTCTGACATTTTTAAGCAAAAACAAGATTTTTAAATTAGCTGTTGTGGCAGCCATATTGACTGTAAGATTACCACCATTTTTATTTAGGACCACCTAGACATCATTAGAAGTCTTCTGGTGAAAACCCCATGCAAATATGAGTATCCATTGATAAGGAGTAGTGATCAGAAGATTTTCAAGATGACTGCCATGGTCGCCATATTGGATGTCAGATCAGCACGATTTTCATTTAGCTGTCAGATCGGTACCATTTTCATTTAGGTCCAACTAGATATCACAAGAAGTCTTTTTTTGACAACTCCATGTTTATATGACCCTCCATCTAGGACGAGTAGTGATATGTAGTAATGGGCGGGGGGAGGGGGGGGGGGGAAAGTAAAACTAATATAATGATGTCACTATTATGTAGCTTACATTTTGGGGACAGAAATTACCCTCATCTGTAAAATAAAAATTTCATCCTCCCATCTGGAAAATTCTTGAAAGTTCAGAACCAGAATTAATGCAGATCCAGTCTGCTTCCCACATCATAGACCCATGAGTAGAAGCCATCATCCTTTTGTCAGACACATACTACTTGTGGGACATCAAAGCAGGGTGGGAGGAGGAAATCTGGCAATAGCAACAGGTAAGTATTACATCATTATAATTAGTTTTACCCCACCCCACAATGACAATTTAATATCAGTAATATGTTACCTATCGCTATTGCATAGCTGAATCTGCCAGTGTGAAGGGAGGGTGATAGCCTCAAAAACTGGTAAAAACAAGCAACACTACTGTAAGATGGTATCCGCGGGGCTTTCAAAACATCCTCCAATGACGAATGAGTTTGATGGACCACAAGGAAGCAATGGCTCGAACCTCATGGGCTTGAATCTTCATGAATGAAAGGTCCCTCTCAGTAAGGGACTAATAAGCTATCTTGATCATCAGGACAATCCACCTAGAAAAAGTGGATCCAGAAATATCAGCAGAACCCTTTAAGGGAAGAAAAAGACGCTTCCTACCCTTCCTTTTCCCTCTAGAAGCAACCTAATAGAATCACAAAGCCCTAACTGGGCACAGGAGTCAATCTTTATCATCCCCAGCACAGATATGACCAAGACAGTGGACCTCATAAAGGAGTGGAGCTACCGAAGGAAGCTGTTGTTTGCTAAAAAAAAAGCCTGGTTGGCAAAGAGAGACACAGACTCGTAATTGCCATTGAACCCAAAACAACCTCCTGCTATAGACAGGGCATAAAGCTCACTCCTTCATCTTGCAGATGCTAAGGAGAGCAAGAAAACAGTCTTAAGGGTAAGTTTCTCAAAAGAAGCTTCACCCAAAGGTTCATGGGGTGGGTTTGTCAAGGACCACAACATGCATGAGAGATTCCATCTGGGCATTAGTGAGTGAGACACCAGTCTCTGCAGCTCAAAATACCTAAAAAGATTGGAAATATGAGGGTCTGAACCAATGGCCGAGCCTTTTGAAAATTTGATCGTGTTGGATAGGGCTGCCCTATAGCCCTTAATATTAGATACTAAGCATTCTCTTTCTTCGAATAGGAATAGAAGAAAATCAGCCACTGCGCTCATAGAGGGATAAATAGGATTAATGTATTTCCAACTGCACCAATTGCAAAAAAGTCTCATTTTTCATCATAAACCTTGGATGTGGAGCGTCTCCTGGCCTGAATGATGCACTTGGCAACTTTGCTCAAAACTTTTACTGGCAGATAGATCATTTTAGATGAGCCAAGCATGAAGGTGGAGAAACTGGTGACTGTTGTGCAGAAGAGAGCCCCTGTGCTGTGACAGAAGTCTCTGCACTGAGGCAATGTCCTGGGCTGGTCTACCAACAGGTCAAGAAGATCGCTGAACCATGATCATTGGGGCTACAGATGGGCTATAAAAATGAGCTGAGCAGGAGATCCTGACTTTGTGAAGCACTTGCAGAATCATCCTGAATGGTGGTAAGGTGTAAGCAAACAGATGATCCCACTTGTGACTGAAGGCAACCACTGCCGAGGTACCTCTGGTCAGGGACTGAGGAAATGTAAAAGTGGAACTTGTTGTTTAACCTTGTCACAAACAAATCCACCAAGGGTCTCCTCCCCGCCCCCGCCCCCCTCCCATCTGAACAGGGACTCACTTTAGGATGAAAAGGCATACACTGCCCAGGCCCTCTGTGGAAATGTACATAGGGAACTTGTTGTTTAACCTTGTTGCAAACAAGTTCACCAAGGGTCTCCCCAGATTGGTGCAGAGACCATTCCATGAGGACTACCTTGCCTCTCCTGAACAGAATGTCTGCCAAAATATTCTTCTTGCTGGGAATATAGCAAACTTAGATAGTGATCCCTTGCAAGGTTGCCCAGTCAAGGAGTTTCCAAACCTCCATGCAAAAGAGAAGGGTCATGTATGCCTCGTTGTTGCCTGAGGTATGATATCACTGATGTGTTGTTGGAGACCATCACACTGCGACTCCTTACTTGTTTGACGCACCCCTGTAGGGCTATAAATACTGCCCTCATTTCCAAATTGTTTATGTGTAGGGTAGATTCTTCCTGCAACCATGAACCCTGAAGAACTAGCCCTTCTGGCTCCAAGTTAGCACCCCACCCTCAATCTGATGCATCTATGAACATATAGGAGTGAGGATCAGGGGCGTGTATGGGGACTCCAATCAGAAACCAGTCCCAGTGTTCCCACCAACTCAAGCGGTGGTGAAAATCCAATCCTAAAAAAATCTGAGCTGTCAGGGGATGACTGTGTGGATCTCAGTTGACTAGAAAGAGAAACCTAAAGGGGGTGCAAATGTAGTCTTCCTAGTGGAACCAGGTTTGGCATGGAGTTCAAGGTTCCCAAAAGGGGTAGATATAGGCGAACTGACAAAGAAGTCTTTCCTCTCAGCGCCTCCAAAAGGGCCAGGATTCTGTCTACTCTATCCAGTGGGACAGACTAATCCCCTGTTTGTGAGGAAATTTATTCTCACATGTACAAAATCCTGAGATGGAAAATAGTTCCGATTTTTATAGGTTTTGTATAAGGCCCAGCTGGGTCACTATGGACCAGCAGCATGACAGATCTTGTCAGAGGGACTCTAAGAAGACATCGTGGATCTACCAATGACCTTAGGTGGGCAGCAACTACTCCCATTACTCTGGTAAAGGCTCTGTGTGTGGAGGCTAGGTCAAACAGCAGAGCGCAAAATTGTAAAACCTCCCGGTCCAGACAAACCAGAGGTACTTCCTGTGAGGAGGAAAAATTGGGATGTGAAGGTATACATTCTGGAGGTTCATGGAGATCACCCAGTCACTGGACTTTATGGCATTCCCAACAGAGACTGTGGTCTCCATTTTGAAAGATTTCTCCTGAAGAAACTTGTTTAAGACTGAAAGGTTAATAATCAGCTGAAACTTTCTGCCTTCTTTGGATACCAGGAAACTCCAGAAGTACAAGGCCGGAGACGGGTTGTTTAACACCCTATCTGCTGCACCCTTCTATAGAAGAAAGTGCACCTCTACCTTTAACCGCATTAGATTTGACTGGTGGAACAGCATGGGGGTCCTTGCCAGAGGAGGAAGTTCCTGGAACTGAAGCCAGTATCCTCCGTTTATAATACAGAGGATCCACCCATCGTCCGTTATGCTCGACCAGACCTCAGAAAGAGGGCTAGTCAAGCACCTACAGGAACTGTTGGAAGAGGGATGCACCACAGGAGAGGGACTGGCATTGTTGGTCCTTCAGGTCTTGAGATGCCTTGGAATGAATGAGCCCTCAAAAGAGGTTTTTGCCTCCAGAGAAGCAGCCAATAAAAGGTTCTTAATGTGCTCCAGTAACCTTAGATGTGTCCAGAGCAACATCCCTGCATAGATGAAGCAGCTCTGCTGCCATTGCCATGGACATGGATAACTCATGTCTAGATGTTTTGGCAACTGCTTCAGCAGTGCTGTAGAGAAGCTAGACACAGAGATTTCTCCTTCTGAAGGTTGAAGGAGGCTGCAGAGAAAAGATCTGCATATGAGGCTATGGTAACCAGTGATCTAGCCTTAAGTTCATCTTAAATGGGTGGTGGGCCCAGGTCCCCATCGACATGCCCACTTGTGATGCAGCATCCAGGCGAGGGGGGGGGGAGACTTAAGGGGTCAGGCAGGGGAGTGTACCCTGTAGCTACTCACAGAGACCAAAGATCTCAAAATGGGGGGGGGGAGGGGGGACTGACCACTATTTACACCGCCTAGCAAACTCTTGACCCTTACAAAACCTTTGAGAAAGCTTCCTGACCATAGCAAAATGGGGGAGCAAAAGAAGATCTGAATGCGAGCCCCTGAAGGATGGAGGAGACGCCGTCTCAGACTGTTCTGCATCGAATTCATTAGTCCACTAAGACTGACAAAAAGTCTTCATCCTGCACTTGCTTCTGGGAGGCTTGACTTTGCAACCCTGTGTCTATCTGATGTGGGGGAGACTTGGGGGTAGGGGGAGCCTTGTCCTGTAACTCCTCATGTGGAGCAAGGAGACGGTCCCTAGACTGTCCCTAGTGACCGGCTCAGCAGGAGGACAAGAATTCTTCTCAATCTTCCTGAAGCGTCTGGGGGAAGAAGACCAACCTCCCTTCTTCCTTTTCGTCACCACTTTATGAGCATACGACTCTGATCTGCAGGAGGACAGCACCTTAGATCTTCTAGAGCTGGATCGTAGCTCTCCCCTTTCAGAGTGGCTTGATCTGCCTGTTGCCATGACTGGGCTACAGGCTCCAAGATGGTGCTGTTGCTCCCTCACAGGGGGTGGGATGGGGTGCAATATTCTCTCTACTATCACAGGGGTGTAGGCTTGGAGAGGGTGCTGCTCCTCCCTCACAGGGGGGAGGGGAGCTGACTTGTAATTCCTCCCTTGGGAGGAACACTGGACCTAACCCTAACAGGCACCAACTGGGTTGGAACAACTGTCAGGGGTTCAAGGGCCTTATACGTCTCCACAGAGACTAATCTTATATGCTCCTGGGATCAAGGAGTGCCCTACACCACTGAAGAGCTAATCTTGATGGTCTCAGAGAAGAATCCAGTGTTTGCATGAGATGAGGAAGAAGAAGGCCCTTTCCTCCTCCCCTTATAAGTACATCTGCTTTCTGTGTGGTCCCAGACATCAACCGACCATAAGCAGCAAAACGGACACCTGTCTGTCTGTTGGTACTTAGTACAAGCAAGACAGGTCGGGTGTATATCTCATGAGGCTTTCTTATGCCCACATTTGCCCACACTCTGTGACATTTTGCTGCAAAAGAAATCTCTGAAAACAAGGAACAATAATAAAAAAAATGATTATAATATTTGTGAAGGCATGAGATGCTGAAGTCACAATGTAATAACAGTAATACCTTACCTGCCTCGTATGGTATTACTGAAAATGACGAGTGGTGTGAGACCTGTGGTCAAACGCTATCAAACATCAGCAACACATAATATATTATACTGAATAAAAAAGAGGAAGTGCAAGTCCGACTCATTGTAGATAATAATGAATGTTGTGCTACCTGTTGTCAAACATGAATTGTACTGATGACAATGAATATTGTGAAACCAACAAAATGTAATATAATTATAATATATAGCAATGAGTGGAGTGCAATCTTGACTCACTATAATTGAAATGAATGGTGTGCGACCACCTGAACACACTAACAGAAGATAATGCTGGTGTTCAATCCCCTTTCTTAAGTCTAAAATTAAACATAAAGCATTAGTGGATGAACCAACAAACCGGGATGTTCACTAAATAAATGTAGATTTAATGGAGGTCACAGGCAAATCTGGAGATGAATGGAGAGAATACCTAACCAAGAGCCTGGATAAAAACAACAAATAATTGAATTAGAAACAATCATGGATTACCCGATTGCTGTAGGGCAAGAGTAAAAGGGCACTACTGATAAATGGAACAACAAATGCCTAAAACTCACAAAAGAGCTAATGCTGTGATCAAATATGCAATGGACAGAAGATATAAACACTCTAGGAACACAGAAAACCAGACTTAGATGCAATGGACTGAGGATATAAACTCTAGGAACATGGAAAACCATACATAGATGCAATGGACTGAAGATATAAACTCTAGGAACACAGAAAACCATACTTAGATGCAATGGACTGAGGATATAAACTCTAGGAACACAGAAAACCATACTTAGATGCAATGGACTGAGGATATAAACTCTAGGAACACGGAAAACCAGACTTAGATGCAATGGACTGAAGATATAAACTCTAGGAACACGGAAAACCAGACTTAGATGCAATGGACTGAAGATATAAACTCTAGGAATACAGAAAACCAGACTTAGATGCAAGATACATGTACATGTTCTTGACATGAGAGAAGGCAATGTTTAAGAAAAGCATTTTTTGTATTGAACCGATCCAATATGTCGTCCAAAAAAGAATGATGGCTACTGTGCATGGGTCTATGATATGTGGAGCAGACTGTGTCTGTGTTAATTCTAGTTCTGAACTTTCAAGAAATTTTCATCTAATGGGAGGATGGAATTTGTATTATATGGATGAGGGTAATTTCTGTCCCTGAAAGGCAGGCTACACAACAGCGATAATTAATGTATTACTGATATTAAAAACAAGATTTTCAAGATGGTCACTGTGGCAGCCAGATTGGAGGTTAGATTTGCACCATTTTAATTTAGAACCAACTAGATATCACAAAAAGTCTTTTGGTGAAAATCCCATGTTAACATGGCCATACATCCTGAAGGAGTAGCGATAACAAGATTTTCAAGATGGCAGTCATGGTGGCCATATTGGACATGTGATCAGTACGATTTTTATTTAGGACCATCTAGACATCATAAGAAGTGTGAATAGAATGCAAATGGAACAAAATAAAATGCAAACAGAATACAAATGAAATACAAACAAAATGCAGATTTGGTTAAATTACCCATTTCAGGGTCAGTATATACCTTGGCATGAAACATTTATTTCTAGATTGTTAATTTTGATAGTTTGGATGAACTAATACCATTGTAAAAGAAATATCTTGTCAAAACCAAAGGGGGTGAGTGGTTAGACAATGCTCATTTAAAAACCAAAGGGGGTGAGTGATTAAACAATGCTCATTTAAAAGAGTGTTGAGTGACTACTCCCCTCAAAGGGTGTGAGTGGTTAGACAATATTCATTTAAAAGAGTGTTGAGTGACTACTCCCCTCAAAGGGTGGGAGTGGTTAGACAATATTCACTTAAAAGAGTGTTGAGTGACTACTCCCCTAAATGGGTGTGAGTGGTTAGACAATATTCATTTAAAAGAGTGTTGAGTGACTACTCCCCTCAAAGGGTGGGAGTGGTTAGACAATGCTCATTTAAAAGAGTGTTGAGTGACTACTCCCCTCAATGGGTGTGAGTGGTTAGACAATGCTCATTTAAAAGAGTGTTGAGTGACTACTCCCCTCAAAGGGTGTGAGTGGTTAGACAGACAATGCTCATTTAAAAGAGTGTTCAGTGACTACTCCCCTCAAAGGGTGTGAGTGGTTAGACAATGCTCATTTAAAAGAGGGTTGAGTGACTACTCCTCTCATATAATACTATTACTCACAGCTGCATGCTGTAACATTATGTACACTATATTTTCTTTATAACATTATCAAAATCAAAACTGATCATTGGTCTTTGTGACATACATGTATCAATCTATAAATGCTCCAAAGACAACTACTGTATGTACTCACGTATAATCCGGGATGAAATGCAAATAACATAGACCCTGATCTGCCGTCGCATAATGTGCTGGCAGATATGGGTCTATGCAGTTTGCAGTTTGTACCGGCTTATACGCAGTTATATATGGTAAGTACCATCTTGCTTGACACATCTGTGATAAACAACTGCTTCTTTAGAAAGCAATGTATTAATACACTGAGTCTGTGTTTCATAATCAGTGGAGGCATTTACTGTTCAAAACAATTTTTGTTAATGATCATTTCAAGAAAGGAAATAAAACCTGGATAATGAAAACTCCTAAATAATCAATCAAACATGCAAGCAGTATCAGACTTAAAAAAGTTAAACAATTTCAATGTAAATAAAGTAGTATCCGAGTCTCTTTGACTCTCCACTTATAGTTCATAACTGAATTAAAAACAAATTAAACTGGCAGTGGATTGAATTGTTGTGCAAAATGTCTGCAATTTTCATGGAATCAGTTGATATCCATTGAAAACATGGCTTGCAACAGAAACCATGCATTGCAAAAAAATAGTGTGAAGCTGTTTTAAAAAAAGCTGGGATTTAGAGTAATACCTGAAACTATTTGGAATCCCAGCTTAAGATAAGACAGTAGTTTGCTGACTGTAATAAAAAGTGCACACATTCATGATTTAGTTATTCCTACATGCAGGGATTATTTTCTTCTCCAACTAGTACAAACTGCCATAAAAAAACTGGCACAAATATGATTGACAAGATCAACATGTTAGTAGCATTATAGATGTACAATACAAATGAACCTATTTAAAGAATGGATTTGACAAAATGAAGCATATTATAAAGCACTGATTTAGACAGGATTATACACAAGATTTAATAAAGCACAAATTTAGACAGGATTATACACAAGATTTAATAAAGCACTGATTTAGACAGGATTATACACAGGATATAATAAGCACTGATTTAGAGAGGATTATACACAAGATATAATAAGCACTGATTTAGAGAGGATTATACACAAGATATAATAAGCACTGATTTAGAGAGGATTATACACAAGATATAATAAGCACTGATTTAGAGAGGATTATACACAAGATATAATAAGCACTGATTTAGAGAGGATTATACACAAGATTTAATAAAGCACAAATTTAGACAGGATTATACACAAGATTTAATAAAGCACTGATTTAGACAGGATTATACACAAGATTTAATAAAGCACTGATTTAGACAGGATTATACACAAGATTTAATAAAGCACAAATTTAGACAGGATTATACACAAGATTTAATAAAGCACTGATTTAGACAGGATTATACACAAGATTTAATAAAGCACTGATTTAGACAGGATTATACACAAGATTTAATAAAGCACTGATTTAGACAGGATTATACACAAGATTTAATAAAGCACTGATTTAGACAGGATTATACACAAGATTTAAGAAAGCACTGATTTAGACAGGATTATACACGAGATTTAATAAAGCACAAATTTAGACAGGATTATACACAAGATTTAATAAAGCACTGATTTAGACAGGATTATACACGAGATTCAATAAAGCACAAATTTAGACAGGATTATACACGAGATTTAATAAAGCACAAATTTAGACAGGATTATACACAAGATTTAATAAAGCACTGATTTAGACAGGATTATACAGTGGGCAAGATAAAACTTGCAAGGGAAAAAATAAGATGCTCCTGCGTCCACGAGTCTTCCTACCTATGGGAGAAATGGAGTGGTGGTAACATGACATCACAGGGCGGAAGTCTTCCAAGTTGAAGTCAACGGATAGGGCGGAAGGGTTCCAAGATGAACTTAATGGCCACATGTTCGAGATCAGGGCGAGCCATACAGTAACATGGATATCGGCTGTGGTCTACAGTCTGGAGAGGGATGGGCTCCACCAGGTTGCAACTGCCCATGATACGACAGGGATAACAAAATGACAATAGATAGAGTTATCATACTGGATCAGTCGCAGCCCGGCTTACCAATGACTGCACCATCCGCTGGACGCCAGGATGGAGGTGATAAGTATGCTACTGGTGCAACTACCATCAAAAAACGGGCAAGATATAACATCACCATTGGAACTTGGAATGTCAGGACATTAAGACCAGCAGGGAAACTCAAGGAGCTAACTCATGGATTGGGAAGATACCAATGGCACATCCTTGGACTCTGCGAGATGCGCTGGAAGAATTTCGGAGAGAGATCAACAGATGAAGGACACAGGATCTATTTCAGTGGACATGAGGACAAGCATGAGCATGGAGTCGGATTTATGGTACATAAGGACATTGTGAGTGCAGTCATGGGTTGTCAAGACATGTCTAACAGGCTGATTACAATCCGCTTGAGGGCATCTCCCTTCAACATCACCATCATAGAGGTTTATGCCCCAACATCTGACCATGATGATGAAGAAATGGATGCGTTCTACAACCAGCTTCAAATTCTTATTGACCAGACACCCAAGAAGGATATTCCAGTTATTCAAGGAGACTGGAATGCCAAGGTAGGAGTAGATGCACAGGCAGACTGGTGAGAAGTCTGCGGTCCATACTGTAATGAACAGACCAATGAGAGAGGACTCAAGCTGCTGGACTTTGCCACCTACAATAACCTAGAGCTAACGAACACCCTTGACCCCCACAAATTATCTAGAAGATGGACTTGGCACATTCCAGACGGAAAACATCACAATCAAATTGACTACATCTTGGTGAGGAAGTGCTTCCGGTCTAGTGTTAACATTGCCAGAACACGTAGCTTCCCAGGAGCGACCATGACTTGCTGATGATGACTATCAAACTTCATCTGAGGAAGACCAAGAAGCCAAGACAGGTTAGGGCCAGGTTTGAACTTGAAAAACTTAAAGATCCAAACGTGGCACAAGCATTTGAAGCATCAATAGACGGCAAATTTGCACCACTCACAATTCTGGGATCATCCTCAACAGTCTGAAACCTCAAGCAGAGCACATCATCGCTGAAGAACAGGCAGGTTTCAGAGCAGGACGTCGCACTATCGAACAGATCTTCAATCTTGGAATCCTCTGTGAAAAGTATCTGCAGCATCAACAGGACCTCTATCATGTCTTCATTGACTTCAAGAAGGCTTTTGACAAGGTATGGCATGCAGCCTTGTGGGCCACCATGCGGAAATACAACATAAACGCAAACCTAATCAGCACCATCAAGAACCTGTATGACAAGGCCACCAGTGCAGTTCTTGTAAATGGCAACATAGGAGAGTGGTTCAGAACCACAGTCGGAGTCAGACAGGAATGCCTTCTCCCACCAACTCTCTTCAACATCTACCTGAAAATGATCATGTCCGATACCTTGGAAGACCATGAGGGCAGTGTCAGAGTTGGAGGCAGAACAATCACCAACCTGCGCTTCACACATGATAGAGATGCCTTAGCGCTTCACAGATGATATACATGAGATATAATAAAGCACTGATTTACAGAGGATAATACACAAGATTTAATAAAGCGCTGATTTGCAGAGGATAATACATGATATTTCACTTCAAATGAAATTGATGAAATGAGCTGAGCAATTGCTATTACTTGTGAGGTCATCAGGTCATATTACACATGTTTAATATTATAAAATAATGAGATTGATTTATGCAATGTCAAATGAATGCTGGCATTTGATACAATAAGTTAATTTATTTAGTTACAAGCTTCAATTATCTTCATAACTGACAATTTTCACAAGTTCCTTCTGCTTTATATTCATTACAATTTATACTTGAAAGACATTAAAAAACAGAGTTTATTTTATCTATATAAGATATTCCAAGTTGTCTCTCCTACCTGGCTCTTCAGTGAGACCTACTTCAAAGTGTGGTGCTCTCCACACTTAAAGAAAGTATAAGACACAATAAGTCAAATGTGTATGTGTATATGGAGTAGCACAAGTTTAACCTACCAAACAACGTCAGAGCCAAATGCATACATGTAAATGGAGTAGAAAGTTAATCTACCAAACATCGTCAGAGCCAAATGCATACATGTAAATGGAGTAGAAAGTTAATCTACCAAACAACGTCAGAGCCAAATGCATACATGTAAATGGAGTAGAAAGTTAATCTACCAAACAATGTCAAAGTCAAATGTGTACATGTAAATGGAGTAGAAAGTTAATATACCAAACAACGTCAGAGTCAAATGTGTACGTGTACATTGAGTAAAAAGTTAATGTACCAAACAATGTCAGAGCCAAATGCATACATGTAAATGGAGTAGAAAGTTAATATACCAAACAACGTCAGAGCCAAATGCATACATGTAAATGGAGTAAAAAGTTAATATACCAAACAACGTCAGAGTCAAATGTGTACGTGTACATTGAGTAAAAAGTTAATGTACCAAACGATGTCAGAGCCGAATGCGTACCTGTACATAGAGTAGAAAGTTAACCTACCAAACAAAGAGTAAAATGTGTATGTGTACATGGAGTAGAATGTTAACCTATCAAACAATGTCAGAGCCAAATGTGTATGTGTACATTGAGTAGAAAGTTAATGTACCAAATTATGTCGGAGCTGAATGCATACCTGTACAAAGAGTAAAAAGTTAACCTACCTAACAACATCAGTCAAATGTGTATGTGTACATGGAGTAGAAAGTTAATGTAGCAAATGATGTCAGAGCCGAATGTGCACATGTACATGGAGTAGCAAATGAACCTACCAAACAAAGTCCGAGCAAAATGCGTACATGTACATGGAGTAGAAAGTTAACCTACCAAATGGGATATCAGAGCAAGTCACCCATAAGTAGTTGCTGTGAACAAGAAATTGCAGACATAATATTTATAATGGAAACCAATTTTTGAAGTAAAATATGTTTCTTTGATAATTCTTACCCTATCATAATAACTTAGGAGTACAACCACAACATCGCACATCCAGCCCTCCCGTTCTTGATATTAGCAACAAAAGTGCTAAAATTTGTCTGACCACCTAGGTGTAATTCAGTGATCTCCACTTGGATAGAGGGACTGGTGCCTAATCCCATCCATATTTCAGTTACCATTGGAGTGGATGTGCATACTCTGTTAGGTTTTACAATGTAATTGTGGGGACGCTCTGTGTGCCCATTTTATGATTGGGTAAATATCACTGAAGAAACATTTTTACTCCAAAAACTGATTTGTTCTTCAAATACATTACCTATAATTATACATTAGGAAAACAGGTAAGAGGAGGAGGCAGTTACATTCCCCTGTTCCAATCTCCAGCCCCCTAATGCAAGTGAATCAGCTTCAAATCTTATGAGAGATATGGGTTAAAGATATGCCTGGCCATGGTTAATGGGGACCCCCCCCCCCCCTGCAAATACAGTGGAAGTCAAGAGGCTGCGTTAGTGTGAAGTTGCTGAACAATCCAGGAAAGTAGCCTGTTATGCTGCTGCTATAGGTCCCACCACGTCAAATTGAGCCGTCTGAGGCAATAGCTAGAGAAACTCATCTCTGACCTCCATCCTATGGCTTGGATAATGTCAGTTATGGAACAGTTACACTCAAATGCTGATGGTGACTGCACTAACCTCATGAACCGATATGCACAAGAAACTCATTGGTCTTGGGTTATTTCATTACATGTTGAGTGAATAACTCATCATACCCAGGTCAATACAGCTTGACCTGGGATATCGTCCTTTGCTTCTTTCATTGGTAGAAATAAACAATATCTCACTCTTTTAACTGGCTTGGTTTGCTTCAGGTACTACCTCAAAGCCCTTATTAGTGTCCGTAGATGCCCTTGAGGCAATGGGTCCAATGAGGAAGAGGTTTCGCAACAAAGGACCAAATCCCCATGAGCACGAGCCTGTTCATAGCAATGAAAGCAGAAGCTGTCGTAAGTTAAACTGAACAAACACAAACAACTGCAGACTGTTAGGATCGACCTACAAGACATGTATCTCACTGATTCTGCCCACTGTGGCTAGAACGAATCATGTAAGTTTTACATGAGGTGAGTCAACAAGGTTCTAGAAATAAGTCCAAAAGGTGCTTTATTCAGCCATGTAAAAACCCATGGTAAATTTGATTTCAGGCAAAGAACCAATTCCTTTGGTCAAGACAAATCAAAGTTTGCCTGAAAGCTGGAGAAGTCTTTGTTTTAGTCTATATCCTCCCTTCCATGATGATGAAATGTGTCAGAGATTGTGGAAAGGTAGCCTTCTATAGTGATGGGGAATAACTTTTCTTCAAAGAGCCAAAGGAGAAGGCTAGCTATCTGGGGCATGGAAGTCTTGCTCACAGCACTGGGAGAAAACTCCACTTCACTTCATATGATTTCAAAGTGGTAGGCCTTCATGCCAGAGTGATTCTGTCCACCACTTGTTCTGAGAATTGTTTTCCCCTGAAGGTTTGCTTGATATGAGCCTGACAAGCAGGTTCAATAATTCAATAGTTAAATAGTTCAATAATTCAATAGTTCAATAATTCAATAGTTCAATAGTTCAATAATTCAATAGTTCAATAATTCAATAGTTCAATAATTCAATAGTTCAATAGTGCAATAATTCAATTTCAATAATTCAATAGTTCAATAATTCAATAGTTCAATAATTCAATAGTTCAATAATTCAATAGTTCAATAATTCCAGGCTCAGATGAAACATCTGCAGTCATGGTTGTTTGAGCAAGTGAGGAAACACCAAGATTTTCCTTTGGATTTCCATTGCTAACTTTAACAGATCATTTATCCATGATTTTTCACACTTGAGGGGAACATTCTGGACCAGATGGCACTCCATTGCTTTCTGCAAGACTTCGGGGATCAAAGGGATTGGAAGAAAGATGGATGCATTTGGACCATTCCAGTTCATCAAAAAAGCTTCAACTGCCCAGGCTTTTGGGACTAGACAGACAAAGGTAGGTAGCTTTACATTTCACCTCATTGCAAATTGATTGAGTAGTTGACCCCTGTTGGCACAGATCCATTCAATTGCAAAGTGTGAACTGACCATTCATTATGAATGAGCTGATTTCATCGGAACAGTTTGCCTGGGATGTGGTGGATTTGAATGTGGATTTGTCTTTGATGACACCAGGATCAGGATCTGGTGCTCCTTTGTCTTCTAATGCAATCTGCCTCACTGGAATTGTCAGATGAAATGAGAACACTCTTTCCAGACAGCATCTCCTGCCACAATTGCCATCTCCTGCCATAACTGAAATGTATTCACTATGGCCTTCATCTCCAGTAGACTGATGTGTAATGAATGGTTATCAAGGGCCCATGCCCTACTAACTTCCCAAATTGAGAGCAGGACACAGGCACACCAACCTCACATGCTGGCATCCATGCCATGATTCTCGGAGGCTGAATCTGCATAAGCCAGATGAGGATTGCTTGACCCAGTGGGCAAATCATTGGTCACCACTGGGATGAGAATCATCTGCAATTTTCTCATAAATATGCAGCCCAAGATGATGAGATCTTCTGATGCACTAAGGAAACACACAAGGTTAATAAATTCCCAGGCTGAAATGTGATTCTTTGAAAGAACAGTAGAGGCCATAGAGCTGATTTTCAAGGCACATTCTTCAGAAAGACAGACCCTGTTCATGTGCATTTTGAACTCCATACCCAAGTGGTAAAATGTTGGGATTAGACAATATTGGATTTGTCTTTCTTACAACGAATCCAAGGTGGAACAGAAGTGAAACAAAGGATTTCATGTCTTGATCTAGAGTATAACTCGTCTAGTACTTTAGCACTACATCATCCAGGTAGTTGGAAGTGATGGATGTGGAGGTGGCTCTGATCTGACACAACTCAATCCAACATTTTCATGAAGACCCAGGGACTGATGTTCAGACTAAAAGGGAGTGCCCTCAATTGGTATACCATATCCCTGTATGGAAACCTCTGGAATTTCCTGAAAGACTTGTGTATTGGAATATTGCGGGATGCATCTTGAAGATCTAAACTGATTGCGAAGTCTTCATCCTGAACAGTGTTGAGAACCAGTCTTGGTGTCTCCATTTTGAACCATGGTGACTGAATAAAAGGTTGAGAAAGTTCTGATTTTTTATGTCCAAAGAGTGCCTTTGGCCTTTGGCAACAAAAACAGTCTGGAGTAAAATCCCAGCAAGTTTATGATTTAAACAATCTCTACCACCCATTTCGTCAGGAGACTGTTCCCCCCAGAGCACTTAGTACTGCACATTGTGCTGACAACTGTAATTACAGCAAGCAAAACAACAGCATTTACATGTGAAACTAGTAAAGACTCATCTGAACTTACTGTGAAGAGGATGCTAATGACAAACACAAATGTCTAAAAGTTTTACAGGAACGATCTTATGATATGTAATACCAGACATTTACTTGACATACTTTATATACCAGGTCAAGTACTTAGATGAGCCGAAGTACTATAGATCTTAGAGAAGTTAATTAAAGTGGCACTGACATGTATATTGTAAGATGAAGTTAGAGAATACAGTGTGAATTCTTCATCTCTGATGGAACAGAATGAGAAATAGACAATAATATAGCTGGAGTCAACTTTTCCTATATGAGAAATAGATGTTAATATAGCTGGAGTCTACTTCTCTGTGTGAGAAATACACAATAATATTGCTGGAGTCTCCTTCCCTGTTTGAGAAATAGACAGTAAGATAGCTGGAGCCTACTTCCCTGAGTGAGAAATAGACAGAAATATAGCTGGAGTCTATTTCCCTGAGTGAGAAATAGACAGTAATATAGCTGGAGTCTACTTCCCTGAGTGAGAAATAGACAATAATATAGCTGGAGTCTACTTCCCTGAGCATACATGTGATTCTACCGGCGGTAGGCTAAAAATACCATTTTAAAGGCCGTCTATTACACATACCATTTAGTAGTTAAAATCAACTGCTTTTGAAAATTAAAAGAATTTTGTCTAAAAAACAAAAAACAAATACAAATATGGTATGTTAACGTGTTTCATCAACACATTAGAGAAACCAGCAAGAACCAGTCTATTGGGGACCAGAAATGATCCACCACTACAATGACTGATGCGATGATGCATGGCAGAGCAATATGATTAGAATTGTTAAAGAACAGCTGATATGTGTACACAGCAAGCTGTTAATTGATTACCTTATTGTTGGAATTTGAGGAGCTCAAGGCTAAATGCGGGATGTTTTCTTAAGTGTTAAAGTAATAAAGGGATAAAAGGTGGTCCATGATGTCTTCTGTTTTTCATAAACTATTTGAAGTTTTCATGCACATACATTAAGTTCAAGTCCTGGATAAAATATATCAGTTAAAAAATTATAACAAGATAATTAATTTTAAAGTTTGCATAAACTAATCATAAAAGCATAAATACATCATGAATATTTTCCATTTTTATTTCAAGTCTAAATCAGTCTTTATATTTTTTTATTTACGGTGGCGAAACTTGCCAACTGATTTTTTGATATGAGCCATGAAGAGAAACAAGCCCTTGAGGATGAGGCTCAGGGATACATCTCAAGTCCAAGTCAGGAACTTCCTCCTTGGGGTGAACATAGCTTGGAGGAGTATTGGAGAGTAGTCAGCAACCTTACAAACCCAGCAACAGGAAAACTGAAGTTAGAACTTCTTTGCAGGCTGAGCATAGTTGTCATGTCATTACAACATTCTAATGCTGATACAGAGAAGACATTCTCCATTCTTCGCAAAATACAAAGTGATTCAAGGGGAAATCTGGACCAGAGAACTGTTGAGAGCCTGTTAAGCATGAAGCTTAATAATCACAATGAATGTCAACAGTTGTCACTTGACAGTGATGTTGTGATGGAAACTAAAAATGCTATTGGATTTTATAAAAGAAAAATCTTTGCAGTGAACTATCAGATAAACAACTTTTCCTTTTTCATTATTTAACCATATACTGACTCGTATTAATTATTATTGTAACATTTTCCATTGAAATCTGAATCTGATTCATGTTCAGACTTGCTGTTTTATTATAGTATGAAGAGAATACATATTATGGCACAAAAAAACACTTGTTTTGTTTTCAATCCCCTTGAAATGTAAAATTTATGCTAATAAAAAATCTATTGGTTTAGAGGCCAATCTATTGATCAAATTTTGTAAATCTACTGGTTTGAAATCCTGGTTCTGTCACATGTATGCCTGAGTGAGAAATAGACATAAATATAGCTGAAATCTACTTCCCTGTGTGAGAAATACACAGTAATATAGCTGCAGTCTACTTCCTGTATGTGAAACAGACATTAAGATAGCTGGCGTCTACTTTCCTGTGTGAGAAATAGACTGTAATATAGCTGGAGTCTACTTACCTGTGTGAGAAATAGAGAGTAAGATAGCTGAAGTCTATCTCCCTGAGTGTGAAATAGACAGAAATATAGCTGAAGTCTACTTCCCTGAGTGAGAAACAGACAGTATTACAGCTGGAATCTACCTCCCTGTGTGATAAATAGACAGTAATATAGCTGGAGTCTACCTCCCTGTAGTCTACTTCCCTGTGAGAGAAAGAATCACTCCAAATGTGAAAAGGAACGAGTGGAAATTGGTTTTGCAAGGTCTCCAAAAAGAACGAGCTACCCAGCACAAGCAGAAGTTGTAACTGAAGTATGGACAGGATTTACTCCAAACTTTTCTATCCATGGGGAGATCACTCTTGCCTGACTTCAACCTAGGTGGGCAGATGACATTTTGCACATCTGTTGCTAAAACAAGCTTGGGAGGACTTGATTTGCGAGGTAGCAGTTATACTCCTGATGTATTATGCTCGGGTGATGTATTTGAAGAAAGAAATATAAATGGTAACTTTATTTCAGACATGAAGGAGAACTATTGAAAACCTAAAAGGGCACACCTAAACCTCCTAGAAAGATTTAAAAGTGCAATGGCATGAGGAGTTCTATTGGTCAAATCCATACACTCCATGCAATTACCACAATTTACCTGTAAATACAGTGGTCACTCGCAATAAAGCATCTCTGTATTGCATGGTCTTTTACTATATTTTACTTCAGTATAGTATGGTCCCCACTATTTTGTACCTCATTATAGCATGGTTCCTCAAAAAACACAGGAATGATCGTGGATCCAATTTATGGGATGCATTTTGATACTTAACATGACTCAGTATTAGGTGACCTCAGTTGTGACAGGGTACAGTTTTATAGGAACAGCATTACAGTATAAAACGTGGCATAAGGTGACCTCAATTGTGACTGGGTACAGTTATAAGAACAGCATTATAGTATAAAACGTGGCATAAGGTGACCGCAATTGTGACAGGGTACAGTTATAAGAACAGCATTATGGTATAAAACTTGGCATAAGGTGACCGCAATTGTGACAGGGTAAAGTTATAAGAACAGCATTACAGTATAAAACTTGGCATAAGGTGACCTCAATTGTGACAGGGTACAGTTATAAGAACAGCATTATGGTATAAAACTTGGCATAAGGTGACCTCAATTGTGACAGGGTAAAGTTATAAGAACAGCATTATAGTATAAAACTTGGCATAAGGTGACCTCAATTGTGACTGGGTACAGTTATAAGAACAGCATTATAGTGTAAAACTTGGCATAAGGTGACCTCATTTGTGACAGGGTAAGGTATATAAAAACAGCATTATAGTATAAAACTTTGCATAAGGTGACCTCAATTGTGACAGGGTACAGTTTTATGAACAGCATTATAGTATAAAACTTGGCATAAGGTGACCTCAATTGTGACTGGGTACAGTTATAACAACAGCATTATAGTGTAAAACTTGGCATAAGGTGACCTCAATTGTGACAGAGTACAGTTTTATGAACAGCATTATAGTGTAAAACTTGGCATAAGGTGACCTCAATTGTGATAGGGTACAGTTTTATGAACAGCATTATAGTGTAAAACTTGGCATAAGGTGACCTCAGTTGCGACAGGGTACAGTTTTATGAACAGCATTATATTATGGGAACATTGTAAATTCACAAGCAACTGCAAAACAGCATGGACCAATTTCTGTAATACCACAATGTGCCAGGAGATGACGGTCATGGGGCTGTTTACTTGAAGTCATACAAAAAATGAACTGGGTAGAGCCATATCTGCTGGTCTATTATGTGAGACAAATATTACTTGGCACTGTTTATAGTTTGGTGCCACTTATACACAAGAAAAGTGGTGAAACAATTCAAAGCTGCATACTTTGAGACAGAGAGTTGATCAATTTAGGTAGGGATGTAGGGTAACAACAATGTTTGAACTGTGACATGTGCATCCAACATAGGCTTAAAAAAGGAAATGGTGTATGTAAAACAAGAAGCCCACTTGGATCAGAGATCACTCGCCTGGCTGACATCTGCCTCATAAACAAATGCAAGAACAGTCTTTCAACAAATCTGGGTCAGTTAGATACCTACTGTTAAATTTCTTCAAATTTTGTTGACTGATGATGAAAACAGTTGCTTGAAAGTTTTTAAATTTTGTGTTTGTCAAAAAAGCCTATCAGAAGAAGCTTCAACCATATCTGACAACAGATTATTTGTACAAAACTGAACACCTTTATGCCAAGATGCTATCAAATTTGGTTAATTTCTGTTGAGAAGTTTGTGGATAAGGTGATTTTAAATGTATTTGTTTTAATAATTTAGTACAGTGGCCATAATCAAATTGGATAGCAGATCTTCATCATTTATACAAATTGGAATGGGCCTCATATCTGGATTCTTTCTGTCAAATTTGGTGAAAATGTTATTAATAGCAGCCATATTTGATGTGGATCAGTGTAATTTATACAAATTGAACAGGCCTTCATGCCAAAATACTTGCTGTAAAATTTGGTCTAATTCTGTTGAGTACTTTTTAAAAAGTTGCAAGGTTTTTCTATATTTATTAATGGCAACCATACTGAATGCTGGATTGGCATCATTTGTATAAGCCTGAAAGTCCTTGATACCAAGATGCTTTCTCTCATATTTAGACAAATTGTGGTGAACAGCTATTGAGTGTAATTCATATTAGGGTTTATCTATGTTTAGTAACAGCAGCCATATATGCAGACAAATTATCATCATTTGTAGAAAACTGAGGGGGCCTTCATGCCAGAATGCTCTTTACCAAATGTTAATGAAATTGGTCCAGTGATTTTTTCGAAAAAGTTTACAAATGCAGTTGTTGATGGATGATGCCTGCCGAGTGCAGAACCATACCATAAGCTCTGGTGCAGCGGCATATTTAGGGGGGATAAATAGCTTCATTTTAAAGAAAAAATATAATTCTTCATTTTAAAGAAAAATATAATTCTGCCTGTCTCTTAGTTTGATATTCCACATTCCCCCCTTTTTATTTTTCATTTGCCACACACACTCCTTTTTTAATTTATTCCCCATCTCCTCACCGCTTTCAACCCTGAACAGCCATTACAAATGGCCTCTAATGTTCTTATACACCTTACAGCCCTGGGCTGTAGCTTGATGTCTGGTGTACTCATTGCTTGTTTGTTTGTTCATTAGTGACACCTTAAAAGTCCACCATAGTTTTAGGTGTGATAATTACACAGGTGGTCAACCCATATCAGATTCGAAGCAGTTCACTGTGATGACCTGGAGACAGAACATGTTCTTCAATTATTCTAAAAATAACAGAACCTGATTGTTATATGATGGGGATTTCATGGGTAGTGGACAGATCATGTTGTATTTACAAGTGCAGCAATGCATTAAATATATTACAAATAATTAATAGTTATGTTGAATTGTTCATTTTAATGTTATTCTGTGTGTAGATTCGTCTACACTCTAAATGTAATAGGATTTATTTAATACCAATCAAGTATATATGAACAACCACTCAACCACATTTGTACCCATTGATGGATCTCTGGGTTTACCCCTGAGGTGAGCTAATAATTAAGAATTAACTCCCATACCTCTAGAATTCTATGACCAAACTCCTACCATATGTCAGTGTCATTTTGTATCTCTTTTGCTCTATGATTGTGTAAGCTCATTAAAATGAAAGAAACAGAAGCAGGTAAAATCACAGCCTAATATAATGTTTAAACTGGATATAAGATGTTTGCTTATAGGGTTTTTAGGTAACTTGCTATCTGACACATGATATATGGTTTATCAGGCTTATAGGGTTTTTAGGTAACTTGCTATCTGACACATGATATATGGTTTATCAAGCTTATAGGGTTTTTAGGTAACTTGCTATCTGACACATGATGTATGGTTTATCAAGTTTATAGGGTTTTTAGATAGCTTGCTATCTGACACATGATGTATGGTTTATCAATTTATAGGGTTTTTTGGTAGCTTGCTATCTGACACATGATATATGGTTTATCAAGCTTACAGCGTTTAGGTAAATTGCTATCTGACACATGATATATGGTTTATCAGGCTTATAGGGTTTTTAGGTAACTTGCTATCTGACACATGATATATGGTTTATCAAGCTTATAGGATTTTTAGGTAGCTTGCTATCTGACACATGATATATGGTTTATCAAGCTTATAGGGTTTTTAGGTAGCTTGCTATCTGACACATGATATATGGCTTATCAAGCTTATAGGGTTTTTAGGTAGCTTGCTATCTGACACATGATAAATGGTTTATCAAGCTTAATAAAGTATATCCATACCATCATAGTTTGTTTCCTCTGACTCTCTCTGGTCAATGGTCTCTTCATCAAAGTGGGGCTGGTGGTAAAAGCCGTCCTTAATCCTCATTATGCCCACCCCAAGCTCCATGTCAAATGCATCACTACAACGAGATACAGTAAAATACAGATTTTTTTTTTCTCAGTCATCACAAAAAGTTTTCCTGGATTTTTCCAATGCTAGGCAAATCTATCTTTCTCTAGGTTTGTTTTGGTTTGGTGGTTTATGGCACAGCAACATATAGAGGTTATTTAGTACTGACATACAGAGGTTATTTAGTACTGACATATAGAGGTTATTTAGTACTGACATATAGAAGTTATTTAGTACTGACATATAGAGGTTATTTAGTACTGACATAGAGAGGTTATTTAGTACTGACATAGAGAGGTTATTTAGTGCTGAGGAATCAGCAATAATAACAAGGGCATTAAAAATCAGCAATAATAATCAGCATTAACACCAGGGGTATTAACAATCAGCAATAAAACCAGGGGTATTAACAATCAGCAATAAAACCAGGGGCATTAACGATCAGCATTAACAATCAGCAATAATAATCAGCATTAACATCAGGGACATAAACAATCAGCATTAACATCAGGGGTATAAACAATCATCATTAACATCAGGGGCACAAACAATCAGCATTAACACCAGGAGCATAAACAATCAGCATTAACATCAGAGGCATTAACAATCAGCATTAACACCAGGAGCATAAACAATCAGCATTAACATCAGGGACATTAATAATCAGCATTAACATCAGGGGCATAAATAATCATCATTAACATCAGGGGCATAAACAATCATCATTAACATCAGGGGCATAAACAATCATCATTAACACCAGGACGTTAAACAATCAGCATTAACATCAGGGACATAAACAATCAGCATTAACACCAGGAGCATAAACAATCAGCATTAACATCAGAGGCATTAACAATCAGCATTAACATCAGGGACATTAATAATCAGCATTAACATCAGGGGCATAAACAATCAGCAATAACATTAGATTTTGTGTTAATGAGGTTTGCAGGCCAAACATAGCATTCCACAGAAATCTTGTTTAACTTCATTCACTTAGGACAAGTGATTCAACCTAACTTATTAACTAAAACAAGACTAAAATATGTAGTAGATACACATGTGAGTATGATAATATTGTATATTCAAGATTGCAGTAAACCAGAAATGTGTCCATAGGACACTAATGCCCCCCCCCCCCACTTCCCCACTTTGACTGCATGAAAGGTGCAAGTAGAAAAGAGTAATAACACTGGCAGAATATACATATGCATGTATATATGAAGATGCAAAAGAACACTTAAACTGAATAAAAAAAGAAAGGGGCATAACTCTTGAAAATCACTGGAGAATAACAACAGAACATGTTCACTTTATTTCAATGTCTGCCAAATTCAGGGCAATTCATCAAAAGTTGTGGAATTAGTTGCGCACACATTTTTATATATGGTATACACATTTAAGATGAAAAAGGGACATAACTCGAGAAAAATATATCATAACATAATGACAAGATAATGTGCCTATGTTGGCCTCTTGTTAATAGTGTCTGACAAGTTTCAGGACAATTCATCAAAAGCTTGTACTACTTGCAAACAAAAAAATGATCAACAGTACCTACCGTTAATGCCATTAAAGGGGCATAACTCTGGAAAAAGTCTCAGAGTGCAACTAAAGAACGATATGTTAAGTGCAATTCATCAAAAGCTGTAGAACTAGTTGTACACACAGGAATTATCATATAAGGTATATACATTTTTAACACCAAAAAGGGACATAACTCTTGAACACTGCATCAGAGCATGACTACAGAATGATATGTTGGGTATGGTTGACTCTGTTGATTATTGACCAATGGGTCTCATTGACCTGCAGCTTTGGCCAAGGTATGAGGTCTTGAATTAAAGTTACTGTGCAGAAACCATTATCTTCTTATTAGACTTATCATGACCTTGACCTCTGACCTCTAGAGCCCAGAATCAGCTGGGTTTTTTTATTCTTACTGCATGCGATTCACAAAGTTTAGTCAATTAACTTACTAAAGAACAAAAGTTCAGCAAAACCCATTTTTCTCTGAGCCAGTGATCTTGATCTTTAACCTTCTGACCCCAAAATCAATAGGTCTCTTCCATACATTAAGTGCAAGCCAACCACAAACTTTGGTCAGGGTATGTGGTCATTATGCAAACACCATTTTTCTTCCTTTAGTCACAGTGACCTTGGCTTCTTATGTTTTGACTCCAAATTCAATAAGTTTATTTCTTACCCAATGTGCAAGTCATCCACAAACTTTGGTGAAGGTACATAGTTGAGAACTGAAATTTTTCTGCAGAAACCAATTTCCTACTCTCTGCCAGTAACCTTGACCTCTGACCCCAAAATCGATAGGCTTTTATCCTTACACCAAGTGCAAGCTCTCCACAATGTCTGGTCCAGGTATTTGATGTAGAACTCCTGTTATTGTACAGAAACCATTTTTCTTCTTTTGGTCATAGTGACCCTGACTTATGAACCCCAAAATCGATATAGGGCTCTTCATTACCCCAAGTACAAGCCATCCACAAAGCTTGGTAACTGTAGATGATGAAGAACATAAATTATTGTGCAGAAAAGGAAAAGTTAATGGACAGACAGAGTCACAGCACAAATGGTGGGGAAATAAAAACATGCAAATTCCAGGAATTGATGTCCCATACTTTTTGTTGGCCTTATCAATATCAAGCTGTCCATAACATTTGGTTGGAATCCAATGATAATAAAGGGAGTCATTGTGTAGAAAGGAAAGTTAGTGGGTCTTACAATTAGGGGCTATAGCTTTGCTAAATGATGATGCAGAAGGCTGACAATCAAACTCAGCCAAGGTATGATCAACATGATGAAATCCAGAATTAATGAATGGAGTTATTGTGTGGAAATTTAAGAGGGACAGTCCAACAAGCAGGGGCTATAACTCTGCTGAACAATGACAATCATACTCAACCAAAGTCTCATCAATATCAAGCTGAAAACCAAATTTGGTTCAAATCTAATAATAATTAAGAGTTATTGTACAGAAGTGAAAATGAATGGGTCTGACAATCAGCGGCTATAACTCGGCAAAATGAAGACATAGAACACTGATAATGAAACTCACTCAAGATTTCATCATTTCCAGTTGCATACCATACTTGGTTGAAATTCAATAGAAAGTAAGGGAGTTACTGTGGACAGACACAATGGAATATCTCTCTTCAATCCTTTCTTTGACAAGCGGGAAACAAAGCCTTGATTTATATAAAGATTTCTTTGGAACATAATGTCTCCCCTGAAAACTGTTCTATGAATTAACCCCACTGAATATCACTTACAATTTGAACACAGGGAATTAATATTGCCAATTATAATTCTCATGTGAAGAGTAATGCTTATGTCTCTCTGTCTGCCAGGCATTAATCCATATTCTGATTAGTGGAAGCAAAAGTATCCATTGGCTATATGCCAGGCATTAATCCATATTCTCATTAGTGGAAGCAAAAGCATCCATTGGCTATAAATGCCAGGCATTAATCCATATTCTCATTAGTGGAAGCAAGAGTATCCATTAGCTACATGCTGGAAATTAATCCATATTCTCATTAGTGGAAGCAAAAGTATCCATTGGCTATAAATGCCGGGCATTAATCCATATTCTCATTAGTTGAAGCAAAAGTATCCATTGGCTATAAATGCCGGGCATTAATCCATATTCTCATTAGTGGAAGCAAAAGCATCCATTGGCTATATGCCAGGCATTAATTCATATTTTCATTAGTGGGGGCATTAATCCATATTCTCATTAGTTGAAGCAAAAGTATCCATTGGCTATAAATGCCAGGCATTAATCCATATTCTCATTAGTGGAAGCAAAAGTATCCATTGACTATATGCCAGGCATTAATTCATATTCTCATTAGTGCAAGCAAGAGTATCCATTGACTATATGCCAGGCATTAATTCATATTCTCATTAGTGGAAGCAAAAGTATCCATCGGCTACTCATTTTTCTAAAGATCAACAAATAGTTATGAAATAATCCATTTTGTCTACTGCTTTCTTTGGATATTGTGAATATCAACAAAATTTGGATTATTGCTGTACTTTTGGCTACAACTGGAAAGTTTGTAGTGGGAACCTAGCATAAAGGTTATACTTGTAAGTAGACAGATCTATCTCTACTGTGGCATTAGGTAAATTAAACTTACTGAATGACGTTGAAGTAACTGTACACTACTTCTGGTGGGTCAGTTCTCCATGTGGACTTAAAGCCCATAATCAGAATATTTGGCCGCAACTTGCCAATGCCAACGTTCTGAAAGGCAAGATGATTCACAGTTGTAATAATGATATCTTGTGAGTTTTATCCATACCATCTAGTAACATCAAATGTATAGTGAATATTCATAAATCACATCTTACATGAACATAAATAATACTGCTGTAGAATATGACTAAAGCCTAACACAATTATAAATTATAGTAGCAGCAATAACATCTGTGATGAGAACAATGCAAATAAGAAGAAGAAAAAATCACATTCAATCCCCCTCCCCTCTCCTGGGGCCCTGGGTGGCTGAGTGGTCTAAGGCACTCGCCTTTACAGATCAGTCGCATCTCACCTCTTGTCTGCGTGGGTACGAGTCTCGGTTCGACCAATGAGGGTACGTGAGAAAGCTCCCATGGGTTGGTAATTCTTCCCATGTTCTTCCTCCACTAAAATATATACTGGTCGCCATGTATAGCATATCATGTGGTGAAAAAAAACCTGCTGTTTAGCCCAAGGTTGTCAAAGGTGACTGATTACATCCGAACCATGGCATCTTGCGAGGACACAGTCATCCCAACTTATTTTGCAAAATTATTAATATGCTTTTTTGATGGCTGTCACACATCTGGCTAATTCAAATTACAAAGTTCCCTGCCTCTGAAAGAACCACCCACTTGCCAAATCTTCCTGATGCCTTTGGATTATTCCAAAAACCAATACCTGCATGAGACTTTGAGCACCTTGCCTAAAATCAGGAGCGCTGGTGACACTGTAGAAAGCCTTGATTCTCCGCTTGTGGAACCAAACATACATCTGGTCCTTTCTCCATCTCTTTATGTCTTTCAGAGTTGCAGTGGAATCACCCTGAGAACATGGTAAAGAAAAACAACAGATAAATCAAAAGAATACAAGCATTGTTTCAAGGATGCTTAGGAATGGGATCTTGGTCCAGTGTTTTAGGGATAAATATACCAAATAGGATCAGGTTTTTCAGGAGTAAATCTCAGTAATGTAAAGTGTTTGTCTTTTTGTGATGGTGGTTGAGGTGGGTATTTTCCCACCTCATGATGTAAAGTGTGTGTCTTTGGTGGTGGTGGTGGTTGAGGTGGGTGTTCCCAACTCATGATGTAAAGTGTGTCTTTTCGTGGTGGTGGTTGAGGTGGGTTTGTTCCCACCTCATGAAGTAAAGTGTCTTTTGGTGGTGGTGGTTGAGGTGGGTGTGTTCCCACCTCATGATGCTTCTTAGATTTCACAGGAATAATCCAAGGTGAAGGTACAAGAGATACAATTTTCATGATATATAGTACATTATCAACACTAATTAATGAGGCCATTTCCTCAACAACAAAAAAAAGTAAAAAAATAAAAATAAAATCTGCATAAACAGTTTGTACAGACTTATTCAGGATTGTCAGCCCTCAAGCAGTTGGGCTGTAGTACGCATAGAGAGTGAAACCTGTACTGATTTTCAACAAACAAAACAATGTGTAAACCTAATCACCTTTGAATTTAACTTCATTAAGGTGTTTATTTGACACTTTAATATATAAACAAACCAAAGACAATTTCAAATAATAACATCTGAAATATCCTATGATCTATGTCTGCCTGCTCACAGTATGTGCAGGTCAAAACCTTTGATCTATCAGTCATATCTGGCAAATACAGTAAATTCAGTATTCCTGACGTTTATATATATATATATATATATATATGCACACACACTACTGCCTGGCTTTCATGCACCAGCACCCTAACCCACATGACCATGTGCTCATCCCCCAAAAATGAAGGAACAAGGTCAAAGGCAAGGACTTTATATATATATGTGTGTGTGTGTGTGTGTGTGTGTGTGTGTGTTTATGTGTAGTATGTATGCTATATCTTTCATATGCCACAAGATCACAAGATGTATACATTTTTCATTAAAAGGACTCTGGGCTTCTTTTAATGACAAATGTATACACGTGGTATATCAAAGATACAGCATATGTAATATGCAAATATTTAACTTGTACCACACACAAATATACATATGTACATTCCAATGGAGTTCAGATTGACTACAAGAAGCTGTATATTGATGGAGGGAGTTAACACTTCACATCCCTGCCAAGTGTGTCTGCTACAAAATATAGTTTTACAGCTACTGCAGCACAATCTTGTAGGAAATTGTTACTTTGCTTTTTTTCTGAGCTTCTATTTTCATTCATATTGATTACATAAATAAAAGAGAAATGTAGACTTTAAACTTCAAAGTAGGTTTAAATAAAGAATTTATAGCTCTACAAATAGTGCATGGCTAGTATCTCCACCACTCAAAGTGCTGCCTTTAGATCAATGGCAAATAATAAACAAACAGGAGGTAATTAAAACATTTCAAGTTATTTGCAGTTGCTCGAAGTCATTATTATACATGACTTACCATTGGTACTGACCATATGATTCATTTTAACTTTCATCTCTATCTGTCTCTTGATGTTGGTCAGTTTGACTCAGTTTTATCATCATGGGTCCACAAAGAGAGAGAGAGAGAGAGAGAGAGAGAGAGAGAGAGAGAGAGAGAGAGAGAGAGAGAGAGAGAGAGAGAGTGAGATTAATATATTTTCTCATTATTTTCTTATTTTATTAATGACTAATATGTGGAAATTCATCACTGGTCTAGAGATTATATTAGTGATAGTCTACTGCTGAAACCATAGTTATAAACCACTACCTCATTTTAGCATGCTTTGACAACTCACAAACCCACTTATAATTTGGGGGTAGGTGTAGAACCCATTTTTTTCTAATAGAAAATACCAAAGTAATAGGTCCCTATCTGCTGAGCATGAATAAAATTGTGATCAAAACTGTAAAATGAAATCCTGATATATCACATGTTTTATTGTTGAAAACAGGGGTTAGTGCCAAGAAATTTAGAATCAACATCATGAAATTCGCAACTTATAATAAGTAGTCATCTAGTTTGGTAAATTTTCTTTTAAAAAAAATCTCAATACACTGTACCGTATTTTCCAGCCTACAAATTGATACTTTTTGATCTGGAAGTCTGGGTTTCGTCTTATACTCCAAATCAACTTATATATGGATTATGTCATTGAAACTGCTTTAAGTACTGGTAATACCATGATTATGAGATGTAATCTGCAAAATCGAAAACAGGTCACATAGCTGTACCAATTCTTGTTCAGTTACCATGTCAATAAATTGTTATAAACTAATATGACTGTTTTCATATTACGATTTTTATCATTATTTGCTTGTATTTTCTGATTTATCCAACATGAAATAAAAGAAAAAAATTAAAGAGTTCACAATTCATGGGCCACATAGCACACTTATGGTCAATACCCTATTGTGTACTGTACTTATGCAAAGCAAATCGTTTGTTCCTAAAAAAAAATATGAACATATTTTGCTTTATACATCTCTTTTTTTTTCCATACCCCTTTCTTCCTGATCACAATTTAGCCATACATGTAGGTCCATTGATATTTGATTTACCATTATTTTATCTGACGCACTCGAGCGATTACTGGTACATATTTTTCATTGATATAATTGATCCAACAAAGGGATGTAATCCATATTAACAACTTGAATGTTCGATGAATATTTATAAAATATCGTTGCTTAAGCACATAATTATCATATATTCACAATACTGTCATATATTCACAATACTGTCATATATTCACAATACTGTCATATATTCACTAAAGAATGCCCATAATATGGGTTAAAATTCAGAACAGCAATAGACTACACGAAGATCATCAATGATTCGATTTTAGTTTTGCATTTCAGCTTAAAGCAAAATGTAGTGTCAGCACATTACTGACATTCATTCTTAAGAAGCTGTTGTTTCAGTGTCTCTCTTTGATTATAATTGATGGATTGGTCTCTGGTTTCTGACAACAAACCAAGCCAGTTAACTGTTTAAACCCTGATATTGGCTTTGGGTAATAGGCAATACCGGTGTCCCTTTTATTCTCTATCATTAATCCACATCAATTAGTGGTTTTACAATCTCAAGTAGATTGAGAACCACAAGAAATGAAACCCTCTCTCTTCTCATTGTGTAAATTTGCTATAGTATTTCCTAGATATATTAAAGAAATTTGGTAGCCTCACTAATTTGATCTCATCTGTCCAATCTTGTCCTCAAACAGGTGTCAACTGGAATTAACTTACCAAAGCTCTAGGCATATTAGCATATTTAATTAGCATGTAAATAACACTGTATAGCCATGTGGTTCCTGTGACAATGAATATCATACTCAAAACAAGAAGGAACTGTTTATTCAGAGGTGTCAATTGATAATGGAATATAGTAGTGCCCTTGTACATGAGAAGATCACAATCATCAGGTCCCTAAATAATACAGATAACAATCGCCCTGAAACCTCCCCCCCCCCTCCAAAATGAAAGGGGGGGGGAAAGAGCATGTTAGCATTGGTGACTGCAGTTTCCCAATTAATCTGGAACAGCATAGTGATACCACTAATATTCATAAAACCAAGTCTTACTAATGAAAAAGACAAAGCCAAGGTGTTGATCTGGCTTTGTCTTATACTCCACATCAACTTATATATGGATGAAAAATTTACAAATTTAGTGAATTCGACTTATACTCCACATCAACTTACGGGCCAGAAAAAAAGGTAAATAACAATATATACAATGAAATGTTGATAAATGAAAATGCTGGTAATGCTTACTGCTGGCAACACTTTAAAAAATAAATACCAATTAAATATCTTGTCAAGTGAAATTTGTGTTTCAGTTTTATCTTTTAATTTGGTTTCAGTGTTATCATCATAAATGTGATATGCCCTCAAGTTAAAATGTGAAAAGTCTTAACTGACTGTCAAAGTGATGTCCGCGAGCATTTCCATGAGAATCTACTTAGTGCCAACTGTATTTTGATCTGCAACTTGCAGAAGTGTTTGCTGCATTGT
Organism: Margaritifera margaritifera; assembly: GCA_029931535.1. Taxonomy (NCBI): domain Eukaryota; kingdom Metazoa; phylum Mollusca; class Bivalvia; order Unionida; family Margaritiferidae; genus Margaritifera; species Margaritifera margaritifera. The sequence continues at coordinate 3,406,114 of JAQPZY010001527.1, forward strand.
TACAATCAATTAAAAGTGGACCTGCTTTGTATTATCATATTAATTATGTCTTCTGTATAAAATCAAGTACAGACATTGAATAAAAATCATTAAAAGGACTGCAAATTCAAATCAACTCATTTCAATTCAACACTGTTTTAAATATTACTTTATCAGTAACATAAATAAAAGTATCTAACATTAATCAAGGTCAGCAAGGGAACCAACTGAAAGCCATGCTCGGTGCATGTAAAGCAAAATTCCATGGGAAAGGGTTCATTATGGAAAAGTGAGATAATAAGTCTGACGTGATCTTAAAATTCCTGAATTATCACTCAGAGGTTTGCTCAAGGACAAGCAGAATTTTCTCTATTACTTGCAATAAAATCACAGCCAAAATATTTTAATGATAGAACTATAGAAAATCAAGTTTCTGACAGTTTTTTCTTGAAATAACTGTAGATCTTTTTTGAAAAAAAAAGAATCTAGTTTCGTCCTGAATCAACAATAACACTAGGATATATCCACATTCACATGCAAAAAGCAGTAAAATAATACAACATGTTTACACAAGTAATGTGTCTTGAAACCTCTTGGAGTAATATTTTTAATGATCTTTTAAAGACTGGTTATCTTGAAAACTATGGGAATTAATACAGAAAAGTGAACAAATTCATAAGAGAAAGCTTTTTGCTGAGAACTATTCCCAAAGCTATTATAAAACAAGTATTAAACCATTTACCCCCCCCCCCCCCCCTTTCTCGCTGTCAAAGTCCTTCCCTTTCTTAATTTTTTAGAGGTACCTCGGTAATTTGTACCCTTACTTATGCTGTAATTGATGTGTTTGGATTCGACTGTGCGCGAGTTATCAAAGGAGTGACGTATGCGTATTCATACGCCATGGGCAAATCACAATTTGATATATCAATAGTATTGGTATATGAAATTGCTTTACACCAACATATCAATGGCCATGTTTTTGAATGTATATATGGCCATGTTTTTTAATGTATCATTTCTGCTAATTCTGGGAAATGTAGGTCACAATTACTTTATTCACAAATGATCTTTTGTCTTCATTAATTTACCATATAATATTAATGTAAATGAGTTTTGTAATTCTGCTTGCATTGAACAGTGGAGTAATATAAAGCTAGCACTAAACAAGAAATATATATCATTTGAATTCCAATGGTAAATTTGACATATCCCACTGTGTTCCTTCCATTATCCTTACTTTCTTTTTTCTATCCCTCTTTCTCCATTTTCATATATGGCTACTGTGTGATTGACATATGGTGAAAATGCTGCTTTATAGTGTGATCAGATGATGGCAACAACTTTGCATTTTATTTCATGGTACAAAATAACTGTTAACTTGGATAAGGTGGAAATAAGTGAACCCATTGCATTTGCGGTGCTTTATGCCCAACTGATATATATGTATATATGTATATATATATGGTGGAGATAACAAAATAGTTCCTAAGTTATGACTCAAAGGCCACATACCCTCCCTCCATAGCTCCACCACCTGGGAGTGGATAAAAATTCTAAAACTGTTGTGCACATCTATAGACCATCCTCAATCAGGTTTCATGCATCTACCTTCAGCTGTCTAGGAGTTACATGACAAACAAAACTCCTGAAATGACTACACATTTTTGCATATAATTATATACCTACCTAATGCTACACCCCAAGCGGATGGATCCAAATTCTAAATCCGTTGTGCACATATCCAGACCACTCCCAAATCATATCCCAAGGTTTCAAGTTTCTTGAACAGTGTCCAAGGAGTTGTGCAACATTACAAACACATGCCTGCATGTCTGGATAGGCAGTATCACATAATATGTCTTTTATCTGGACAGGCAGTATCACATAATATATGTCTTTTATCTGGATAGGCAGTGAATAATATCTGTCTTTTATCTGGACAGGCAGTATCACATAATATCTGCCTTTTTTGTATAGGCAGTATCACATAATATATGCCTTTTATCTGGACAGGCGGTATCACATAACATCTGCCTTTTATCTGGACAGGCAGTATCACATAACATCTGCCTTTTATCTGGATAGGCAGTATCACATATGTCTTTTATCTGGATAGGCAGTGAATAGTATCTGTCTTTTATCTGGACAGGCAGTATCACATAATATCTGCCTTTTTTTGTATAGGCAGTATCACATAATATATGCCTTTTATCTGGACAGGCGGTATCACATAACATCTGTCTTTTATCTGGACAGGCAGTATCACATAATATCTGCCTTTTTTTGTATAGGCAGTATCACATAATATATGCCTTTTATCTGGACAGGCGGTATCACATAACATCTGTCTTTTATCTGGACAGGCGGTATCACATAACATCTGCCTTTTATATGGATAGGCAGTATCACATAATACCTGCCTTTTCTTAAAAAGGAGAAGCATCAATCAAAAATAGCAATCATTAAGAAAAATCCTGTGTTTATGTTTGTGTAACAAAAAGTCTTGTGTGTGACTGAGATTTATGGGTCAATATTCAAGATTAAATGTGCAGTTAAGGACTTTCTCAGGGTCAGTTCTCAGACTGAAGGACTATTTAAGGTTGAAGGACTTTTCAAGGTCAGTTCTCAGACTGAAGGACTATTAAAGACTGTTCACTCCTCAACTCAATGTTGTTTACCTTACCTCAATGATATGTCCACACACCATGAGACTGATCTTCTTGGTCAGGCTGTTGACAAAGTTAACAAGCTCTGGACGGTAGCATGGCAGTCCTGTCATTACCAGGACTTGGGGTCTGAAATACACAAAGCCATCAACATGCAAAGAAAATCTAAATCCCAGGTCATCTTCAGCACAAGTTATGCCTTTAAAAAATTATATATGTAAATGTATTGTCTCACCTGCAATGATATTGTTTCAGCCTTAGTAACACACTAATAAACAAACCCTGTGACCTGCTTACCTTATAAACACCCCAAAAGTTTCATATCCTCTGTCAAACTTTTATGCCAAATGTGATAAGAATCCAAGACTGGCAACAGAAAATATAGCCCCTGCATAAAGCTATAGCCCCTGCATAAAGTTCACAACACTATCTCCCTAAAAGGTAAACAATTCATGCTGCGAGACTGATCTGTCAACCCGAAGAATGCTGCTCCATGTACACTAATTAATTTGGTCCAAAGTCTAATGCCCATCTACAAACATTAATGCTCTTTTTTAAGCTTTAAATAACTGAACACTGTGGCCCTGATTTCTGACCCCCACAGCAGTAGCAATGTTATATACCCCATGGTAAACTTCTTTACAATGTCTGATTACAATTCATCCACAGCAGCAGTATATAATATTGCCAGATCACAACACTTCAACCACTGACAACACAATCAAAATTTAAACAACTCATCCATGTGACTTTGACCTTTGACCAATCTCTAGGGATGTTCCTTCCACCCTAATGCATTTGTGGGCAGAGTCTGATGATGATACCACACATTAAAACCAGAGCTACTGACTTTTAAAAAAAAGAAAATCACCGTTTGTGACATTCAATTTGTTGCAGGCAAGACAAATAAAAAAACAAACACACAGGAAATCAATGCAGTAAAGTGTTCAAAATATTTAAGAATTCTACCAAATGCTCATCCAAGTCAGTTGGAAGCTCTGTACAGTACTCTCTGTAATACTCATTTTTATTATATACTTGAGTATGAAATAGTTTTCATATTTTTTTTCATTCTTATATTTTCATGTGAAAAATATATCCATACATTTTTTACATGTTTCATATGTGAAATTAGAGGATTCCCCAGCAGTCAATATAGTGCTTGATTCATGCCATGCAGCACTTGATTGTGTGTGCCTACAGAAATTATACTTGTAGCAAGTTGGTAGAACATCAGCCTCATGATCCAAGGGCTGTGGGTTCGATACCCACCCAGGCCAGCACGGTCAGGTGCCTCTGTGTGTTTTGGGGAAAGGCACTTAGCTCCATTTCCTCAGCATGATATAGCCAGTAATGTGTTCAAAGTGCCATTAAACCCAATGTAACCCCCCCCCCCCCTTATACCTGCAGCATGTTTAGCATATCATAAAAAAAACATCTTATTTTTCTGTGTAAATACCAGATATATCTCATCTTGCACAGTAACGGAAAATATCCTCTGTGTGCATGCACCACTCTGTTTTTAATCTGTGCAGCTGCTTCCTGTAACCCTGACCTATGATTTCCTTGCCCTTAAATCTCAAAATATTTCTTCCCTCCCCCTCCCCCAATGCATTTGTGGGCAAAGTGTGACGATGATCCACTGATGAAAACAAGAGTAAGCATGTATGTATGTAGCAGTGCTTTACAGCACCTCTGCACAAAAGTGGCCATCCAGTGCCCACAAAAGGTTAAGTCTGAAAAATGTAACACTGAATTGTACATAAAGTTCGGAAGATAAAGTCTTCTAAATAAAAGTATAATTAAGTACAAAATAAAATATAAAAACAGAAGGATGTTAAACCTCTGTAAAATGTTCATAAAATAACAGATAAAGGCAACACATGTAAAATTCTCAAAACATGATTAAAATTTGTTGTATAAACCTTACTCCCTTACAAAGTCGGAGATTTGCTCAGGTGGCACATCCTCATAGTTTCTGCAAGCAGTTCACATCAAAATATTTTCTGTCACACAGGGTGGAAATCGACACACTTGACAAGAATGTGCTCCACTGTCAGTGGACACTGGCAGTGTACACACTCCAGTCGATGTTCACCATTCAGGAGATATGCATGTCCAATACATGATCAGCACAATACCACCTCATCTCGCCTATTTGTTCTATACGAGGATGCCACTCTCCAATAGTGGGTTTGATGTTCTCAAGTTTGTTTGTGGAGTTTTCATTCCACATATTTTGCCAAATATGACAAACATGCTGATTTATACAAAATTTGAAGTCAGTATATGGAATTTCAGAAATGGGTGGCTGTAGGGCAGCTTTGGCTGCTTTATGTGCCCTTTCATTACCCTTTATGCCAATGTGGCTAGGCAGTCAACAGTACAGAATACTTTTCCATAATTCCTTGAGAACATCATGTTTCTGTACTATCTGGGATGTTAATGTGGAAAGGGAATCCAAAGAGATGAAGCAAAAATTTGTTTTTTGAGATGTTTCAATGTAGTTCAAAGCTTCGAGTATGGCTGTAATTTCTGCATTAAAAATTGAGGCCTTATCCAGTAACTAGCTTGATATGGTGGCATGGGGTGTTGCAATGGCAGCTCCAACTTTGTCTCCATCTTTTGAAACATCCGTACACAGGGATGTATGGCTATGATAGAAGGCTCTGATTTCACTGAATTTACTCTGAAAAAGGAGAAGATTTGATGAGGACTTTCTGAATTCACAAAGGACAAATATTTATTTGCGGTGGTTTTGATAATCACAGTGGTGATTTGGGAAATTACAGAATTCACAATTTTGAAACAAAATCTTCTTTTGTCTTACCTCTCACATTGATATCTTTACAGCCTCAAAGTGTATGGTGGCTGTTAAAGTCGCCAAGCAAAACAACAGACGGCGACAACTGTTTAATGAGATGGTCAAGATCAGATTGATTGATTGGAGTGTTTGGAGGGAAATAAATTGAACTAAGTGAAAGAATTGTATGTAATGACACATGATTGGCTACAGACTGTAAAGTAGTACTGAGATTAATTTGAATATAAGGAGTTTTGTTATTTATAATGATGAACACTCCTCCAGCAGCCTTATCAGTATTTCTTGAAAAGCTGCTGCATGTGAAGTTTTAAGACTGACTCTACCATTTTCTTTTAAAAATGTTTTCTGAAGGCAGCCAGCTAGTGGATCATGTTCTTTAAGAAGAATACTAATTTCATCAATATTTGCCTTTAATCCACAGTAATTACATTGTATTATGGTGTCAGTCATATTTATGAATGTAGTGGGAGTACAGGACTTCTGAGAGCTTCCCTTGTGTGATATCAGAGGGCTCTCCAGTAACCATACTCTCTGGATTCCCAAACATATTAAAGAGCTTGATAGAATCATCAGATCCTTTGTGAAGTCTAGTAGATTCTATAATCCTCTCCTTGTTTGGTTTAGAACACACATTACCACTGGCACCAGCAGTCTACTGCTCTTTTGGTGGACCTGATTTAACCGGTCTCAGTAGAAGAGTTGGGAATCTTATGTGGTACACTGACTCTACATCCACAGAGACAGTGGTTTGCTGATATTTCTTGGGCTGGATTTTGGTATTTTTATATTTGCAGCTATCCTCTACAAATAGCTGGTCTAAAACACATTTTTTTTTTTATAATACACTTTTTGATTTTTCAGCAAAGCCCTGACGTGCTTTGGCTATCACAAAAGGTGATAGTATGGTTTGTTTTGGGTTCTTATCATTGGATTCAACGATAAGAAATCTTGGCTAATTTCCCTGACTCAAGCGAGTTTCCTCATCCAAGTTACTGGTTGAATTATTCCTGGTCCTTTGAGACCATGTCTAACACTAATGGTTGAAGTTTTGATTGGTTTTCCCATAACGTCAGTTATTATTTTGTCACCTGTGTTCCCCACCCACCTCAGAGCCCAACACGTGGAGAGAGATTTATGCTCAATTATTGCGTTTCTCATGTCAGGGCTACACAAGGTGATATATTCAAGCAAAGGAGTAACTTTGCTCAATTGACCATTGCCACTGCCCTTAGAGGCTATGTCCTTTGAAAGGTTTGGTGAACAACATGTTCATTATTCACGAAGGTCACTTTTAAACTGTAAGCAAAGCAGTTAAACTCAATATCTTTAACACAGCCCCTGAAGCGTGATGCAACAAGCTGATTGATCAGACCAGGCCCTTCTCACCACCTGTTTAGCTGAATTTGAGGCCAAAGTAGTGTGTTGCATTGTAGAGGCAACCATCGGTCTCTTCTCTACTCAACTACCAGGATCCTCTCCTCCAATGACACGGGACACAAAAAGATGGCAAACAGGTTGCCTCCACTCAGTCACCTTTTACGACATGTAGCATGAACACATTGGACCTATTCTACAACCCCCAAACCCGCAAGGGGGGGGGGGGGAATTAGAGAACTAGAAATTATGGCCTTTAAGAAAACTGTAATAAAAAGTTGATGCCAGACAAATGGACAGATGGGCATTGTGACTGCCATGTTTCACCTTAATTTATATATTTAGCATAAAAAAGTACTTTTAGCTTGAGAAAAAATACTCTCACCTGAAGTTTTTGATGTGGTCCTCTATGGAGACCAACTTGAGAGTGGATTGTAGTGCATTTCTGTAGGAATGGGCCTGAGTCGATGACCCCCAGTTCACATCTAAAACAAATTGCAACAGTAAATAACAATTTTAATATATCAATGCACATTACTGCAGTAAAATCCAGGATAAACAGTTGGAAACACTAATGTTGTGATGAAATCTTCATACTTGGCAATGAAGAACCACATATTTAATGACTTCTAAACTAAATACAGTACACAAATGTTTTAGAAAGGGAGTAATAGTTTTACAGATTTGAGAACATTAATGTAAGTTCTAATGTCACAAAAATGTATTTTACCTGTGTTGTACCAATTTTAAGAGAAACCAACTGTTGGATTAAAATATGTTTCTTCAATAACACCTACCCAGTCATAATACAATACAACATCCCTACCATCTTCAATAACACCTACCCAGTCATAATACAATACAACATCCACTACCATCTTCAATAACACCTACCCAGTCATAATACAATACAACATCCACTACCATGCAAAATACAGCCTCCCAAGTTAAAAAGGATATTAACCACACCTTTGGCTTGTTTTTAGCATAAAAGGGCTACAAAGTCGTCTGTTTGCTGAGATGGAAGTCAGACAAGAGTGGTCTACCCTTGGATAGAGGGTCTGATTATGTTGGTTCCACCATGTCAAACTGAGCTCTATGGAATGAAAAGTCTCTGAAGTAAAAGCTGGAGATTCTCATTTCTGACCTCCAATCCCACAGTTTGAATAATGTTGGTCAGGGAGAGTTTCACTTCCATGTTATGCTGGTGGTGACTGTCCTAACCTCATGAGGCGATATATGTAAAAAAAAATCATGTGGTCTTGGGTTAGTTCGTTGCAAAATGAGCAGATAACCCAATGGATTCCAGACAAAAGATCCCGAGTGGAAATGTCACCCCTTCGGTCTTTGTGCAGTTAGAGGAAAAAAGACCTCCCACTTCTGATTGGCTGAGTAAGCTTCAGGTACAATTTCATTGCCTAACATGGTCCTAAAAATGCATTTGGGAGTAAGTTTCAGGTACCATTTCATTGCCCTAACATGGTCCTGAAGATCCCTTTGGGATTAAGCTTCAGGTACCACTCCAATGCCTTAAATGGGTCCTGAAGATGCCTTTAGGAGTAAACTTCAGATACCACTTCATTGCCCTAACAGCATCCTGAAGATGCCTTTGGAATCAAGGGTAAAAAGAAGACAACAGTTACAAGACAACATTCAGATTTCATATGAGTAGGATCCTGTTCTTTGCAACAAAACCAGAGGCTACCATGAAAAATCAAACATTCATGGCAAAACTGCAGATATTTTGGATCAATTGATAATGCATCAATCTGGCTTATTCTGCCTGCTGAGGCAAATGTGACTAGGAAGCAAGTTGTATATGAAAGGTGTGTTAGCAAGGCTCTAGACATTGGTATGAAGAGTGCCTTGTTCAACCATAAAAAAATCCATGATAGGTTCCATTTTGGACAAAAGGTCAAGGCTGTTGCTCCAGAAAAGTCTAAATTAAGTTATAGTCATATATCACTCAAACTGTAACATCCGACAACTCCTAAGGACTGCCAACCAAAACTATTGCTGGCAAAGGTGTGAGCACCATGTGGTTTACATGTGCACTTCCTGGTCTAATGTCTGTCACCTATCAGACTGCCACTATATATCATATACAAATTTAAATCATCACAACTTGAACATTTTTCAACTATTTTTCATGAAATTTTCAGCATGCACTAAAACATTAACAGTAATTCACATGGGGTAAGTGTCAACATAAAATACTTTGATTTTATATGATGTGCAATGCTAATGTGTATTGTGTGGTTATCTCTGCTCTGGCAATAGGTCAATTGGCTAGAAGATCAGAGGCATCCTTATTCTGGTCAATGTCATCGCTTCCATGTTGGCAAAATGTGTAAAATCATGGAATGGTAGACCTCAATTGTGATTGGGCTAAGCTTCTCCTCCTTGAATATCCATACAGGAAGTTAGTTATTTTGTTGTACTGCGGCTTCTTAAGGTAGAGATGTTTCTCTGCTCACACCACTGGAAAAAGAGTCTCCATTTCCCCCCAAAGGCTTTCCAAGTGGTGGGACTATCTTTCCTAAGCAATTCTGCACAACACTTGTTCACAGAAATGTTTCTGAGGGCTTATTTGCTGTGAGTCAGGAGTGCATGTTCAACAATTCTGGGTTGGGATGGAAACCTGCATGCACGTTTGTTGCAGCAGGTGAGCAGAAGGCAGGATTTTTCTGGGAATCTCTACTGCTAGACTCAGGAGATTGTTGAGCCATTTTTCCCACTTGAAGGACGCAATCAGGATTGGTCTGCACTCCCACTTGAAGGAAGCAATCAGGGTTGGTCTGCACTCCACTTGAAGGAAGCAATCAGGATTGGTCTGCACTCCCACTTGAAGGAAGCAATCACGATTGGTCTGCACTCCCACTTGAAGGAAGCAATCAGGATTGGTCTGCACTCCCACTTGAAGGAAGCAATCAGGATTGGTCTGCACTTGGATTCCCTTCCTTTCTGAATGACTCTGTGAATCAGAGGGGTTTGGGGGGTTGGGTGGGGGTGGGGTGGGGGTAATCATAAGCATGAAGACCATTCCAGTAAAGGGAAAGGGCATCAACATTTCAGGCTTTCAGAACTGGGACTGGTGATATGAAGGTTGGGAGCTTGGTATTCCACCTCATCACAATGAGAGATTAATCCCAGAAGGCACAGATTTCACATAAGAGGACTATTTTGTGTGTAATGTTTGATTCTGTTTGGACAATGAGTGCGCTATGACATTAAGACTGCCTGGGATGTGACAGAGTTGAATTTGTTGTTGACGATAACACCACCTGAGAAAACAAGAAGGCAGAGATCTAAAGACCTTAGTTTCCCTTTGCCTTCTGACTTGATCAATGACAGCAGAGTTGTTAGAAAGAATAAGAATGCCCTTTCCATGTAACATCTCCTGCCACAATCGAAAGGCATTTGCTAAGGATTTCATCTCCATGAGGTTGATGTGCATAAAGTGCTCCTGAAGGGACCAGATCCTGCTCACTTCTTGATTGGGATACAGTTTGTTTCAAACAATAATCATAAATTATTGCTGGTCTTCAAAAGGATACACTCTAATTTTTGTTGTTGATGTTGAATGAATAAATTGAGAAAGATCCATTTTTGGTTTTAGTACTATCATTTCCACTCATCAGCATCTGCAGCAATGGGATTAAAGCTGTTTACAATATCCAAAACAATGCCATTTAATCAAAACAATTAGAAACTCAACCATTCCCCCTATCTACCCATTAGACTTACTGAACAGCTGACTAATATTACAATGTGCATGCTGTACCTTGCTTGACTTGTGATGTTTCATTTGCAGTACATTTTTTATTTCTTATTATGACTGGATTCTGTATGTAAGACATGTCTTTGTTGAATATATTTGACAATTTAGGTAAAACATCCCTAGGATCATCGTGATAATGTTTCCTACTTCTACATACATGTACATGATGAAGAAAGTGGATAAATAAACAGAACAGGATGTACTGTGTGGACATGCGTATGACATGCTTTTGAAGGATCTACAATGACTAAGAAACCATATGGTGGCTTACAAACTTGAAATAGTGTTTCTTTAAAATAAATTATACCACCGTATATACCTACGTATAAGCTACTGGCTCCAAATGCAAACAACATAGACCCTAATCTGCCGTCACATAATGTTGTTTGTTCTACTGATTAGTCCTTACAAACTGCATAGACCCAGACCTGCCGGTGCATTATGCAATGGCAGATCTGGGTCTATGCAGTTTGCAGTTGATATCGACCTATACGCAAGTATAAACGGTAATCAAAGGTTCTTTTAACAATCATATTTTTCAAAAGGAATTGATGTAGTTTAAATTTTTTTATATCTGTATTATCAGCATCAACCTGTTGTGTAATGTGCGCTACAACAAATTCTTGTAAACTTTAGCTTTTCCTAGCGATGCCTCATTCAATGTGAAAATCATATATACTCTAGGAAAAGAATGAAAAGAAATATCCTACTAACACTCCTCTTAAGCAGAGATGTATAAATATATAATTTAATTGGAATGGGTAGTTCCTGCATCACTGACAGCCACGGCCATGTTCGTTTACACGTTTACTGATTTTGTAAACATTTACAAGCAAAAAAACTAAACTAAACCGTTTACATGTGTAAATGTTGCAGCCTTAAGTGTCCTTTTACTTATTGGAAGTCATTCACTAGTACATTTTCAAGAGACTGTAATGTTTGTAAGTTGTGTTGCCTGCCAGTGTTGTGATAACATGACTGTGACAGTGTGGAAATGGAATCTGAAAAGATAAACTTTGGTTTGATATAGGTTTGAATGTAGTTACTATCATTTATTTTCATGGGTCTCAATATTCAAGGTTTTGAAAAAAGAGACATTTTCATGGGTAATTAAATTCGTGGTTTTGCCTGTTAAAGTTTGCATATTTATAGGTATTTAATTTCATGGGTTAACTTCAACAAATAACTCAAATAAAAAATACAAAAGAACAAAGCTATGATGACAGCAAATGACGATCGCTTAAATGGTTAAAACAGTACTACCACTTGTATGAGCACAAATCAACACCTGTCAAGATAAATCACTTACACTCAACATCAAAGGGAGCTGATGCAGCCAAACAACACTAAGCTACTAATCGGTTATTAAAGTACATGTGTATGATCTCTTCCTTAAAACACTGTCCATAAACTTGCACCATCAATTACTTTCTTACGACCATGGAGTTAACACAGTGGCTTCAGAGTGGCAAAAATCAACTTAGATCCCCGTCAGTTTGGATAATGTCATCATTCCACATGTGAACCAAACATGTGACCAGCTGCCCCTTGCTCTATGCAAGCAGTGTCAACATTTGATGTGTTCAGAGCCCATCAAAATATGAAGATGCCAACTAAATTGAAAAACAATTGTAATCACTCCTTTGTTTAAGCCTGCCCCATGTACGAACCAACTTCAACTACTAGACTTTACTTAAAACATCGTCATTGTAGCCAACTCATGCTGAATGGATAATTGCAGTTCACACGAAAATGTGAAAGATCGGACCTAATTACCCGTGGCTTTGAGAATACTGGACTTGTTTAATTCAACAATTTCAGGATTATTTACCTGGCAAACATTTGTGTGTAATAGCCAACTCGAGTGACACAATGTTGATTCAGTGATTTTTTTAGAAAATCAGTTCAGTGTGAGCTTCAATACTCTGCTGTAATTAGTGTACATACATAGTGTTTCATTAGTAATTGTGGCTCAAGCAATACTTTTAGTATTTTGCAGTCATGTTGTTCATTGGGATTATGCATGTATGAATAAAATGAGACTTGCTTTCACGAGGAATTAAATTTTTAGACAACAGTTTCAACTGAATGAAGAATTGATTTGAATAAGTATTAAATCTAATTTTCATTTATAGTATCATTTCCTATTCTTTCATTCATTTTCGGTAATAACAGTGTTTTAATACCTTATGATTTTTCTCATTCTCTCTATCCTTATTTATCTCACAACATATCTTTTTAAGGCAGTGAGTGGAAATTATGGCAACTAATACCGTATAGATATGTGTGCATTGAAAAAATATAAAATGCTTTCTAATTTTTTTTAAAAAGAGTGAAAATAAAAGACATGTGAAAGCTAATATTTTTAACCAGATTAAAGAAATAACGTTAATTTATCAAATAACTTTGTTGATCTCTACGAATGAAACACAGTAAAAGAAAAGGGGGAGGGCTTCTTTATCATACTTTATCATATGTGGCTAATTTTTTGTTGGGTCTTTAAATTTGGGGTTCAGGGCAACAATGAAATCCATGAAAATTGGTAGCCCATGAAAATTAGTGATACTACAGTAATTGATTTGAGTGTGGTTGTAAATTTCTGCAGTGAGGCTTTACATCTTTACTTATTATTATGTCAGGATCCTGTTTGCAAGACATGTCTTTGTTGAATGAATCTGATGATTTAAGTCAAACATCCATAGGATTGTTGTCATATTGTCTTGTACTGCTACATGTATATACATGATGGAAAACTCGACAACGCAACCAGATGCACTGCCTTGACAGCACATCAGCTAACATCAGATGTACCATATGCACGTTCATTTACACGGTTACACAGTTACATAGTTACAGATTTTGTAAATGTTTACAGGCAGTAAACTATGTTGTTTATACATAAAAACATTGCAGCCATAGCAATAATAAATGTGTGGAGTCCATCCACATTAGGACATGGTGATCTTCAGGCATTCACTTTGAGCATTATCAAGAAAGTGAGGTGGGTACTGAGTGCCTGGGAATGGGAAATCACTATAGCTGGTACTGAACCATGATGGAGCTTGGAAAAGTGAGGGACCTGTCTGGTGCCATTCTGTGATGCCTTCATAGGTTCAGTGCTGGATATTGTAGTGGGAGACTTGTTAACCAAATCCTGTGCTAGTTGTGATGGTGTTTACAACAGAAAAAGGGCTGAAAGTGGCATGACTCGGTGCCAGACACTGTCTGAATCTTGAGTACAGGACTAGGTATATTAGGAAGACAGATCACCATACCCAGTCCTGGTGTTAGAGCGGACAGATCAAGACTGTGCCAGAGTTGGAGTGGAGGAGATCCAGGGCCAGCTGGTCTCTGGTGCCAAGGTTTGGTACAGGCTATCGTCAGCCCAATCACCATAGTCTGTACTGGGGTTTAAATGTGGTAATGGAATGTCTAGGACTGATCCACGTCAATTGCCATACCATGCTGGTACTGGCCAGATGTTCTGTTCAGTGCTCGTATGATCTGGCTGTAGTACTGTTGGGTGATGGCAGAAAAAAGGCTGTGTAGGAGGTCCAAGATGGCAAAGATTGCTGGACCCTCTTAGAAATTGGTGAACTTGCTGTCTCAAGTGAATGGGACATGAGAAAGTTGACAACTGAGGCAGCATCTGTGGCAATACTGATGGCATGTGCATCCTAATGGGGGTGATTCTTGGCTCTCTCACTACTCAGGTTACCATATATACTCGCATATAATCTGGCTCCAAATGCAAACAACATAGACCCTGATCTGCCATCGCATTATGCAACAGATCTGGGTCTATGCAGTTTGCAGTTGGTATCGGCTTATATGCGAGTATATACGCCAACTGTTCAGCTGAAACTGTTGCCCATATCGCTTCACACTGGTGTGAACAGATATCACAGGTACAGTCAGATCTTTTATCTTCAGCCAGCCTGAACTTCTTACAGACCCCACACTTAATCCTGCCCATTTTAATATGTAATTAAAGCGAGTAAAACAAGTGTTCTGCTAAGCTTATGTGAAATGGGCACAATGAAATAAGATCAATTCAATAGAAAATTACTGAAATTATCTTATTTCTAGGAATAAATGATCATTTACTGAATATAAATTACTGAGATGAATTTCAAGTACTATTGACCATTAGGGAAAGCTCTTAGGATGGCAGTGATTAGCTTATTGTATGATGAAATGGACAATTAAAGTGCCAAATATTCACCTAGGATGAAGACTTAGCAAAAATCAGTAAGAACATAGATGGAGTATACTTCCCTGTAATGAATAAGAGGCCCAAGTAGGCCTGATATCTCTCACCTGGCTTAAATAACTTAACAGTTGACCATTTCACTAAGGCTTATGTAGTATTGTAAGAACAAAAGCTAAGTAAACTATCTCCCAAACTTTATATCATGTTGCTTGATCCTATTGTACTATATCCTGATAAAAATTCTTTCAAAAATAAAGGCATAATTAATATCCAGTCTCTTGCTCATAACAGAAGCCATCCAAAAGCTTCATGATATAAACCTCTTTACCAAGTTTCACAGAAACTGAAAGAGAAACATTGTCTCAAGATCTAGAGATATAACAAGCTCAGCCAATAAGATGCAGGTATCTCATTAATATGCACAGATCTCACTTATTACTGAACCTGTCTACAACAATGATAATATAATACTGAACCTGTCTACAACAATGATAATATAAGCTTAAGATGGGGCAAAATCCAATCTGGAATTCTGTCTCCAGAGTGGTGACAAGCTTAGCCAATCAAATACAATATGCACCATTAATATGCATATACTTTGTTCATAATCAAACTCATCCAACATCTTGATAATACAAGACTATTAAACAAGTCTGATCAAAATCTGATAAAAAAAAATTGTTGCTAGATTGTTGACAAGCTCAGACAATCAACTGCAATGTCACATCATTAATATGCATGCATTTTGCACATAATCATACTCAACCAAGATCTTGATGACATAGGCCTATTTATCAACTTTTATCAAAATCCTATCAAAAATAGTCTCTAGAGTGGAAATGAAAACTCAACTAATCAGATGCAAGATCACACCATAAATATGCAACAAATAATCATCCAACTTCTTGACAATATTAGCCTGTTTACCAAGTTTTATTAAAATTGAGTCAGAAATACAATCCCTCAAGTTGTAAGCTCAGCTAATCATATGCAAAATCACTTCATTAATATGTGTAGATCTTGCACATAACTGAACTCATCTAAGATCTTAATGATTGAAGCCAATTGACCAAGTCTGATCAAAATTGTACCAGAAATACAGCCTCTAGAGTGGTAACATGCTGATCAAATGCAAGATCATACCATTAAATATGCACATGCATTATCAAACTCATTCTTCTCATTTACATTAGGGACAAGATTCCTTTCAAATGACGATATGATCTTGAGAAAAATGGTATAAAAATAATTTGGCCAGAAATCAGACATAATTTGTATTAGGTTGTGTATACAGACCACTGAACGCTGACAATGCTTGGTATACCATATTTCAAAGTAAGCTTGAAACTTTGTATGCAGAAAACAAAGACGTCTGTTTAGTAGGTGACTTCAATTACAATTTGCTGTATGACAATAATCAAAGCCGGCTTAAAACTATGAATTCCCTGAATTATCAACAGCTAGTTCATGTAGCCACTACAGTAACAGAGGTATCTGAAACACTCATTGATTACATCTATACTAACAATGCTGACAACATTATAGAAGTTGCAGTTCCCCAATACGCCATAAGTGATCATTATCCTATATGCCGTACATGAAAAAAGACAAAAAAGTAAACCCTATCATCACAAATATATCAAGTGTCGAATAATGACAAGATTCAATGCACAAATATTCCTTAAATAACTGAAAGATATCCCTTGGTCAATAATTGAATCTTTCAAAGACCCATCAGATGCTCTTGACATTTGGATAGATATGTTTACTGACACCCTGAACAGTCATGCTCCGACTAATTTCAAGAGAGTTAAGTAACAAAATCAACCCAACTGGATCACAAGAAATATATTGAATGCTATTAAGACAAGGGATAGATTTCATAAATTAAAAGATACTAACAATTACAGATTATGGAGAAACAGAATCAAGTCAATGATTCAAAAGCAAGGAAAACTTACTATTCCACTGAAAAAGAACCTTAGAAAACTCTGAAAAACCTTCAATGACTTAAAAGGCAAATCTGTCAATAACCTGCCATTTAGATGTATTAGTGATGAAAATGATAACATTCAACAAGAACCTCTTGAAATTGCAAGTGTACTCAATGATTACTTTGTGAACATAAACAAAAAAACTTGTGGATCTCACAGCTCAAAAAAGATTCTCAAGCGATGAATTAAATGAGCATATTTCCTCAAAACTTAGTAAAGAAAACTACTTCAAAATACCTAAAATAAGTATAGAATTCATTTTAAATGAATTAGATAAACTTGATGTCAGAACAGCTACAGGTCTAGATGGTATAAGTGCTAAATTCCTAAAACTCTCATCTCAATGACTGCACCTTCACTTAAGTATATATTCAATCTAAGTATTTCTGCAGGTATTTTTCAAAACAGTCTAAAACTGGCAAAAGTAACTCCAACACACAAGAAGAGAGATCTTTCTTATATGAATAACTATAGACCTATATCAGTTAAATCATCACTTTCAAAGATATTAGAAAGACATGTTTGTAAAGAATTTCAAAAATACATGGAATCCTTTAATTTACTACATTCACGACAATCTGGCCTTCATGATGGACATTCATGCCAGACTACACTAACTAGAATTGTGGATGATTGCTTAACAGCAATTGATCAAGGTAACCTGGTCAGTACAGTGTTTCTTGACCTTACAAAGGCTTTTGTACTATCTGGGGTAATCTGGACACAGAAAATCAAGAAAGACTATTGAAATTTCAAAATGAGCAACTAGAGTTATTCTTGATGCTGATTTAGATACACCATCAACAAATCTTTTTAAAACCCTTAAGTGGCTTCCATTTCAACAGAGAACTCAGCTTCAAAAGGGTTTACTAGTCTACAAATCCTTACATGGGTTGACTCCTGATTATCTTCAATGTCATTTTAAATTTGTGGAAAATGTACATACATACGAATTAAGATCCATCTAAAAAAACAATTTATATTTACCTAAACCAAATTCAGAGTTTTATAAAAAGCGTTTTGCTTTTTCAGGAGCCAAACTATGGAATTCCATTCCACCCTATATAAGGTCAGCTGACACTTCCCTAGATTTTAAGAAGCTTCTTAGTAAGCATTTACAGAAACAATCATTCGTATGATTTTGTGTAATTCAGTACTACTCTTCTTTAAAACAATGTTCTTTATGTACTCATCTGTAATGTTCTATACAGGTTCACTATTAATCTTTGTATGAATCCTGTATGTACTCATCTTTAATGCCTTGTACATATTTTATAGTAGCAGTAGATCAATTATCGAGTTTTTAATAGCACTGTTGTCTAAAGACACGAGAACTTGTAAAAATTGTACAACATATACACGTAATTGTAGAAGGCCTCATGGAAGATTGGTCAGTTGACCAAACAAGTTTCTTCTTTAAATAAAATCATTATTATTATTATTATTATTATTATTATTATTATTATTATTATTCGAGACCTTGATCACATAAGCCCATATCTGAACTTTGGTCAAAATCAGATTAAGAATATGACTTCCAAAGAGGTAACAAGCTCAGTCAATCAAATGAATGATTGCCTCATTTATATGCATGGATCTTGCACATTATCAAACCTGTCTGAGATCTTGAAAATACAAACCCATATTCCAAGTTTGATCAAAATCAGAAGAAAACTTATGGCTTCCAGAGGAGTAACAAGCTTTGCCAATCAGGCGCAAGATTACATCATTTGTATGCATGGATTTAACTCTTTATCAAAACTATCTAAGATCTTGATGATATAAGCCCATATTTCAAGTCTCATTAGAATCGGATCAGAAATATGATTTCCTGAAAGACAACAAGCCCACCCAATCAGATGCATGATCCTCTCATTTATATCCATGCATCTTGCTCATTACTGAACTTGTCCAAAAATCCTGATGATATAAGCATATATTCCAAGTTTGATCAAAACTGGATCAGAAATATGGCCTCCACAGTGGTAACAATCTCAGCCAAGATTACCTCATTAGTATGCATGAATCTTTGTCCTTATTGAAGTCATCTGAGATCTGGATGATATAAGAATATATTCCATGTTTGATCCAAATTAGATCAGAAATCTCGCCTCCAGAGTGGAAACAAGGTCAGTCAATCAATTGCAAAATTACATCATTAGTGTCCTGGATCTCACTCATTATCAAACCCATCCAAGATCTTAATTATATAAGCCCGTATTTCAAATGTTTGATCAAAATCAGATCAGAAATATAGCTTCCAGAATGGTAAAAAGCTCAGCCAATCAATGCAAGATCACCTCATTAGTATGCATAAATCTAGCACATTATCGAACTCAACTGAGATCTTAATGATATAAGCAAATATTCCAAGTTTAATCAAAATCGGATCAGAAATATGGCCTCTAGAGAGGTAACAAGGTCAGCCAATCAGATGCAAGATAACCTCATTAATATGCATGTATCTCACTCATTATCAAATTCATCAGAGATTTTGATGATATGAACCCATATTCTAAGCCTGATCGAAATCGGATCAGAAATATGGAGTGGTAACAAGCATTTGAGTATGGGCAGACAATGTATGATGGACAATGCACTAGAGACATAGTGCCATACCATAACCTCACTTGGCCTTATAGCCATGTGAGCTTAAAACTCCTAATCACTCAAACTGATGAATGGCACCAAACAGTAACTGGGGACAGATGGGATTTGATGAAAATCCCTCAATCCAAGGACAGACCACTTTTCTGACTTCTGTGATGGTAAGTAGATGACTTTTTATCACTTTTATTTCTAAAAACAGGCCAAAAGACGTAGTTTGCATCTTTTCTTAGCTTGGAAGGGCTGGATTTGTGGGGTAGTGTATGTCCTCCTAATATATTAGGATCAGAAAATCAATTGGAAGAAGAAATGGCTAGTTTCCACCTTCCATTTCCATCTTTTCTTCTGCAGGAACCCAAGAGTATCTGATGTGAGATCAGATGAAATCTCTCCATTTAAGGAGAAATTTTTGAGAACTTGAGTGAAACTGGAGCTCTTATGAGCTGGTTATTGGAACTGCTCTGAGCAAGGCATTTAATCTCCATTGCTCCAGTAAACTCAGAGATAACAAATTTTAACATAAAACTTCAACAATTATATACTCTCTATGTTTAAGCAGATGAGACAGGCAAGACAGGAACTCCTATAATATCATCAGCACATAAACTATAGACCTTGAATAATATTATTTTAAAGTTTTGGTTGAATGTAGCTGCTGATGTAGAGGACATGCAACTTTCAAAAACCTTAACACAAAACTTTAACACTGATCATCATTATGCAGGCAAGACAGGAACTCCCTGCATATCTTGACATAAATATTAGACCTATAGTGATACTATAACAAAGATTCAGTTGACTACAGTAACTGATGTTGAAAATATGTGACTTTCAAAAATATTTATCACAAAACTTTAACATCACAGATTATGATGATGCTGCCAGCCAAAAACTTTCAACACAAAACTTTACCACTTTGGATGATGATGATGCTCTCAGCCAAAAACTGTAACACTGTTGATGATAATGATGCCAGCCAAAATCTGTAACACTGTTGATGATGATGATGCCAGCCAAAAACTTTAGCACTGCTGATGATGATGATGACTTTGTCTAATGATAATTTATCCAATAATAGATAGTACTGGATAGTACTGTCAGATGCCAAAACTTTATCCATGGACCACAAATTTAAAATTTAAACAATTGCTCGCTGTAACCTTAACCTTGGAACTCCGTACCCACCACTCCCCCTCCACACATTTATTGGCAAAGTCTGATGATGATCCAGAATGAAAACGTGTTATTCCTCTTTAAAAAAAAACTTCAACTAAAAGTTACCATTACTGTAGCCACTATCTCTTGCCTTATGTTGCTGGAGAGACAAAATGAAAAGATTAAAATAATTTCAACCCAAAGAGAATTTTACAATATGTTCCCCAAATATAAAATGGAGTCTGTTATTTTAAAATTTAAAAAATTGATAGTCACCATTGCTGTTTTCTTGACAAATGAGCTTGTACTGCATCTATAGCATGACAGCTGAGAAACATAACTAATCATTTTATACACATATATGGATGCATGTTAAGTATGCAAACTTGACTATACCCCCAGGTCTTAAGTTGGGTGTCAAATCTGGTGTAAATTTCAATCTCTATTGTTGTTTAACTGTCAATCAGTATTGGCCTTTGACTAATATGATTTGATGATGAGCGGGATAGCTTTATTGGTAGTGCCTACTATATACAGTAGATGGGTCTAGGATTCTAACCTCATATCCAGCTGGATATTCAACATATCTTTTCCAAAGTACCTCAGCTCAACTTGATTGGTGCCAATAAAACCAATTACATGAAATATTACTTGTGCAAACAAGATGCCACAAGAAACAAAAGTTTAAGATTCATTCAAATGGCAAGCTCACCTGTAATGCAGGTGAAGAGTAAGGATTCCTTGGAACAACAAAATGTTTAACCTGTACATCTTGCTATCCCCACTATATCCAAACACTTAAACACAAAACTATAAAATAGAATTTTAATGATGATGCCATAGTGCTGTTTCTGCAACTGCCAAAATAATGTGATAACTACATCTCATAATGCTGAGACTGGCATGACAAAACCAATCTAAAGATAAAAATGTGACTTTAAAACACACAAAAACACACCTGGTTTCCTATGATGCACAAAGACAAGGAGAGCTGCCACCATGGCATATGTGATAAGGGCAGTCCACCAGTTGATGATGAACATGACAGCCATGCAGAGTAAGGCACCAAACAAACTCAACCACATACTGTAGTATTTAAAGGACGGTCTCCAACCTGAAATAACAAAAAAATATGTGACACACAAAACATGGTCTATGAAGCTTGAACTCAGAACACAAATTTTATGGACTTGTTTTCCAGAAGATTTTTTTTCATTTAAAATCTAACATTAACAGATCTGTTTACCCTGACAAATATCCGTCTGTAGTTTGTCAAAGTCCTGTCCATTATTTTAGCCACATGTTGACAGTTTGTCATATTAACACTAACCCTAACTCAATCTGACATTAACACTAATCCAATTAACTGACAAATATCTATCTGCAATTTGCTATATTATTAGTAACATTAACACAAACTCAATCTGACATTAACCTTATTCCATTTACCCTGACAAATGTCTATCTGTTGTTTGTCATATTAAAACTAACCCTAACCCTAACTTAATCCGACATTAACCCTAATCCATTTACTCTGACAAATATCTATCTGCAGTTTGTCATATTAACAGTAACAGATAGGTTTAACATGAAAAGTTTTGAAGAATCTTACAATGCATGCAATGGCATGTGGTTATTGTGTGCATTGTTCATCCTCAAATCAGCTGGCATATTCCACCCCACCTTCGATACCAATCTTAGTTTGCATGAACTGGCTGATGTGCAAAGCCACAATACTTGATGACTGTATATGTTCATTTTTTATTCCATGTGATCATAAATCCCACTGTTAAATTTTACTGGTCAACAATTCATCACAACATAAAAACTCGCAGGCTTCACCTCACTCATAATCCTAAAGATGCTTGAATTTACTGCAATACAGATTTCTCAAGTGCTTCAGTGATAGAGTTAAAGAGACTAATAAATAAACAGAACATGATTATTAGACCACGATGCATCCTTGAGGAAAAAGTCATTTCACCTAAAACTGATACCCTGAACCACAGCCCATATTTTTGTGAAATTTTCTGTAGAAACTATGGTGAAATTGTAGCAGCACATTTTTACATTCAAATATTACTGAGAAAATACCAACAATCATGAGACAATATAAATCTGAAATATCTGTCCATGAACTAATGTGGATATAAAATAAAGAAACTCAAAAGTGCTGTAACACTTAAATAAACACTGAAGTTATTATAAACACTGAAAACTCAAAAGAGTAGGTAACAAAATCAGTGTCAAACACTTTTCAGAATGTACTAGAAGGGATTTATTTTTTAATTAAAAACCATACATCCCCCTCCCGTTCATGAAATTACACTTCTCTGATAACTCATGAACAATGGTATCCACTGTCCTATTCAGATACAAGTCTCAAAGATTTTAAAATTGATGGCTATGGAGTTTGAAGTTAAAAAGATCTAATAGTTATTTCTATAATCCAGTTTACATGCCTTACTCAGAAGTTCATGCAACAGCAAAGCAGCAGTTTCCTCCCTTCCATATCTTAGCATATTTATCTTAAGCTAACACAAAAGTACATGTATAGCTTCCTAACTTGCAGACTGATGGAGTTGAATAAATCATTTTCACTTACCGTATATACTCATGTGCCGATACCAACTGCAAACTGCATAGACCCAGATCTGCCGTCGCATAATGCGCCGGCAGATCTGGATCTATGCAGTTTGTAAGGACTAATCAGTAGAACAAACAACATAGACTGAAAATACCATTTACTGAATCTGCAAATTTATTTTACAGAGAAGACCTGTATGCAGAATAGCCGAAGACAGACGACTACAGGACTACTTATTTTCAATAAAACTGGATAAAAGGTACATAAAACATTCTGGGCTATCAGAATGGAATTTATTTTGTTTGCAGAATTGAAAAGCACACATGATTTGACGTACGTCTGGTTTAGGGCTGTACGGCACAGCAACACATTTATTCAAGGCAGGGTCAGATTGGCAGTGTAGCCTGCCCTAATCCCCCCACCACTGAAATTGCTGACAATTTCAAATGCTGAGGTAATTGGAGATGGTTGCCAGGTTTGCCTACTTTAGAGTGTCCCTGCACAAATCACTTACATATTTCTTTGCATAAGAAACATGAATAAGTATACTAAATAAACTAGATGACTTAACATTAAAGAGAGAGAGAGAGATCTGGATTTTGGATTCTGAGATCTGGTAGTCTTGAACATCTTATAATTTATGCCAAAACAAGAAAATGCAAGCAAGCAAACTATAATTGATGATGCAAAGTGTTACTCCATTGTTGGAAAATAAAATCTGAAAATCTTTGATTCCAACTCAATTATCAGAGAGAGAGAGGGGTTAGTCTTGAAATGATGACAATTTTCCCACATCATTATTCATTTCAGCAATAAATTTAATTCAGTTGAATTCTGGACAATTACAAACTTTCGCTTTTAATTGCTGGGTTACAAATGGGGCTGTTAGATACAATGCTATAAGTCAGACGGCTTTGTGTAATATAAATGACACTTTTCCCAAGCTGAAATTGACACCTTTGTTTGAGGCTAATTCTTGTCAATATTTTATAACACTGTTGACAATGATTACTGCTTTGATTTCTGTGGAACATCCGCTGAAGTTAAATCTCTCTTAGGGGTAGACAATACATTTTTCTAAGGGGAGAGGGGATCCTGATTCTTTTTGAAAAGCTTTAAAACAATTATCTTGCTCTGATTTGATGAAAAAAAGGACCTCACTCTATACCTCATCTTACTGTGAAGACAAAAAAAATCCTGTAATGAAAGAACAAAAATAAATTAAAAATCCCTGTTGGAAAGAAAATCCCAGCCCTCACACCTCCTCTTCCCTAGAAAATTAAATGGCTGGTCCCTTACAGTCCACATGCTGTAGGCCCTCTTGCATCAGAATCTAGCTGGCTTAAAGTTGTGCATATTCAACCTCTTGAACATGTGCTATTATTGACAGCGTGTACCGTCATTACTGCTTAAGGACTAATTAGTATTAGTCATTACTAAAGAGCTCAAGTGGCATAAAACAGGTAGGTTTGGCTTAAGTATTTAAAGTTTGTCGAGATATCTAAGCATGTGTTATTAAATAGCATATATAAAAAAATAACGTTATGGATGGCCAATATACAGAGGTTTGGTAGAATGGCTTTATTGGGACCAAAATATGTGGCCAGTCTGCAGCCATGGCTGGGTTACAGAGGGCGCTGGTTTAAAGAACTATTACTTTACATTCAAGATACAAAATAGAAGTGTTAGTGAGCTGGAGCTATCAAGATACCTCTAATTCTGTGGCACACTGTGAATTCATTTTTTTTCATGGGGTAACAATTTTCATGGATTTCATAGCTGCTACAAACCACTAATTTAAAGACCCAATGAACAATGATTTCTGTGAAATTAATAGGACCCCTTCCCCAATCAACAATCTTAAGTACCCACAAAAATGTCATTTTTTGCCAAGCGATGAAAATTGATAATCACAAAAAAAAGCAACTTCATATTAGGTAAGCTTCCTTTAAGCAGTGTTCAACAAAACCTATAAAGTAGATCATAGCAACCTAGTTTTGGTGCATGACAAACCTTCATCCTGAAATGCACTTTCAATGCAAGTGCAAGTCTGGTGGCTATTTCTTTGAAAAGGTGTTGCAATAAGAGCTCAGGCATGAGTTTAAAACAATGTTGAATAAACCCTAGAAAGTAGGTCACAGTGACCCTCTTTGGGAGACTGATACATCTTTATTTCAAGCTGCACCAACAGTTCAAGTCTGGTAGCAAGAATAGAAAAGTTATTGAAATTATAGTCTAGACAGAATTTTTTAACAATTTCAAAAAATTTGGAAAGGTCAGCATGACGCAGCTTTTGTGCACAACACAGGTTCATCCAAGATGCACCAACAGTGCAAGTTTAATCTGAACAGGTCAAGTTATTTATGAATAACTGTTGAGAAAAGTGAATGAACAATGGATGCATGGATGGACAGCAGACAAAATGAATCATTCAGAGTCCTGCTTTGAGAAGCAAGTGTACAATAAGATGAGTGTATAACTAACCTGGAGATTTGGCTAATGAGGCATCAAAGACAGAATAATTTATCAGCCCATAGGACATCAGGAAAAAGTTTGAGATGATTGGAGCTATTGAGTTCAGGTCACCTGCAATAGATTACAGAGATTTTCACTTAACATGCAGTATAAAAGGCCAGTATTCAGAGATACTTACCATGTATATGTTGAATAGTGAAAGGTAGCATTTCAGGAGAGGAAGATAGAATTAGAAAAACAAGCGGAGGAGGAGATAGAATTGGAGAAGCAGGCAGAGAAGGAAAGGATAGGGTGGGTAAGAGAAGGAAAGTTAGAAGCCATAGAGTTATAAGACAGGAATATGGATAGAGAGCATAAGAGAAAATTTGAATTATTACAACTAAGAGAGAGGGGAAACAAGACCCTAACTCGAGCAAGTTGAGAGGTCCAAAACTGCTGCCGTTTGAGGATGATAAAGATAATTTGGACAGTTATCTGCACAGGTTTGAATGATATGCCACTGTCCAGAAGTTGGGAAAGGATGATTGCTCGCTCCATCTTAGCGCATTACTAAAGGGTAAAGCGCTGGATGTGTATTCGCGTCTACCCATGAACGGCGCACTAAATTATGACACGCTAAGAGAGGCACTCCTTCAGAGATAGGAGTAAACAGAGCAAGGGTTTTGCAAGAAGTTTAAATATAGTAAACCCAAGAGAGGTGAAACATTCACCTAGTTCATCAGTAGGACAGGAAATTATTTACAACGATGGGTTGAGTGTGGTAAGGCAGAAAATATGTTTGAGGGTCTTACATACTTTTTACTTAGAGATCACTTGTTAACTACTTGTGATAGAGAATTGTACTTATTTCTATGGGAAAGATCCTTCACAAATATTTTTGATGTGGCTACACAGGCAGACCATTTTGCCGAAGCTTGGTGAGGTACCCAGAATGTGGTCTTAAGACACAATAAGGCAGGTAATCAATCTAAAGACCAGAGACCCAGAGAACCCAAGAAAACTGGTACTAATAAAGGTGAAAATTTTCAGTCTGGAAAGGACGTAAATCGTAAGGATAGACAATGTTACACATGTAAGGAGTGGGGCCGCATCTCGCCCAATTGTCAGAAACAGAAAGGGTTTGTTCAAAGAGTAGCCATTGCTGTTGAAAGCAGGGGGTGGTCAGAAGGTGACAAGCGTGATGATTTTCCACATTATAATTTGGTAACTAATAATGCGAGTACAGTATACAAGTCTGTGGTGTGTGGGCAGATCGATCATGATGTATTCAGTTGATCAGCACTTGTCTTTTTCCCCAAGGTGAGGATACCAACAGTTAGTGGTACCGCCAATGGTCAAGAAGTTATGTCTTACATGACACCGGGTGTACGGCTGTCATGGTAAAGCAGTCCCATTAGGGATGACCAAATGTTTGGTTGGAAATCCCCGTGTATCTTGTTCGATCAAACAATTGATTTTGTTCCCGTTGCGAGAATAGAAATCGAGACGTCTTTCCTGACTGGAACCGTCGAAGCACTGTGTATAGACAATCCCATATATGACTTAACGATTGGAAATGTTGAGGGCTCCAGACTCCCAACTATATCATATTTTCGATTTCCCATTATACAAGCAGCTGAAACTAGGTCACAGGTGCGGACAGGGAAACAGCCGCTGCATTAAGTTGAAAGTTTCGGAAGCCATGACTGATATCTTGTGCGATGAATTCATGCTTGAGCAAGGACATGACACGTCCTTGAGCAGAAAAAATTGTGTCTGGTACCATGAAACATTGTAAAGGCAGGGCAAGTTTTAAATTTGAACACAGGGAAGGGTTAATGTACAGGCAATTTACCTCGTTGGCGGGTAGAACATTCTTTCAACTTGTTGTCCCCCAGAAATTCAGGCCACGTGTACTTAGAGTGGCAGACGGATCTGGTAGGGAAGGTCACTTGAGCAGGAAAAAGACAACTGACAAGGTGTTAGCCGAATCTTATACATACACACATTATCATAAATGATATTGTGGTGGTATCAGTAATAATCATTAGGTTTACCCTATACTGCCATAGCTACGAGTATGCTGTATTAACATTATCCTATTGCCACATTCATTTACCCCTGTACAACATCACTGAACAATTTATAAAGAAGGGTCATGGGGTCATATGTGACATCTCTTTTGTGAGCTGTACAATGATTTACTATGTTTCCAAACGCTGATGATGGCACTGCTGTTCCTTTCTGAAAAGTGATACATTTGTCTTGCTGCAAAAGAAAGTAATGTAAAACAACGTGTTCTGATGTTTTTACTCATTAATGGAATCATTTTGCTATAACATGCAAGTGGAAATGCCCCTGTATTGTGGAAAATGGACTCTTCTTCATCCTTGTAAGAAATGTTTTGCTGGAAGCAGTGGTTCATCTAAGTGTTGCAGAATGTTTTTAAGATCAAATCAAACTTTTAATTAATTCAGACCAATATGACTTACAAGCATCTGACAACAATAAACCTTGAAATAGTCAATATTTCTACATGAATTATATAACTTGCATATTGGGGAATTTGAATCCAGAATTATCCCCCTTGCATTGAATTATCTGAAGTATCTTGCTAAGACAGCAAAGAAAAAGAAAGTAGCTTTATTGTCTCACCTGTGACAATATTACAGTGGCCTTGGTAATAAACTACCAAACAACTCCCTGTGATCTTGTCCTTTGAAGCACCAAATGCAAAGGTTTTCATTTCCTCTGCTAAACTTATGTGCCAAATCTGTTAACAATCTGTTTATGGAATCAAAACTTTCAACAATTTACATCAAAAGCTAAAACAAATTATCTAGTGAACTTGACATTTTGACCCTTTGATATGTCAAAACTAAGGATGCTCCATGCACAAGGCAAGGAGACTGTTTCAAAGTCTGATGCCTATCCATAGACAGATCCCCCCCCCAACCCCATCGTCCCCCCCTCCCCCATTTAAACTGACCATTGTGACTTTGACCATTCATATTTTATATCCCATGGTAAACTTATGTGCCTAATAACAATGCATCTAATGCAACAATAGATATTTAAAGATCCAAAAACAAATGGTTGACAATCCAAGTTCCCTGTGATATTGACCTCTGATTTTTTTTACCTCACTTACCATCAACCTCTAGGGATGTTGCTCCACTCCCCTCCCTTTTCAATGCCGTTATGGGCAAAGTATGATGATAAACCACTGATGGTGCTGTTCTGATTAATTTACTTGGTGGATATCAGACACTTTTAGTGAAATGACCAATTAAATGAATACAATATCAAAATCAGTTCCATGCCATTCCCCCAGTTTTGGACTTCAGGCTATTAAAACAAAACCCATCTGTATTAAGGCAAGTCATTATGTGGAAGAAATAATCAATTATTAATTAATCACTGATTGGTTAGCAGAAACTGATGATTGATTATGAAATGTTATCAGATTTACAACACAGGACACTGACCTCAAAAACAAAGCTTTAACTGAAAGTTGATGGACAGACAGATCATTGTGACCACCGTCTTTCTTTCTGTGACATTGCTAGTAGGCAAGACAATAAGGACTGGTCAATTATATACACTTGCAATTCTAAGCAGCTCTTTTAAACCTGAGTAGCAGTGAAATCTTGCAGTTTTAAAGTTAACATGACCTTTCTCTTCAGTTAAAATTCCCAAGAGTACCCTGGCATATTTTTTGTTTACATATATCCAAAGTCCATATGTATGATATCCTGTAAGTCTCTGAACAGGCCTAAGATTTTCATGAGAACAAATGCAAACCCCTAACTCTCTGAACAGACCTAAAATTTTCATGAGAACAAATGCAAACCCCTAACTCTCTGAACAGTCCTAAAATTTTCATGAGAACAAATGCAAACCCCTAACTCTCTGAACAGACCTAAAATTGTTATGAGAACAAATGCAAACCCCTAACTATCTGAACAGACCTAAAATTGTTATGAGAACAAATGCAAACCCCTAACTCTCTGAACAGACCTAAAATTGTTATGAGAACAAATGCAAACCCCTAACTCTCTGAACAGACCTAAAATTGTTATGAGAACAAATGCAAACCCCTAACTATCTGAACAGACCTAAAATTGTTATGAGAACAAATGCAAACCCCTAACTATCTGAACAGACCTAAAATTTTCATGAGAACAAATGCAAACCCCTAACTATCTGAACAGACCTAAGATTTTCATGAGAACAAATGCAAACCCCTAACTATCTGAACAGACCTAAAATTTTCATGAGAACAAATGCAAACCCCTAACTCTCTGAACAGTCCTAAAATTTTCATGAGAACAAATGCAAACCCCTAACTATCTGAACAGACCTAAGATTTTCATGAGAACAAATGCAAACCCCTAACTCTCCTGTGTTTGTAAAACCTACCTATACAAATAAATGCCACTCCTATGACATAGGCTAGAATGTAGGCCCTTCCTGGGTTGTCACTGGCCCCATAACCCTTGGCAAAGAATTCGGTCTTTGGAAAGATCTTGTCCTTACAAACAGCCTGAAACAGATATCATGGATGCTGAAAATCTCAGTGTATCATAAGAATAAAGACTGAAACAGTGTGAAAATGGAACTCAAATTAAGAATCAAGTCATAGATCAAATATGAATACAATGGAACTCTAATAATCTGAACAGTTTGAACTCCATCCACTCTGAGCATGTAATCTAGGAATCCAGATTAACTAATCACTACAGAGAACAGATGTTTTATGGAACCTGATGTCTCCCCTGTATCCATGCAATTATGTATTCCCCCACCCCTATATCTGACTTGTACAAACTTTAATGTTGACAGCACCACTGCCCCTGGAAAACATACTTATGTTTCTCAATCCTTACACAAATGAGACAATAACAGCTCACACAGATGAGACAAGAAGAGATTACACAGATGAGACAATAACAGCCTAAACAAATGAGATAATAACTGCTTCAACAGATGAGATAATAGTTGACACAGATGACACAATAATAGCTTAAATAGATGAGACAATTAGAGGATTATCTCTGTTTGAAGATACTAAGACATGCACATAAACAGTACAGATTAACATAGCCTCACCGTATTCCTAACAAAAGAAGCTTTAAATAAACTTTGTTCTTTCAATTATTATTTTCTTATCAATAAATATTTTTCAACCTTAGTTTAATGCCTTGTCAAGATATCAACCAATGGCATATATCATCTTGACCTTAAAATATATGCCTTATCAAGATATCAACCAATGGCATATATCATCTTGTCCTTAAAATGTATGCCTTATCAAGATATAAACCAATGGCATATATTATCTTGTCCTTAAAATGTATGCCTTATCAAGATATAAACCAATTGCAGATGTTATCTTGTCCTTAAAATGTATGCCTTATCAAGATATAAACCAATGGCATATATCATCTTGTCCTTAAGATGTATGCCTTATCAAGATATAAACCAATGGCATATATCATCTTGTCCTTAAAATGTATGCCTTATCAAGATATAAACCAATGGCATATATTATCTTGTCCTTAAAATGTATGCCTTATCAAGATATAAACCAATGGCATATATTATCTTGTCCTTAACATGTATGCCTTATCAAGATATAAACCAATGGCATATATTATCTTGTCCTTAAAATTTATGCCTTATCAAGATATAAACCAATGGCATATATTATCTTGTCCTTAAAATGTATGCCTTATCAAGATATAAACCAATGGCATATATTATCTTGTCCTTAAAATGTATGCCTTATCAAGATATAAACCAATGGCAGATATCATCTTGTCCTTAAAATGTATGCCTTATTAAGACATAAACCAATGGCATATATTATCTTGTCCTTAAAATGTATGCCTTATTAGGACATAAACCAATGGCAGATATTATCTTGTCCTTAAAATGTATGCCTTATCAAGACATAAACCAATGGCATATATTATCTTGTCCTTAAAATGTATGCCTTATTAAGACTTAAACCAATGGCATATATTATCTTGTCCTTAAAATGTATGCCTTATCAAGATATAAACCAATGGCATATATTATCTTGTCCTTAAAATTTATGCCTTATCAAGATATAAACCAATGGCATATATTATCTTGTCCTTAAAATGTATGCCTTATCAAGACATAAACCAATGGCAGATATTATCTTGTCCTTAAAATGTATGCCTTATTAAGACATAAACCAATGGCAGATATTATCTTGTCCTTAAAATGTATGCCTTATTAAGACATAAACCAATGGCATATATCATCTTGTCCTTAAAATGTATGCCTTATTAAGACATAAACCAATGGCATATATTATCTTGTCCTTAAAATGTATGCCTTATTAAGACATAAACCAATGGCAGATGTTATCTTGTCCTTAAAATGTATGCCTTATCAAGATATAAACCAATGGCATATATTATCTTGTCCTTAAAATTTATGCCTTATCAAGACATAAACCAATGGCAGATATTATCTTGTCCTTAAAATGTATGCCTTATTAAGACATAAACCAATGGCATATATCATCTTGTCCTTGAAATGTATGCCTTATTAAGACATAAACCAATGGCAGATATTATCTTGTCCTTAAAATGTATGCCTTATCAAGATATAAACTAATGGCAGATGTTATCTTGTCCTTAAAATGTATGCCTTATCAAGATATAAACCAATGGCATATATCATCTTGTCCTTAAGATGTATGCCTTATCAAGATATAAACCAATGGCATATATTATCTTGTCCTTAAAATGTATGCCTTATCAAGATATAAACCAATGGCATATATTATATCGTCCTTAAAATGTATGCCTTATCAAGATATAAACCAGTGGCATATATTATCTTGTCCTTAAAATGTATGCCTTATCAAGATATAAACCAATGGCATATATTATCTTGTCCTTAAAATGTATGCCTTATTAAGACATAAACCAATGGCATATATTATCTTGTCCTTAACATCTATGCCTTATCAAGATATAAACCAATGGCATATATTATCTTGTCCTTAAAATGTATGCCTTATCAAGATATAAACCAATGGCATATATTATCTTGTCCTTAACATGTATGCCTTATCAAGATATAAACCAATGGCATATATTATCTTGTCCTTAAAATGTATGCCTTATTAAGACATAAACCAATGGCAGATATTATCTTGTCCTTAAAATGTATGCCTTATTAAGACATAAACCAATGGCATATATTATCTTGTCCTTAAAATGTATGCCTTATTAAGACATAAACCAATGGCATATATTATCTTGTCCTTAAAATGTATGCCTTGTCAATGTATAAACCAATGGCATATATTATCTTGTCCTTAAAATGCATAAACAGAACCTCTTATATGTGTGCTCATTTAAAACAAATTTTATAAAATGATCGAGTCTAATGTTTTATATCTTTTATGAACCTGAGAGAGTAAAAGATTGCAACTATTTTGATCAATATGATAAATTTTATTTGAAATGTGAAGAAAAAAAACATTATTCAACAAGAGGCCCAAATGGGCCTGATATCACTCACCTGTTTTACAGAACTTAGCAGTTGACTATTTCACTAAGCAGACTGAAGTAGAACTGTAAAAAGACTACCCAATATAAACTATCTCCCAAACTTTACATCATGTCAATTTTACCTATTTTACTTAAGTCTGATAAAAATTCTTTCCAAAGATAAAGATATAATTAGTATCCATGGATCATATTCAGTTTTGGTGCCAAAAATATAGGAAAAATAGGAATATCTTACTTGAAATACAGGACACAAACTGAATATTTTCCATTGTGAAAAATAAAAATATACACCACAGAACAAACACTATGAGGTCACATCCACTGTGGATTTACAGACAAGGACTGTCACACCTTTCAACCTTCTGTACAAAATATTGAAAATATATATGACTCAAATGAGTTGGAATCAGCGGGACGAAATGTGCATTTTATTATGCTGATAAATTATATGACAGATTTCTAGATATTCAAAATTTGTCAGGGTACAGAGAACTGAACAAAAAAGTTGGCATTGCAAAATAAAATAAAGGCTGAAAGTATGTAAAATATAGGTATAGAACTTTTATAGAATCCGATATTTGCAAAGGAATTATAGGATGAATATGATCCATTCTCATAATCAAACTCATCTAAGATATTATTGATACAAACCTATTAACCAAGTTTTATAGAAATCTGATGAGTAGTATAGTCCACAGAACTAGAAAGGTAAAAAATTCAGCCAATCGGATGCAAGATTATCTCATTAATATGTGTAAATCTCACTTATTATTGAATCTAAGACAGGGATTATTGGATCTGTTAAAGACAGTGATGATATAAACTTATTTACCAAGGGCCTGGCCATTGGATCAGACACTCATTTAGTGGATCTTATTAAGTACCGTCTATACTCACATATAAGTCATGTCCAAATGCAAACAACATAGACCCTGATCTGATAATGCATAATGTGCCATCAGATCAGGGTCTATGTTGTTTGTTCTACTGATTGGTCCTTACAAACTGCATAGACCCAGATCTGCCAGCACATTATGCGATGGCAGATCTGGGTCTATGCACTATGCAGTTGGTATTAGCTTATACACGAGTATATACGGTACTTCAAAATCCAATCTAAATCCATTCTCTTGAGTGGTGGAAAGCTTGTTCACTCAGATGCAAGATCACATCATAAATATGCACAGGTCTCACTCATAATAACACTCATCCAATATCTTGATGATATTAGCCTATTTACCACATATGATTAAAATTGGGCCAGAAATACCATCTCTCAATAGGTAACAAGCCAATCAGATGCAAGATTACCTCATTAATATGCATAGATTTCACTCATAATAAAATTCATTGGATATCAGCCTATTTACCAAGTTTGTTAAAAATCTAATCAGAAATAGTGTCACTATTGTGTTGACAAGCTCAGCCAATCTGATGTAATATTACCTCATTAATATCCATGGATCTCACATATAATTGTTCTCATGAGATTTTGATGATTTAGGTCTATTTATCAGTTTTATCAAAATCAGATCAGAAATACAGTCTATAGAGTACAGTACAGCTCACGTGATTTTTCGGAACCCCACGCATCGCGGTGGGGTACTTAATCCCCTCCACTCTAGCTCCGCGATAGCACTCCGCGGTGGAGGCATAAATACCTACAAATCACCACTGCGTTTCGGCAGGCATGCCGATATAAACTCCACCGTGGAGGGGCTAGTCGACATTACTGATTGACATCTGAACAGCCAATGAATGAAGACCACCTATGGAAAGACTGAGACGTCAAGAGTGATTTACAACTGGATACCATCTGAAGAATCAGTCGTTTTTATTTCGATCATATATTTGGACAATAAAAAAATAATTTCAAAAGTCTTGTATATTCAATACACATTACTGTTTATAAAAGGCTGATTGACTTCTTTTGCAATAAGTTTATGATTTTAATTTATTTCAAAGAAATATGAACAAACTTATGCACTGACTTGACGAGAAGTACACATTGCTGAGCCTCTCAAACAGAATAAATTTATCATTTTGTTCCAAAGGAAAGTAATTCTCTGAGATATGGACAATTAAAATCCAAATTGACATCCGCTTCTGCTTACCCCCCCCCCCCCCACAACAACAAACCTAAAACACTGAATTTACACTGAAATGCAAACCGCGTGCTTAGTCTTTAAGCAGTAATAGTAGAGTCACGAGGCTGAATATTATGACTGCATGTGTGCTGTAAGGGACTGACCATTTAATATACAGGGTTTATATGTTGTTTTTTTTCGACCGGGATATTTTTTGTTCTTTCATCACAGTATTTATTTATTTATTTTAAGTGAAATATGGAACGGATTAACGTCTGTTACAAAAATCAGAGAAAGACAATTGTTTTCATGCATTCCCCCCCCCCCCCCACGGTTAGAAAATTCAATTGTCTCTCCCTAATAAAGACTTGACTTCAGCGGATGTTCTACAGAAATCAAGGCAGTGACCATTGTGAACACTGTTGTAAAATATTAACAAGGGTTTGCATCAAAGGATGATGTAAGTTTCAGCTTGGGAACAGTCTGTTTTTATGACACGAAGCCATCTGATTTGGCGCGTTGTACTTTACAGCCGCAATTATGGTCTGGTCCCACCATTAACAACGGAAGTTTGATAATTGTTAGTAATTAATCTGAACTCGGCTTATTACCGAAATGAAAAATAATATGGAAAATTCTAAAGTCTGAGATGTTCTGAGATTTTAATTTCCAACAAGTTTAGAGCATTTTGCATGGATGTATTGTCTTCACGTGTATCCTATTATTTGCTCATTTTTGTACGGCGAAAATATAAAAATAAAATATACTCTTTTAATTATTTTTACGCAGATATTAAAGAATGCAGTTTCCTGTTTGTGACTGTTAGAGCCTTTGGTTATTGAGCGTGTTTCTGTGCCTCATCCCGCCCTGATTTTAGCGTTATTTTTGAAACTCGCATTAGTGAAAAACTCTTCAAAACATAAGCAGAATCACGAAAAACTTGAATGGCAGGAACATCTTTTTGGCTTAGTGTGAATGATGAGGCCGCTAATTGAAGAAAGCTAGCCAATCATGGAATACTTAAACTCTTACTGAAGCATGAACAACAAAAAAAAAAAAAAAAGGTTTATAATAGTAATATATTACAATGACTTGCGCAGTAGTGCTTTGGATTCCATATTTTATGAGAGAGAGAGAGAGAGAGGTGGGGAGGGGTCTTTTATTTATTATTTTTCTGTATTTTGCATAGTATGCGATTGGAAACGAACAAAAAAGTAAAAAGTAAAACAATAATTTCATCTGAAGCTAAGTTTACTTGGTGATAAAGATATAGAAGTATATAGACGTACAGTATTCACATACAACAATACAGAAAACAATACAGACAAAACAATTTAGCGGTCAGACACGCAGTCTCCCCCCCCCCCTGGTTATATGTGCTTGTAAAATTACACAAACATGTTTTGTATTACTCTCTCTCTCTATTTGTCTCTCTCTCTCTCTCTCTCTCTGGATAAAATAACCGATATTATTATTTATCAACCGATGACAGCTCTCCTCTATCCATGTCATATAGTGTGTAGTTCATATCGTCACTATATTTCCAACCACCGACGGGAAAATTTGTTTCTTTTTTTTCCCCTCTATTACGCTATAATGTTTAGTACAGTATTACTTTTCTTACCACTTGCAAACTTTTCCACATTTCAGTTTACGATAACTTGTGCAGTAGTGATTTGGATTCCATATTTTATGAGAGAGAGAGAGAGAGGGCAGGGGGGGGGGCTTTACTAAGAAGAGTTAATGATCTAAAATTATTCATCTTATTTTTCTGTATTATGCAATAGGAAAACGAAAAGAAAAGAAAAAGTTAAACATTAATTTCATCGGATGCGCAAGTTTGTCAGATCTATGGCAAAGAAAACAAACCCATAGAAGCGCTGCTGTTGTACTTTTAGGTTTACAGTTAGCACATGAAATTAACACGTCAATATCAGCAGTGCTGATGGCTTCACTTGTGCTAGGTTACATGTATCTAGGATGACCTTTTGCGGCCATTTGTGATTTTTAAAAAAACCGCTACTTTGGTAATTAATGCAAATTAGTACAGTTTAAAATAAAATAACGATGTGAAATCTTAATAATGCTTTATTTAAGCGATTGGATGTCAGGAAAAAACGTACAATATGTGAATGAGTACTCATGCATGGAATAACCATCGGAACTTGTGCGATTTTGTTTCACTTCAGTCAGGTATGACTGCAGCTTTGTTATTAATTTGTTTGATGTTTATCGTTCTTTTCATTGCAGGTAGTACAATATCGCTGACTTTCATATGATCATTACAATTTTGTATTGCGTTTACTGAAAAAGAAATAAGGATATGCATGCATGTTTAGATTCCGATAACATAGTATTGAAGAAAAAAAATAAATTACATTTTGCGAAAAATGTAGTATTAATACAGTTTGCGAGGCATTGCCATTACATTATCATCATCTAAAATATGATTTGGCACTATGTATCATACATTATCTTCGTTAGAACAAGGAAATATTTATAATTAACTGAATTACTAAGTTTTTTTCAGTATGAAAAAGTTAGCAAAGTGCTCCCAAGAGGGATAACGATGTAGATAAATCGGGGCCCCCCCCCCCCCCGTCTCAACCTCTGCTTGCATGGGTGATAAACAGTAAACCACGCCCATATTATCGAAACCACGTCCACTCCGCGGTGGTGATCGGATGCGACTCCGCGAGGGAGCGTGGTGTGCAGGGCTATTCTCCGCGACAACTCCGCGAGGGAGCGTGGAGTGATGGTGGAGGGGTTTTTCTTAATCCTCTCCACTCACTCTCCACCCCCACCGCGATGCGTGGGGTTCCGAAAAAT
This sequence comes from Margaritifera margaritifera, assembly GCA_029931535.1. Classification (NCBI taxonomy): domain Eukaryota; kingdom Metazoa; phylum Mollusca; class Bivalvia; order Unionida; family Margaritiferidae; genus Margaritifera; species Margaritifera margaritifera. The sequence goes on from JAQPZY010001527.1 coordinate 3,444,223, forward strand.
CACGTGAGCTGTACTGTAGTAACAAGCTCAGCCAATCAGATGCAAGATCACCTCATTAATATGAGTGAATTGCACTCTTTATGAAAATCTTGCGAGATCGAGATAATATAAGCCTATTCTCAAATGTATGATCAAAATCAAGCCAGAAATATGTCCTTCAGAGTGTTAACAACCTCAGCAAGTCTGATGCAAGATCACCTCATTAAAATCTATGGATCTTGCTTATAATCAAACTCATCCAAGATCTTGATGATATGAACCCATGATCAAAACTGGATCAGAAATATTGCCTATGGAGTGGAAACAAGCTATTGTTGATGGACAGGTAGATTACAGATGCAGGGCCATACCAAAAGCTCACTTGGCCTTACAATCAGGTGAGCTAAAAACACAACAGAATAGTGTAGTGAATTGATTTTTCAACATATTGGAATGCCTAGGACATTAAACCTTTGTGTTTCATGACATCTTTGTGTGACATCATATGTGTTTTTATATAAAGTGAAATGTTTCTAAACCAGTCCTTCTGTAAACCAGCCATCTCTGCAGAATGGCCAAATATTTTGGTCGCAATTTCTAATACTAATTAAACTTCTATATACTGGCCAATTCTATCAAACAGCCAAATGTTTGGTCCAGATGATGTCAGGTTTAGGGAAAACCTCATTGTATATATGGATAAATATGATATAGGTTTTTGAGCCTAGCCAACAAGGTAGTAGTAGGATAATTCTTATTCCATACAACTGCTTTGATATGTCAATTTACTATTAACATTTAAAAAACAAACACCTAAATCAAATGAATGACTTAGAGAAGAAATCTCAACTCACCTGAAAGACTTTGGGTGCAGAAACCAGACTGGCAAGAGCAGAGGAAAGTGTGGCAGAGAAAATACCTGCAATTACCAGTGGACTGAATCCTGACACCATCGTCATTATCTGGAAAATCCAACAGGTAGACATAGATGATGACACACAATATCTACCTGTCCATTACATGCAATGATCTGTAAATAATGTAAACTTAGATGTGCAATCGATTACATGAAATGAACTGTAAATAATGTAGACTTAGAATTTTAGACTTAGATTTGTAATCAATTACATGCAATGATCTGTAAATAATGTAGACTTAGATTTGCAATCAATTACATGCAATGATCTGTAAATAATGTAGACTTAGATTTGCAGACTTAGATTTGTAATCGATTACATGCAATGATCTGTAAATAATGCAGACTTAGATTTGCAATCGATTACATGCAATGATCTGTAAATAATGTAGACTTAGATTTGCAATCGATTACATGCAATGATCTGTAAATAATGTAGACTTAGATTTGTAGACTTAGATTTGCAATCGATTACATGCAATGATCTGTAAATAATGTAGACTTAGATTTGCAATCGATTACATGCAATGATCTGTAAATAATGTAGACTTAGATTTGCAATCGATTACATGCAATGATCTGTAAATAATGTAGACTTAGATTTGCAATCGATTACATGCAATGATCTGTAAATAATGTAGACTTAGATTTGCAATCGATTACATGCAATGATCTGTAAATAATGTAGACTTAGATTTGCAATCGATTACATGCAATGATCTGTAAATAATGTAGACTTAGATTTGCAATCGTTTACATGCAATGATCTGTAAATAATGTAGACTTAGATTTGCAATCGATTACATGCAATGATCTGTAAATAATGTAGACTTAGATTTGCAATCGATTACATGCAATGATCTGTAAATAATGTAGACTTAGATTTGCAATCGATTACATGCAATGATCTGTAAATAATGTAGACTTAGATTTGCTATCAATTACATGCAATGATCTGTAAATAATGTAGACTTAGATTTGCAATCAATTACATGCAATGATCCATAAATAATGCAGATTTAGATTTGTAATTGATTACATGCAATGATCTGTAAATAATGTAGACTTAGATTTGTAAATGATTACATGCAATGATCTGTAAAAAATTTAGAAAGAGATTTGCGATCAATAACTGCACATACTCTCTTACAAGTTGAATCCATTACAAACACCATAGACCCAGATATGCTTTTGCATAATACACTGGCAGACTGGGTCTCTGCAGTTTGTTAAGACCATTCAGTCTATTTTGTTAGCAATTGGGTCTGACTTGTATGTAAATATATATTATATGCTTTAAAAGGTTCAGCAGATCAGAATCAATGCTGTTCTTACTTATCATTTTTGGTGAAAGGTGTACAGCAAGACATCACAAGACATCATATTTTAGTGAAAAGTGTACATCAAAATGAGATGTGACATTATGTAATGCCATAAAGTGTACAGTCAGGTGTGATGGGGCATTTTGTAAGGACATTAAGTGTGCAGCCATATGTGACAGTACATTACCTAATGACATACTTTTAGTGAAAAGTGTACAGCCAGATGGTGATGGGACATTATGTTATTGAATATTTTTAGTGAAAAGTGTACAGCCATGTTACAGGTCATTATGTAATGTACATAAAGTGTACAGCCATGTTACAGGACTTTATGTAATGTACATAAAGTGTACAGCCATGTTACAGGACATTATATAATGTACATCAAATGTACAGCCATGTTACAGGACATTATGTAATGTACATAAAATGTACAGCCATGTTACAGGACATTATGTAATGTACATAAAGTGTACAGCTGGATGTGACAGGAAATTCTGTAATGTACATAAAGTGTACAGCCATGTTACAGGGCATTATGTAATGTACATAAAGTGTACAGCTGGATGTGACAGGAAATTCTGTAATTACATTTTTAGTGAAAAATGTACTGCCAGATGAGATGGGACCTGTAACCGAAGCAAGGGACCTATGTTGATGGTCCTTCAAATCCTGATATGCAATGGCAGGAATGAGACCACCAAATATAGTCTCAGATTCCAGAGGTGCACTCCTACACTCTAGCAAAAACTTCAAAGTGCCCAATGCGACATCTCTGTAGAGGTGGAGTAGCTCGGTTGACAATGCCATGGCTGTAGACAACACATGCCTTATGTTTTTGCTACAGCCTCCAACAACCATTGCAAAGCAACAGGAGTTAAATAAGGAAGAACAGATCAGTTTGTGATGTTATAGTCAATATTGACCTGGTCTTTGACTCTAAAGCCACTAGTGATTTAACAGAAAAATGAGCAAATGATTTAGATGAAATGCTGACTTGCAAAACTGCAGTTGGGGGGGAGGTAACAGGCCAGGAGGGGGAATGAACCCTATAGATGGAGGCTGAGACTAAAGGTCTCAGAGTAGCAAGGGGGACTAGCCACCCCTTATTTTGCTTCACCAATTCTTGTCCTTTGCTCAACCTTCGCGCAAGTTCTCTGACCATAAACGAATGAGGAAGCAAGAGCAGATCTGGTATAGTCATTGTCCCCAAAAGTCTTTCTAAACTAGAAAGAATATTTGTGTCACCATAGCCCGAAGGTTTAGGACACATATCAGGGGGAAGAAGGCAGTAGATTTCATTTTTGGCCTTGTCAAAGGACCATGTCTCATCCTCTTTGACTACCCAAGATGCTTGGTAGGAAGGGCTTGGAGATCCTAAGAGGTGAGGGTGAACCCTCTCCTCCTGCTCATCAGCAAATTCCTGAGAATCTATGATGGACAAGGTATTATCATCATCCTGTTCCAAACCTCGGTGGGATACAGGAGTATTAGACCCAGAACAATCCTTCTGCAGCAAAGACAGAGCAATAGGGACACAAATGTTTTGTGACTCTTCATGGGAAATGATTGAACTGTCTCTAATTGGTGCCTTTTCTAAAGGATGAGAACTTTTCTTGTCCCTCCTAGGCCTCTTAGGAGAAGGAGGACTAATCCTTTCCTTCCGTGATGTGTGTGTGGTGGTCTTTGAACCTCAATACCCATACTTGCAGGGAGCCATACAGAATTCATCCATGGCGGTATAGGATCTCTCCCTTACAAGGGGAAACTCTACATCCCAAAAAGGTTGAAAGGGAACATGGGGAAGGAGGGGACATTGGTCCAATCTCCTTTCCTGGTAGTGTGCATAAATGCAGGCTCTGTCCATGTAATTGGGTAATTAGGTAATGTGGAGACAGGGGGGAGTTCGATCCAATACCTAGATTTGGCAAGTGTTCTCGATGCTCAGTGCAGAGTGATCAGTAACTTGACCAAAGACGTAATCAGGCTCCATAATAGGGCTCAATTCTACCCCTTCTGGGATTATGACTTTGCTTGTGCCTTGTTTGATGCTTTCCCTCCCTCTTATAGTCTTGGGATAGGATGGGGGGCGCAATTGATCCCATCAAGTTTGTAGCCCTTAATGACAGATGCTTCCCTCATTATAGAAGACACAATATCTTTATCGAAGATGGTGCTGCTCCTCCCTCTTTTATTCGGGGGAGTGCACTCAATGCTCTGAGAAGTAGCTATTTCCTCCTCAAGGGTAATGACAGTTACCTCCAGTAAGGTGCTGTCTCTCCCTCGTTAATTTGGGGAGATTCACTTGATCCCAATTAAGGTATTTACACTCTGAGATCTTAAGAATTCAGAGGAAGAGGAAGAAGAATGCGCTTCCTTCCTCCTTTTATATGTACCCCTGCTTTTGGCTAGGTCCCAGGTATTGTCAGACCATAGACAACAAAAATGGACATCTGTCTATTCATGTACACTTTGTACATGAAAGACATGTGGTTTGAGTATCCCATGGGACCTTCTTATACCCACACTTTCCCAACTTTGTGATATCTAAAAAGAAATTTCTGAAACAAGACATTTTTTGGATGACAAAAACAACTGATGATGTATAATAACAACAAGTGTTGCATCAGCCTGGTTGTTATCCTTACTACTTATCGGTATACTAAACCAGTTGTAAACAGAGGAAGATCATCTATAAATTATATTAATGCGACAAGCATTAAATAATGAATGGAGGAATGTGTAATCTCTCCTAAATTTTCTAGGAGATTAATTAGATGTTAATAATGCACACTGCATTAAATAACATTAATGAAACTAATATATGAACCCCTGTACTACATGTAAACACTGAAAGTAAAAACTTATTAACTCATTAACCCCTGAGCCAAACAGCTAGGTATTCCACTACAGCATACTTGCAGAGGGATCACCCAGAGCAGTTTTAGCCTTACTAGTAGCTGTATCCCTGAGACTCACTGACAGTACTTGACTTGCTGATTTTTACAGAGGGGGCTACTTGAAATAAATTAGTTATTTTTTGCTTTGTATTCCTTCAATTAAGCTAAAGTTTGGCCCACTATTGCACATGGGCCAAGGAAGTGACTCAGAATGGGTCGATGTACATGTTCTAAAATTTCCTAGAATGGGAGAATGGTATATCTGGCACGGACAAGGGTTTTTTTCCACCACGGAAAGAATAAGCTACACAATAGTGACACGTAAACAAATTACTGATTTTAAAAGTGTGTGTTATTCATACCAAAATAAGGTAAGTGAAATCAAATTCAATTTTTCATGACTTCAGATTCATTTCTTCTATTTATTAATTGGCAATGAGAACTTTCAAGCACTAGGTAATCATACATATTTATAAGGTACAATGAGGCTTATAATGGTGAGTTTACCCAATTCCAACATACCTGGTAGTCATGAAGCAAACCGTATTTACAAACACCACCCTCGGCCATTGCACACTTTTGTATGTTGTCAAAAGAATCCACTATCACAGTTTTGTTTGCACTGCCATCTGTTATCATTGTGTAAGCCATTTCATTGAAGGTGGTGGGAGTGGTTGTGTTTAACAGACCTGCAGCGGATGTGACGAGGAAAGTTAATCTGCCTGTGGCTTCCCTGATACAGCAGCCTCCCAGAAACCACATGATAAGCATATATACAGCTGATGATACCATTACGGCAAGGATTGTACCAAGTGGAATGTCATGACTGGGGTTCTGCAATAAATGAAAGTCTAGAAATGTGTTTAGATGGTAAGGATACACATGCCAACAGACTGAAACTTGTCTATAAAAGCCACTCAATGGACCATAAAATGTTTTCTTCAATGGACAAGTGTCCTTTATATATAAAATGGAAAAAAGGGATGGGTTGATAAATGTTTCCCTTTATATGGAAGTATTCTTTAGAATAAGATGTCCTTTATATTTGTATGTCCTCTGTGGAGTTTTCCATTATATGAGTCATCCTCAATATGTATGTCCTCTGTGGAGTTTTCCATTGTATGAGTCATCCTCAATATGTATGTGCTCTGTGGAGTTTTCCATTATATGAGTCATCCTCAATATGTATGTCCTCTGTGGAGTTTTCCATTATATGAGTCATCTTCAATATGCATGTCCTCTGTGGAGTTTTCCATTATATGAGTCATCCTCAATATGTATGTCCTCTGTGGAGTTTTCCATTATATGAGTCATCCTCAATATGTATGTCCTCTGTGGAGTTTTCCATTATATGAGTCATCCTCAATATTTATGTTTATTATATACTCATTTTTTTCTCCATTAACTTTGCATTGTCAGAATCATGCAGTATTTCTCCATACTGCACGGCTTCATACTGCACGACACGTGTCTAAAAATAGTATTGCGCATTAGGAACTACCCCCGGCACTTTTTATTGTAAACAATGTACGCTCATGTAGCAGACACCAGAACTTTTGCTTTATTAGATTTATCTGTGGATGAGCTAAGCAAGCTTTTTGAGCCATTTGAAAGTAGAGATGATAAAGCTGACAATGTGGATGAGCTCACCGAGTCACAAAAGAAACTTTCAACCTAGCAAGCGACTGAACTTGATATTCGCAATGTCCAGCAGTGGCTTTATGACAAGAAACGTGAGACATGCAGTATTAAAAATATCATTCTGATCATTTAAACACTTATTTAGCTTATGGTTCAGACTATGAATCATGTTCTCTAGCGTCTATAAAAAAATAGCATAGAAAGGTATCTTAAGGCCAAAAGATATTCCGTCACTCTCAGAGACTGCCCATTTTACAAGTCAGTAGAAGCATGAAGTTCGAAAAAATTACAAGTAAAGAAGGCGGGTTATGGTATAAAAGCAAGTGCCTCAGAGCCAATAAACCAAGATAACGAAGAAGCCCTATTTTCTGCTGGCGAAATGGGCTCTCACACCCCAGCCGCTTTGCAATTTTCCTGTTTTAATTGTTTGAGAAAATGTTTGGATTTATAGTACAAGTCATATAGGTCATGAAGCTGTGGTCCCTCCAACAAAGATCATGCAAGTGACAGTACATAAAAATATGTTATCTATAGCTGGTAATAATAATGGTAATAAATGTACTTACCTTTCTGCATCTTGAATTTCTTCAAAATGAACTTTCTTATCCACGGCGCAAAACTGCACTGCAATCTATAGACTATATTTCCAAGAGATATCACATTCCATAGGAGAATTTACTGCACTCCAAAACAAAATGAATTTTATATTCCTTAACAAAAAATATTTAATCCTGCATCTTCTTGCGAATATCAATTAAAAGAATTTCATATTTTGTCCACCTTATGATTCCAAACTATCAATGGTAGAACAGAAACATATCTGCAACTTGCTGTCAAGACCAGTCCCTACAGCTGTATGTACATCGTACGTAATCGACCCAGCTAATAACGCCAGCCCACCACAACTAAAAAAGCAGAATTTAGTTGGATCGACAGAAAAACAAAATCCCTGCATTCAAGACCGACTGGGAAAGTTGTTCCAAGGCGCAGTAATTCACAATATGACTCTAAATTTCAAATTTAAGTAAACCAAAATGAGATTTTTTTTTTAAACGAATGACTGAGCGCGCGGTATGCTACCAAGTTCAAAGGTCACTGGGCGGTACCATGCATGCATGAATATGGTTACTGTGTATTGGTTTAACTAAGGTTGTGTATTTACTTTGGAATATAGCAGAAATTCAGTTACTTTGTTTCTTGTAGTGTGCCCCTTTTACTATTCAGCCTTAGGTAGAAAAGCAAAACGAGTATATAATAAAAAGGTTACTACATTTGTATAGGAAAATATGAACTCGTTTTTTCTGAGCTATGCTGCACTCCTAATGTCATGCAGTATAGCTCAGAAAAACTCGTTCATATTTTCCCATATAAATGCAGTAACCTGTAAGTCCTTTATAAGGATGCATCTTTAATATGTCTCATTTATATTGAAGTAGGATAGAAAAAGCAAATATAGTGGGGTTATTAAATGTTATCTTGATATATAGGTGTTTGTTACATGGATGTGTCCTCTATATGTATGTTTTTTTAACATAGGGTGTTCTTAGTATGTATGTGTTCTTCATATGCTGATTTCCTTTATATGTGTTCTTTATATGAAGGTGTCTTTTATAAAGAGCTGTCCTTTATATGAAAGTTGGATATATAAAGGAAATAATGTGAGGGATTCTTAAAAGTTGTATTTATATGAAGATATAATTGATATGGAGGTGTCCACTAAGGTTTCCCTATATATTATAACTTATTCCTTGGTTTAAGATGCAGAAGCAAACTATTAGTCAAACAGGGGCCCTAACTCAGCAAACTAATAGTCAAACAGGGGCCCTAACTCAGCAAACTAATAGTCAAACATGGGCCCTAACTCAGCAAACTAATAGTCAAACATGGGCCCTAACTCAGCAAACTAATATTCAAACATGGGCCCTAACTCAGCAAACTAATAGTCAAACATGGGCCCTAACTCAGCAAACTAATATTCAAACGGGGGCCCTAACTCAGCAAAATTTTTATAAGAAAAGGTGTAAATTAAAATCGATCTAGGCTTTTATGATATTCCGGCTAAACTTCATTTAATTTCAAAATTTATTATGGAAAGGCAAACTTCCAAGCCAAACAGAGGAAAGGCAAACTTCCAAGCCAAACAGATGAAAGGAAACTTCCAAGCCAAACAGAGGAAAGGCAAACTTCCAAGCCAAACAGAGGAAAGGCAAACTTCCAAGCCAAACAGAGGAAAGGCAAACTTCCAAGCCAAACAGAGGAAAGGCAAACTTCCAAGCCAAACAGAGGAAAGGCAAACTTCCAAGCCAAACAGAGGAAAGGCAAACTTCCAAGCCAAACAGAAAAACTGTTACAGCAAAAAAACAGCTGCATATCAAACTTGAGCTAGATCTTCATAATATTAAGCCTCATATAAAATTTGATTTTAATCTGTAATTTACAGGAGTCATACAGACTGGGATAGGTAATAAATAAAGGATCTTATAAGTGTAATGTACTGGACAAAGTGTCATATGCAGGACAGTTGTACAGACATACAGGTAATAAATAAAGGACCTTATAAAAGTGTAATGAACAGGTCAGCTGTACACACTGATACAGGTAATATATAATGGATCTTTCAATAGTGTGATGTACAGGACATCCTGTAACGTACCGGAGAGTGATATAGACAGATACAGGCAATAAATAAAGGTACTTATAAGAGTGTAATGTAAAGGACAGTCTGTAATGTACAGGACAGTCTGCAATTGACTGGACAGTTTAATGTACAGTACAGATGTACAGACTGATATAGGCAATAAATAAAGGTACAGTCCTACCCACTTATATCAACATCAATTATGTCGACAAGCTGCCTATGTCGACAAAAAAGCAAAGTCCCGGTTCCTTGGTCTACTATTACTACCAAATTTGTCATGATTATGTCAACGTCGAGATAAAAAATAAACGTACATGTCGACAGAAGCCCTTGGTCCCAGCTTGAACAAATCCTTTGTTTTCTAATCATTTATGTCAACAAGCTGCCAGTTCCGACCCATACTTTGTTCAACAATTAGTTGATCTTGCCGCCAAGCTTTAATTTTGCCGCCATATCATTTAGATCAACAAGCGGCCAGTTCCGACCTGCATTTTGTTCAACAATTAGTTGATCTTGCCGCCAGGCTTTAATGTCTTGGTGGATTAAAAAATAGCTTTTGTTTGGTCCTCTAAAGTTGGCCTCTCGCGGCGACTTTAATAACACATGTACCCTTCATGAAAGCAAGCCAGTTACAAAGTTCAATAAAAACAATCCACCCTTCAATAAAAAAAATCATCACCAAACTTGAATAAAAGCAATGAAATCTGATCGATTGTTGCATTTTCCAAAGTGATCTGTGATTAAAACAAGTTTATTGTGCTGTGAAAGTTTCCTTTTTTAACTTTATTTATGTTTACGATGGCTACCAACGGCAGCGTAAAACGCAGATTAAATTTACAGTCTCTGGAAACTAAATATCTGGCTAAGGAAGTTGAAGGTGGGGCATCTCGCAAAGATGTCTGTGAAAACTTTTCACTTAAACATAACACCCTGTCAGGATGGATGATAAACCAACAAGTTGTTCTCTCAACCTTTTTTTTTTGGCAGACCAGTAAAAAAAAAAAAAAAAAAGAAAAAGGAGGAGAACAACTTGTTAGTCTAGATGGATGAAAGCTGCTGAGTCTATAAAGAAAGGTAAATTAATCATATCAGCCGCATATCTCTTGTTCAATTTTATGTACTTTTCACGATGACTTCCATAAATAAATACACGTTTTCATTTCCCTGTGAATAGCCCCATCCCCTTGGTAGCATCAGTAAGATGGGAACATGTACTCTTTCAGGCTGACCAAAATCTAGGTCAATTTAAGTACATGTACTTGTACTTTGTAGCATGTAAATTACAACTATGCAATCATGTGCTACTGGCGACAATGAATATCGTAGTGAATTGTGTAGACATGTTAGATCAAATGAGGACAACCATATTTTATACATGTGTTTTCAGGATGTGACAGATGCATACATTTTCTAACACGAGACCCGTACACAAATTCATGAATTTTTCATATACACGCACTTAACGCATTGTGGATTTTATTACACAAAGGTAACCAAAATGTAATTTGTCAATATAGAAGTGTATTTCACACTGGTTTTGTCTTCATGTACTCAAAATTTCCATTGTTTGTTTCTCAAAGTGTAAATCCTGCTCACTGACGACAGGTCACCCCATACAGATGAATTTAACTTGCATGCAGGTCCAAGAGAAATGTGCTTTTTCAGCCCCCCCCCCCCCCACTTATCTTGACATCCACTTATGTCGACAATATTTCCTCGGGCCAGAGGATGTCGACATAAATGGGTAAGACTGTACTTATAAAAGTGTAATGTAAATGACAGTCTGTAAAGTACAGGACAGTCTGGAATTGACTGGACAGTTTAATGTACAGTACAGATGTACAGACTGATATAGGCAATAAATAAAGGTACTTATAAGAGTGTATGTAAGGACAGTCTGCAACTGACTGGACAGTTTAATGTACAGTACAGATGTACAGACTGATATAGGCAATAAATAAAGGTACTTATAAGAGTGTATTGTAAAGGACAGTCTGCAATGTACAGGACAGTCTGCAATTGACTGGACAGTTTAATGTACAGTACAGATGTACAGACAGATACAGGCAATAAATAAAGGTACTTCTAAGAGTGTAATGTAAAGGACAGTCTGTAATGTACAGGACAGTCTGCTATTGACTGGACAGTTTAATGTACAGTACAGATGTACAGACTGATATAGGCAATAAATAAAGGTACTTTTAAGAGTGTAATGTAAAGGAGAGTCTGTAATGTACAGGACAGTCTGCAATTGACTGGACAGTTTAATGTACAGTACAGATGTACGACTGATATAGGCAATAAATAAAGGTACTTTTAAGAGTGTAATGTAAAGGAGAGTCTGTAATGTACAGGACAGTCTGCAATTGACTGGACAGCTTAATGTACAGTACAGATGTACGACTGATATAGGCAATAAATAAAGGTACTTATAAGAGAGTAATGTAAAGGACAGACGTACAGACATAGGGGTAATAAATAAAGGCTCTTATAAGAGTCAAATGTACAGGACAGTCATATAGACTGATACAAGTAATAAATAATGAATAAGAGTGCTCATTCCGAAGAAAATTAATAAAATAAGTTGAATTTCTATCTTTTGTAAGCTTTGGTGGGCAAAAGATCTCAAATATTCAACAAGTTTCATAAATATCATTTGAAATGAGCACAAATGGAAGATTCTATACATACACTGCTCCTGATAATTTGCAAACCCAATTATATGTAGATCCCATTTTTCTTCTTGCAGAATATATGCTTAAAATTAAAAATCATGATCAAAATTGGAAAATGAAAACTTGATAAATCTTTATTTTATTACTGAGAACGGCAACTAGTGTGCAGAAATTTTAAATTCACATAATGAAATTCACAAATTTTAATTTGAAAGCATATATTTTGTATTATTTTCTTTAACAAAAATATTTTCTCAATAAATAACACAATATCCAATAAAATATAGATCACTGAAAATGATGGGAAATGCCTACTGGCAGCAACACTGTAAGAAATAAATACCAATTAAAGAAGTCATGCCAAGTGAAATCTGTGTTTTCATTCAATTTTTTTAATTCAGGGGTCCCTCAAGGCTCTGTTTTCGGCCCTTTCCTATTTCTTATTTATGTAAATGATCTTCAATTAAATAATGAATCCACAATACAGATTTTTTTGCAGATGAAGCAACCTTGTATACATCTACCATATTTGCTGGCCTATATGACGATGTGGAGTATAAGTCGAATTTTTAAAATTTTCCCTTCTTCATCCATATATAAGTCGATGTGGAGTATAAGATGAAGCCATATCAACACCTTGGCTTCATCTTTTTCACTAGTAACTTCTGGTTTCATGAATATTAATGGTATTACTGTATGCTATTCTAGATTAATTGGGAAAATGATTAAGATGGTCTGTACATGTTTTATTTATAGGTATTATTTATTGGTACATTGTATGCAAGATATGAATCATGTTGTCAGAAAGTTAAGTGTAACTTGTATTCTTACAGCAACAGTAAGATCATTATCAAATTACATGTTCAATAAAAAAAAAAAAGAACTCGATAAAGACTTGTTTTTAATGAATGCATGTATGTATGTGTGTGTGTGTGAGAGACAGAACAACGCTGTCAGTGCGTAAGAACGTATGCATTCAGAGCAGTTTTTATTTGTAGCTTTTCAAGAGAGAGAGTGAGGTTACAGTATGAACTGAATTTCTATTGTTCAGTTACCTGATGATTGTGATCTTATTCATGTGCAAGGGCACTACTATATTCCATTATCAATTAATACCTCTGAATAAACAGTTCATTCTTGTTTTAAGTACGATATCCATTGGCACAAAAACCACATGGCTTTGCAGTGTTATTTACATGCTAATTAAATATGCCTACAGCTTTGGCCAGGTCATTCCAGTTGACACCTGTTTGAGGGCTAGATTCGGCAGAAGAGATCAAATTAGTGAGGCTACCAATAGGGAAATGAAGCTACCCATTGGGTATTGTAATTGATTCTGTAAAGCATGTTAATGTATACGGTATTGTGTAATGACAGGTAATGTCAGGTGCTTACTCATTTAAGTTTCTCAACCAGTGACACCTTTTGTTCTTGCCGACAGAAGTGTAAGAGCCTTGAATTCAAAGAAACAACTAGCATAAGCAAAGATCAAACCAAATGCTGCCTAACTACAGGAAGTGTACATGCAATTAGTTATAAAGGGTAATCTTTTTTGGTGGGAATGAAGAGGTCATTGTACTTGAAAAAACAACAACACAGCATGCTAAATGGTCATTCTTGGGATTTAAACTAAATGGAGTCTATATGAATAAAAATATTGTGAATATTTAAATATAAATTATATATCTTTGAAACTGAATGAGTATTACATGTATATGTATTTTTATAATTTCCATTCACTATTTAGTACTGTTTTCTCTCTCTGACAAAAGCTTCAGCTAAACAGGGGCAGTAAGGTACATTAAGCAAAATAGCATGAAGAGGGGCTGAAATCTCTCTCTCTCATATCGAGGCATATTTTATTTCGATCACGTGGTGCAAGAAAAGAAAAATGTGCAATGGAACACCTATGTCCATGTCATGGTTATTGGTTTTCTAACTTGTCTATTCTAATACACACATATGTAAGCAAATTTAAATAACATATTACTAGTGCATGCTGCTTTAGCGCAATTATGACTGATGCATGTGAATTTAATACTGATGATCATGTAAATATTTTGGAATCCTTATCAATGTCATGTCCTATATTTTTTCGTACACGATCTCTTCCCCAAAATGTTATTTTTTTTTACATATTATTTTTCATACTTTGAAAAAAAAAAATTTATTTTTCATGGATGAAAAAGTACATTAAATATGGTAAAGCAGTTTCAATGACATAATCCATATACAAGTTGATTTGGAGTACAAGATGAAGCCCAGATTTCCAGGTCAAAAAGTACTGACTTATAGGCTGGCAAATACGGTAGTCCTGATACTGAAGTTATGCAAACAAGATTAGGCTCAAACCTTATTAGAGTTCAAAGTTCGGCACAGGAAAATAAGATGGTTATAAACAAAAATAAAACAAAATGTATGATTTTGGGGACATCACAGAAACTACATAAATTAGGGAACCCCAAATTATTTCTTACAATAAATAATCATCAGTTAGAAAATGTTAAAGATGAAAATCTTGTAGGTGCATCTGTTCATAATAATTTACAATCGGATGGCCATACTGACAAAATTAGTAAAGTACTGACAACGAAAATTGCCCCACTCAGTAGAATCATGAAATATTTACATACAGAAAGTCACATTGTATACTATGATGCATATATTCTTATAACAATGGATTATTGTTCAGCTGTACAATATTATACTTTCTTCTTAAGAGGCCCTTAAGGGATAAAAGTCCTTGACTAAATGAGTCACTCTTTATTAATAAAGTATAATTATTACAGTATTAAAAGTATTATTATTCTATTCAAATGTGAAGAGTTAATCAGCTGTCATAGTCGATGCCCACTAGCACTGCCATGAAAACCTAAGTCCTTGCTCAGCGGCTAAGCTGGATTTATTTTGACAACTATTGAAAAATTATTGGTCATTTGGCACAAGGACACAAGCTAATTAACCAATTAATTGTCTCAGATGATTACAATACATGTACATGAAAAGTGCTGTCATCTCAATAACATCCATCTGTAGGATCAACCTAATGTCTTGTTAAAATACACAATGAAGGCAACAAGTTTTACATTTGGCTAATCTATGGATTGTTCTTCAAACTGTAGTGTTCTGGGACTGTACAACTGACAAGTACTGGCTGTTTTCATTAGTACAAATAATATAGGGTTGTATTGAATCATGCCATGTGCTATTGATGAAGTGTATGGTGACATTTAAAATCTCTATCTTGGAGAATTACCCAGTGCAACATATTGATGGGTCTGACTTGGTTATGGTCCATTGAGTGCCCTTTATAGAAATGTTTCAATCTGGCGGTTTGTGTGTAATTCGTTATTGTTTGCTCATGATAAAAAACGAGTGTTCTGACATTAAAAGGGAAACAACTCCAACTAAACTGATATACAAAACTGCATGTCAACTTGATTTATACCAAAAGTCTCTGATCAATTTATGGACTTCAGTTGACATCTTCAGACTGAATTTCCATAAATATTCAAGTTCATTGAATTAATATTTGTTTAGTACAATTAAAAATGTAATTCTCATGTATCAATGGAAGTTACTAGCACCCCACCCACCACATTTTCCTCCAACTGTTACCCAAAATTTGACTCTCCCTTGCTATCATGCAACCCTCACCTATGCTGCAATCCATGTTTATGGACCCCATAGCTTGTAAGTTAGCTAGGGAGAGGTGTCTCATGTGATAAAAAATACTGATTCTATTCTAACTGAAATGCAAAAAGTATAATAAACCTACTATGAAGTACATTTGGATGTATTGGACATTAGGCCTTTGCCTTACAGGACATCATAATGTCTTTTGTGATGTCATAAGGTGTTAGTATGACATCATAATGTCATTTGTGATGTCATGAGGTGTGACATCATGATGTCATTTGTGATGTCATAAGGTGTTATTATATGTGCGTAAAATGATAAAAATAGGATATTATTATATTAACCTAAAAACACAGCAGTCATGTCATGAAGTTAATGTATAAAATTGATTGTTACTTATTTAGGACTAAGGCATCAATGAATCCTTTTCTCCGACCCTAATAAGAACACATCTATGCACCAATTCTCTTATGTACGTACTTTTAGATCTCCTGAGATGTTAGCACCTGCCAGAATTCCCGTTGCAGCCGGAAAAAATACACCAAACACTGAGAAAAAATCCTCCCCCTCACGAAAACTGGGCTTCATGTTCTCTGCAAACACATCCACTATAAAAAAGAAGAGAAAGTTTGATGATTTGTAACTAGCAGTCGACAGCTTAAGATCTTTTTTCTCATGT
This sequence comes from Margaritifera margaritifera, assembly GCA_029931535.1. Classification (NCBI taxonomy): domain Eukaryota; kingdom Metazoa; phylum Mollusca; class Bivalvia; order Unionida; family Margaritiferidae; genus Margaritifera; species Margaritifera margaritifera. Next base: position 3,460,612 of record JAQPZY010001527.1, read on the forward strand.
ACCTTATATTTCCCTGTGTAATGTGTACCCAAAATTGCAAACAGCATAGAACAAAATCTGCCATTAAACTAAGCATGAGATGGGTCAATGCTGTTACTTGAACTTACTGGTACACAGTATTTCATCTTGTAAAGTCACTGAAATGATTTGGGTAGGCTTATAATAAGATAAGTTTCACAATCACGGACAATCAAATATAATGCTGGTTATTGTATTATCTCACTGATCAAAATCGAGGCTTAGGGTGTATGCCTCATGTATGCATACTAAAGACAATGGTGATCTATTACAGCTCAACAGCCTACTTAGTTCCAGCTGAGAAGTTCTTGAACATTTTCAAAAAGTATGGGTTTATATATATAAAAAATGTATGCATTTTAGGGATTTTACCCTTTGTTGCTTTTATCTATATGAAGTTTTGTATGCCTTTATGAGATACCTAAACTTGTTTGGCACTATATAGTCATGATTTTGATGATGTGCAGATAAATCCTGCACATACATACATACATACATACCCTGTCGCTGGACATTAATGGTCTTATTTTGAGAGAAAGCCTTTAAAATGAAGTGAAAAATAAAAATAATCAAAAAGGATATGAAGATAAATACAATCTAACAGTGATGGACTGGGCAAAAAATCTGACTCTCCCCTTAGATCAGATGGCCCAACATCACAACGGCCCTCCCCTCTGCCAGATGGGCCAGTCTGCAAGTGCAATCTAATAGCCACATATTATGCTCTTAACCCCATCCCCGAGGTCAATAACTTGAGCAAGTACGGTGTGTGTCTTCAAAACAAATGTACAACCCTGCTGGATTTACAAAACTAAATTACCCATAATGACCTTTCAAGGTTAATAATTATATCAGATAATCACCATAAAAGTTTACTGTGATGTAACTGCATGGAACAGATTCTCCATCAATTCTTTAAGGAAGAATATACAGCAACTATTGTGGAATGACAAAGAGATAAAGAAATAAATATCTTTAAAAGGAAAAGTGATTGCTTCAAGATAACATGAGGAATACAGAGTGATCACTGTCTTTGTCACTGGCAATATTATGTATGGATCCAGGTGTGGACACACTCTCTCACTTGATTGTCATACAAAGTAATCATATGCATATTAATAAGTGAAGTAAAATAGACTGTGTTTATACTAATCTGAGTGTTGAAACAACCTCTGATATTCTTGAACCAAACAAGATTTTCAAGATGGCCACCTCGCTGTCTATATTGGATGTCAGACTGTCACCATGTACATTTAGGACCAATTGGACATTATAAGTAAGAAGTCTTTTGGTGAAAACCCCCATGTCAATATGACCATGCATCCAGAAGGAATAGTGATAAAAGATTTTAAACAAGATACAGGAGGTCCAATCAGATCATCTTTATTTAAGACCAGCAAGAACTTGCGATGAAAGTGTGTGTAAAGTTTCATGGCAATCCTCAAAGTAGTTTAGGAGGGGTAGCAATAAAAAACTTGTACTAATTGATAGAGAGACAACAGACAAGATGCCATCTCATAAGCTCTTCTGGTCTATGACCTGTAGAGCTAAAAAGAAAATAAAAGGGAAAATAAAAATGTTATGATCATTTCAAGTTTAATACACTCAAATATCTGAGAAACATGTAATTTTTACTGTGTTCTTTTTGTCGCACTGCTGTGAGGCAGTGGTTTTACACATTTAGCCTCATTCTTGACATGTTCCAAGCATGCAATGGAAGGCAGAGGATACTCTAATAGGAGATTGTGAAAATGATCTATTGGACAAAGCTTTCTCAAACAAAAATTTCCCACAATGTTGTAAAAGGGTGAAGGGTATTTGGGATTTATCAGCAGAGAAATATGGTAAATAGATAACTTGGTTGTAATCATTGATGACATACATGGAATAATGTTGACATAGAATAGCTGAATAATGTAACAATTACACTATCTTCAGTTGCACAGTAAATGCTGATATGACGCCAGCAAATATCCTAAAAACATACAGACCTAAAACTGTTGGAAATAATTACTGTAAACTATGGTTTCAATGTACACAAAGTTGCTATAATATTGATCTGTTCCTTTGGATAAAGCAAAGCACTGAGTTAAATAAATGACACAAAAGTGAAGTTAGATGTTTTGATGTAGAATTTAAGTTTTGAAAATTGAGATCAATTCAACTTTGATATTAACGACATAGTCACAAAAAGTGACAAGGCCCCATACTTGTGTACTCACACTTAAAAAGCATTTCAAGTTGTGGTTCATTTATCTGGCTCCATATTTATGTACTCACACTTGAAAAGTGTTTAAAGTTCTGGTTCACTTATCTGGCCCCATATTTATGTACTCACACTTGAAAAGTGTTTAAAGTTCTGGTTCACTTATGTGGCCCCATATTTATGTACTCAGTCAAAAAGTGTTTAAAGTTGTGGTTCATTTACCTGGCCCCATATTTATGTACTTAGTCAAAAAGTGTTTAAAGTTGTGGTTCGCTTACCTGGCCCCATATTTATGAACTCACAGTCTGAAAGTATCTAAAGTTGTGGTTTATTGAAATGAATTAAATATACCGAACCTATTTCTCAGCTATAGGACCTAATTCTCGCATTTTTCTTAAAAAAAAAAAAAGGAAGATTACTGACCAATGGGTCTCACTGACCCAGACCTTTGGTCAAGGGATGTGATCTTCAACTAAAATTACTGTGCAGAAACTGTTTTTTTCTTATCAGACTTACCACGACCATGACCTCTGAAATCTAGAACCCAGAACCTAAAGGTTCCTTTATTACCCTAAATGCATGTCAACTGCAAGGAACTTACTTGAGAATAACATTTATACTGGAAAACCCAGTTTTCTTTGAGCCATAATGACCCCGACCTCTGACCTTTTGCCCTAAAATCAATAAACTTCTTCAATACTGAAAGTGCAAGCCATTAAAAAAGTTTAGTCCATGTTTTTGATGTAGAACTTAAGTTATTATACAGAAACCATTTTTCTTCTTTCAGTCACATTGACCTTGTTCTTTGACCTTCTGAGCCCAATGTACAAGTTACCTGTAAACATTGGTGAAGGTACACGATCAAGAACTAAAAGTTTTGTGAAGAAACCATTTTTCTTCTTTTAGTCACAGTGACCATGACCTCTTAACTTTTTTTCCCACAGTAGAAAGGCTTAAGAAAGAAGCCTATCCACAATGTTTGGTCCAGGTCTGTAATGCAGAACTAATGTTCTAGTGCAGAAAGCATTTTTCTTCTTTCAGTTACACTGTCCTTCAGCTTTAAACTTTCAACCCCAAAATTATAAGCTTATTCCTTACCACAAGTGCAAGCTATCTGCAAAGTTTAACGAGATGCTAATGTTATTGTGCAGAAACCATTTTTCTTCATTAATTCACAGCGGTCTTGACCTTTGACCTTTTGTACCAAAAACTAATAGGCTTATTCCTTACCCCAAATGCAAGCCACCCACAAAGACTGGTACCTGTAGATGATGAAAAACTTGAGTTATTGTGCAGAAACCACATTTTTTCATTCAGTCAAAGTGACCTTGACCTTTCACCTTTTGACCCTGAAAGCATTCCTACTTGCCCCAATTACATTCGATCCAGAAAGTTTGGTGGAGGTATGTGCTGCAGAACTGAATTTATCATACAGAATAGGAAAAGTTAATGGACTGACAGACAATTTGAACCTGTTTTAATTCTATTTAACCATACCTGCTGTTATCATTCAATAATATGCATACTTTTTGATCTATAGCAGATCAAAAACTCATTGGTATATAAATGAGCAGTCAGTTCCTATATTACGGCATTTCACTATGTTGTTAATTTTGATGCTGAAATGGTGTGACTGACAATCTGCTGCCGTGAGAATGGATTTCAGAAAGGGTGGTACCTACCTTAACTCAGAAAATTCTATCTTTAAAAAACCTGGATGTAAAGACAGGTAGACTGCCCACTGGAACTAGGCTGAATACATCATTCATTATGCTGTACTTCAATACATTATCTCCAAAGCAAGTCTAAAAAGATGGCAACTATATGTTCTTTCTTTATGAAAGCTTCACCAACTAAATGGTCAATTGTGCCTCTCTGGCATCTGAAGCCACTTTGAAAGTATGATAGTAGTTTCTTGGATTCAAGATACCAGAGAGGTATGTCATTTATCAGATAGGTATGTCATTTATCACTTACCAGATAGGTATGTCATTTATCACTTACCAGATAGGTATGTCATTTATCACTTACCAGATAGGTATGTCATTTATCACTCATTTCATGGTTTGCAAATACAACTTGTTAATGTTATGGGAAGATAGTTGGAAGTGTCATTATGAACCTTTCCAGGTTTGAGTACTGGTATCACTGTTGCTTCTCAACATGATGGTGAGAAGTTGCCAGGTTCCCAAATTTAATTAAAAAAATTTAGTAGTACATGTATATTGTATCAGGTAAGGGTCTTAGATGCTGATAGTGGAAATATCCAAAGTGTCATGAACTTGATCAAAAGTTTTGTAATTTTCTGACAGTGAAAGGTTTGGTGTAATCTTCAGCATTAGCAGATTTAAAATTGAAAGGAACCTTTTCTTTGACACAGTGAAGTTTTCAGAGACCAACATATTATATTTCTTTAAGTGTTTGATACAGCAGGGTTTGTTGACAATGATTTTGCATACCATATTCCATATAGATTTGATAGAGGAGTGTGAGTTTAACAGAGAGACATAGGATCTCTACGTTTTACTTTTGCTGTCTTTAATAGTACATAAAACTTTATCTTGGTATATGCGGTATTTAATCAGATTTTCAGGTGTTGGACTGGGATTGAAACCTCTAAGGACCTTTTTCTGTTCCCTAATAGCATCCTTGCCAGCATCATCAGGCCATGGTTCATTACACATTTTGGAATTACTGAAGCTTTTAGTTTTGCATCCTCAGCAACATTAAGGTGTACATTAGTAAATATGAGTATCAGATCTGCTATGTTTTTTAAATAATCAATGGTGAAATTGATTCACAGATGGACTGAAATATTTCCCAATCTGTCTTATTCAATTTACATCTCTGGCCTGTCCCTTGAGGTTTGGATGTATTACTTAAGTATACTGTAAAGTGGTCACCACCACAGAGGTTCTTAGCAACTTTGCAAGTCAAGTAAAAGAGATGGATTGCAGATGGTCAGATGTAAGGAAGAGTAGAATCCTGTAGCAGGATGTAGATACATGTAGGTAGATACATGATTTAACAGTAAAATGGCAAAGATTATGTTCTGAAATGAAGTCCTCTATTTTCTTTCCCATCTTATTTATATCTTTGCAGCCCCAAACCGTATGGTGGCCACAGGGTATGAAATACACAGTAAAAAGTAACAAATCTGCTACCTGTTTGATGGTTCTTGCTACTTGGTGATAAATTGGGAAGAAAATGTTTGTTACCAAGAATTTTGAAAAGAAGGAACCCAATGTGACACTTTTGACTCTTGGTAAGCAATTCTGTTACCAAATTACAAAGCAGGTTGGAAAAATGAGCTACCTGCTATGCCATGTTTAATTCTATCCCTGTCTCCAGGTAGAATAGAAAGGCTGGTAATTGTTCTAAGACTTAGCCAAGGTCGGATGTGTAATGTTTGGTGGAAGGTACATTGAGCAAAGTGTAAGATTTTTTGTATGGAAACACAAACAGCTAATGCCTGTAATGTAGCACTGAGATTGATTTGGCTGTGAGGAGTTTTATTAATTTTTTGTAAGGAAACACAAACAGCTAATGCCTGTAATGTAGCACTGAAATTGATTTGGCTGTGAGGAGTTTTATTAATTTTTATATGGAAACACAAACAGCTAATGCCTGTAATGTAGCACTGAGATTGATTTAGCTGCAAGGAGTTTTATTAATTGTTTGTATGAAAACACAAACAGCTGATGCCTGCAATGTAGCACTGAGATTGATTTGGCTGTGAGGAGTTTTAGTAATTTTTGTATGTAAACATAAACAGCTAAAGCCTGTAATGTAGCATTGAGACCGATTTGGCTGCAAGGAGTTTTATTATTTATCATGATGGACACTCCTCCAGTGGCTTTTTTGTATTTCTTTAAAAGTTGCTGAAGGGTGTAAAATATTTAAATCAACTTTATCCTTTTCTTTTAAAAAAATCTCCTTAAGGCAGGCAGCTACTGGATCATGTTCTTTACGAAAAAGGATTATTTCATCAATATTTGCTTTCAAACCTCAGCAATTAAATCGAATTACAATGTTACAAATCATATTTATGGAAGTGGAGGAAGTATGGAATGTTCTGTAATGTTTCCCTGATGTGGTACCAGGGGGTTCTCTACTTTCCATAGTCTCTAGACTTCCGAACTTAATGAAAAAGTTCAACAGGATCATCAGATCTTTTTTGGAAATCTAAAGAATTCTTCAATTCTCTCTTTATTTGGTTCTGAACATTCATACCACTGGGGCCAGTGGTTTGCTGCTCTTTTTGTGGTCTGGATCTGAGTCTGTTTTCAATTGAAAAGATGGGTTTCTTATTTTTCACACCGTTACACTGAGAAAGTACATTTTCTGCTTCACTCCTGGTTAAAGCAATAGTATGCAGGTAAATATCTTGTTTACATTTTTTTTTTTGTAATTGTAATTTGTTTGTGTCATCCGCCTAGAAAAAGGGATCCATAGTGTGCTTTGTCATGTTTTTTTCCTCTATAATGTTTCCTTGACAAAAATGATCTCTCGAAGATTTGGTGCATTTGGAGAGGTTGTTATTTGCTATATAATTTTTAACTTTCATATATATATCCTTAAATTTTCCCAGAATGCAACCCGACATTTTGACACACTTCACAGGCACACATGAATCTACTGTTTGTAATATATATTCATTAAAAAAAGACTGTTTTGATCCCTCTATAGGTCTCACCAGGTGGTAGGAGCAAACCATAAGTTTATCCCTATGATTTGCTACAGATTTCCCCACTATAGTTTTTGTATGTGCACGTGTATATGTTTTTTTTTCTTTTAACAAAACGTACTTACACAGTATTTCTATCACTGATCATGATATTGCCACATTTGCACTATAATGGTAAATCCACTCACTTAAAGTGCATCAATTTGGGAAAAGCATTCTTTTTGTTTTGTTGATACAGATGTCTGTTTCGATTTCCCTTCCAATTCCTGACCGTTGGCATAGGTTCAAAGTCTTTTATATCAACACCAACAAGATTTATTCTCATAAGTTCGTCAAGAGTGTCAACACTCAGCCTGCACCATAGCTTTGTTTTGATCAAATTCTGGTGTGAAAATCTGCACTCACAATCCACACTTGACACTGGAAGCACCTGTGAAATTTCCATCAAACAAATCACATTCAGGTACTGTCCTTTCATTGAAACTAGTTTTGTTAGTAATTCAGCTGCTGACTCTATAACTGTTGTACACAACATACTTAAGAATCCCACTCTTCTTCTTTTCATCATCGGCACTGATGACTGCATTCTCTCTTTGTTGACCGTAATGAGTGATCAAAATGTCCATGTGATCATTACCAAACTGTGTCATGTTACTAACATTTTCCAGAAGAGTGTAAGGCTCAAACACAGTGAATGCATTAAAAATCTCATAGTACAGGAATCTATCATGTACATTTGCAATAATAATATATTCACACTATACTGCTATGGCTGGCAAGTCATCACATGATGAACACTTCAGTTCTATCCCTTTGAAGTGACCTCTGTCACATGTGGCTGTAAGAAACTCATTGCAGAGGGGCAAAAATTGGGGTGTATCTCCAAGGTTCTCAGCTTCCAGCGATGTCAAAAATCCATCAACAAGTTGCTTCATGGTAATGTACAGTAATCTCTTCTCTGAAAACACCGGCTAAGGATGTTTATTTTTCCAAAAATGTCATAAAATAAAGTGCAACAAAACATGAATTTGTATGATGTCATGTTATGTTCCAATGAATTTGCCATAATGTCTCTGTCAGTCTAGGTATGATGAGAGTTAAGTATGCTTTAAGTAACAATGACACCAGCTTGTTGTCCTTACCTGTATTTTCAGCTTTCACTTATCGTACATGGCCATTGCATGCAGCATGCTCCACTAATGCCGATTTTCTAATGTTTGTAGATCCAGGATATACAAAGTTGTTTTTCTTGGATGATGCTTTTGGTAGAGTTAACAAAACATAGCACTGGTGCTGCTATCATACAGCACCCAAGGGAATAGCTCTTTCCACTTTCTATTAAAAGCTCAAGTTTTCTTAGTCGGTTTGCAATTTTGATTATTATTATGTTTATGCTTTTGCATCGTTAGTGCACTCTCAAACAGTTAACACTAAGACTGATACTTATTATTGTCTCATCCACGCATGTATAAGTTTACCAATTTTTTTTTAAAAAAACTGTAGAATAACATACATCTTTACTGAAAACTGATCTTTGAACTTCACCGCACTATTTTCACTAAAGGATTAAATTGCCCTTCTCTACCCTGTTTAACCAGCTAACTGTAAGCAGTATAGCTTCAGGCAGTTAAGCTATATGAAGCTTAGTTGGTGACACATCTATTGATTGCCCCAGAAAGAAACAATGTGTAAACTAGACCTTGTCACTCTTGAATTAGTTTAGTTGATGACACCTTTACTGATTGTCCAACAAAGAAACATTCTGTAAACTAGACATAGTGACTTTTGAATTTTACTTCATTAAGATGTTTATTTGACAGTTTCATGTATAAAGAATCAAAAACAATCTGATATAATGATATTTTGGAAAATCCTATGACTGATGTTTGGTTGCCTGTCAAAACATTTGAACTGCCAGACATGTTGGGCGAATAAAGGAATTTCAGGAAGCCTGATATATATATATATATATACACACACACATATAAACTATTCCACTGTTTGCTTACTTCTGTATCCCACAAATCCTTTTGCATACTCTTCTTCACTTGGCTGGATGAATGTTCCAATTGCAAAATTAACTAAAGCAGTCACTAACACTACTAGCAGCACCATCTGCGCCTAGAAATAAAATGAGATTTGTTAAAGAGAACAGACAAGTTTGCCAGGACTAAATCTTATTCTTCTACACTACATAAAATGATGCAGGTATTTTAAATGTGCCTGTGTAACCAAAGATTATGCTGTAAGTCAATAAAATGTGATCAGTTTTTTTTCAGATACAAAAAGAAAATATGCAAATTTTGCACTATATCTGCAAAACCAAGAATGTGTCCACAGGACATGGAAGCCCCCCTCTCTTGCCTTGTTTGAATGAGTGGTGCAAGTACACAACAACAATAACTCTGGAGAATGTATGCATGTCTGAGAACAATAACTCTGGTAGAATGTATGTATGTACAAGAAAAATACTCTACTGGCAAATAAATTTCCAGGAATTCAAGATAAAACCATTTCTTCCTTTTAACTGCTAAATGTTGAAACCATCTCTGATATTCTTCAGCAATATAAAAAATTTCAAATTAGCTGCTGTGGTGGGCATATTGGTTGTCAGATTGGAACCATTTTTATTTTGGAGCAACGAGACATCAAAAGAAGTCTTCTGGTGGAAACCCCATGCTGATATATCTTTCTGTTTTGGAGGAGTAATGATAAAAAATTTTTCAAGATGACTGCCATGGTGGCCATATTGGATATCAGATTGGCACCATTTCCATTTCGGACCAACTAGACATTATAAGAAGTCTTTTTTTGGTGAAAGCACAATGCTGATATGACAAGCCATCTAGGAGAAGTAGCAATAACAAGATTTTCAAGATGGCCATGGTGGTAGCCATCTTGGAAGTCAGATTGGCAGCATTTCATGTATGACCAACTAGACATCCTAAGACATCTGTCAGTAAAAAACCCCATGCTGATATGACCATTCATTCAGGAAAAGTAGTAATAACAAGATTATCAAGATGGCCACTGTGGCAGCCATACTGGATGTCTGAGCAGCACCATTTTCATTTAGGACCAACTAGACATCAGGGTATCAGAATTTGGTCAACAAACTGAATTATGGAATCCTTGTTGCTGCAGCGAGTTTCTGTAAATGTCACATCCCAGTCACCAGGGAAGATTGTTTTTAAAAAAAATGGTTTACTTTATGCTTTGATAGCGGTCTTTACGAACACCTGAGAACCTAACTGCTTAAGATTACAATAGTGGTATTAAATGTGGTTGCTCAGACATGTGTGGAAAAAGAAGTCAGCATTTTCTTGAAGATCTCTGCATTTATGCCAGAGGTTAGAAGTGAATATCTTCATTAATCAACTTAATTACTGCAGTACCAATTGAGCCTGTTTGCTCACAAATGCATGGAAATTGATGTTAGTATACTCTTTTGCATCAATATTTGCTCTTTTTTTGTTTGTTTTTGTAAATGATAGATCCACAAAATTTACCCAAACCACAAAATTTGAAACTCATGAAAATAAAGTGTTTCACAGTATGTGCTGTGATGTCATGTATGTGTGTATATATATATATATATATATATATATATATATATATATATATATATATACATACACACACACACACAGTGATGTAATGTCATGTATGTACTTTGCTGTCATGTATGTACTGTGATGTCATATATATAGTGATGTAATGTATGTAATGTCATGTATGTACTTCGCTGTCATGTATGTACTGTGATGTCATATATATATATATATATATACTGTGATGTAATGTATGTAATGTCATGTACTTTGCTGTCATGTATGTAATGTCATGTATGTAATGAGGCATGTATGTAGTATGATATAAAGTATGTTCTGTAATGTGATATAAGTCCTGTGATGTCATGTATGTTATGTCATGTACTGTGCTGTTATGTATGTAATGTGATGTCATGTAGGTAATATGATGTATATACTGATGTCATTATGTAGTTTGATGTCATGTAATGTGATGTACATGTATATAATGTGGTCATGTATCTAGTTTGATGTCATGTATGTAGTGTCATGTTATGTGATGTCATGCATGTAATGTACTGTCATGTACATGTGATGTCATGTATGCAGTATCATGTTACGTGATGTCATGTATGTAATGTATGTAATGTAATGTCATGCACATATGTGATGCCTTGTATGTAGCATGATGTCATTTATATAGTGTGATGTTAGGTATGTATTGTGATGTTAGGTATGTGATGTCATGTATGTAATGTGATTTCATGAATGTAGTGCCACATTATGTGATGTCATGTATGTAATATACTGTCATGTACATATGTGATGTAATGTATGTAGTGATGTCAGGTATGTACAATGATGTTATGTATGTATGTGATGTTGTGTATGTAATGTGATGTCATGTATGTATGTGATGTGAATTTAATGTGATATCATGTATGTATGTGATGTTGTGTATTTAATGTGATGTCCTCTATGTATGTGATGTTGTGTATGTAATGTGATGTCATGTATGTGATGTTATGTATTTAATGTGATGTCCTCTATGTATGTGATGTTGTGTGTGTGATGTGATGTCATGTATGTATGTAATGTGGTCATGTATGTGATGTGTATTTAATGTGATGTCATCTATGTATGTGATGTTGTCTATGCAATGTCATGTCATGTATGTCATGTGATGTGTATGTAATGTGATGTCATGTATGTGATGTTGTGTATTTAATGTGATGTCATCTATGTATGTGATGTTGTGTATATAATGTCATGTCATGTATGTATGTGATGACTTGTATGTAATGTGATGTTATCTATGTACTGATGTCATATAAACATGTCAGAGTAGTGATTTGCCAATCAAAATGCTATTTCGATACCATGTGAGGTTGGATAGCAGACATGTAAGGTTGGATAACAGACATGTGAGGTTGGATAATAGACATGTGAGGTTAGATAAACATTTTCATGTACTGATGAAGGAAGCAGCAAACTACTAATCTAACATCATTCAATTTTCAAGAATTTGATATGTTCATCATGTTAACTCTATGACACTGTTGCAAATCGCTAATACTGTATGCATATTATAGAATTATGTTGCTCTTGACATGAGAAAATTGTACCAAATTGTCTTGCTAATTATGGGAGATTATGAGAATGTTGTGATTTATCTTGTCACAGCTTACCCTGGACTCCCACTGCAAGCCAATTAAAGCGATGACAAGGAGAAATGTTACAGCAATCACACCAATGATACGGATGTCATTTACTTCATCCACCATCAAGGCATCATGGGCCTAACAAAAAAAGTGACATATAATTACCGTAATTTTATCACTGAGCATTAATATCAGAAAAAGCAAATGAGCACATTTTAATTTGACCATTGCAGAATTTTAATTTGACCATTGAAGAAATGTGCTTTATAGTATTTTGCAAACTGTAGCTGAATGCTGTAATGTATTTAATGCATATCAAAATTACAGTGAATAAGGGTCTAAAAGGTATATTAAAATGTCTCTTTTCCACATTATTAATTCCTCTGTAGAAAAATATTTCATTCAAATTTGAATCTTTCATGACTTATTAAGCTTGAAAGATACAATTTTCCAATTCTGCAATCATCCAGTTTCTTTAATTTTGTTTTTTCTATCTTGCCACTAGGCCTCAACAGTCCCGTGTAAATATATTGAAGGTTATTTAAAAATCTGTAAATGTATCATCTTGCCTGCAACAATGTCACTGCAACCCTAGTAACACATAAATAAACAACCCCTGTGACCTTCACCTCTGACCGTTCAAGCACTCCATTGTTCTGCTAATTTGAACTTCAATGTCAGTTATATTTACCAAGGTATCTGTATCAACATCAATCTGTTTACTGTACCCACTGCCATACAGAAAGCAACTTAAAGATTCTGGTATGACCAACACTGTGTAAAAATTTCTATGACTCATTATCTAAACATTTTATCTCACCCACCAGCTTTTGCACTGTCATTCATGTATACATGTTATTTGTAATTTGGGGTAGTGCCTACATTAGTTGAATAAAGATTACAGAAAGAGTTATTCATCTGTGAATACAGGACAAATATGATAACAATACAAGTTAGGAAACAAAAGATACAGCTACTTCATACAGCTCTGAACAGTTTACCCCTAAAAACTAAACAACAATTCAACTTGTAACTTTTACCTTTAATGCCCACATCCATCATCCCCCAAGGATGTGCCATGTCCAGAGATATAAATATAAATATATATATATATATATATATATATATATATATATATATATATATATATATATATATATATATATATATATATCCCCCCAAATATGATGCTGACCATTGTGACCTTAACCTTTTACCTTTTGACCTCCACACCAGTGGCAATATTCATATCCCTTGGTAAATATCTTTATTTTGATGGGCAAATTCTGATGATGATCTCTGATGAATACAGGAGATGTTGCCCCATAATCAAAAGTCCCTTGAAGGGGCTGACATTCTACTGGCTGAAAAGAATTTCTAGGAATCCATATTAAGCCCATTACTTCTGTCCTTTTATTCTTTTTAACTACTGAGTATTGAAACCATCTCTGATATTCTTGAGAAACTCAAGCATACCAAAGTTGGTAAAAAATATTTTCTTACATTCTTACATTTTCAAGCTAACATATTCACAAAATATCTGTAACTGCATTACAAAATTCTTTATCATAGCCTTTGACCTTGAACACAACATCATCATCAGAAGATCATTGGACTTAATTGTCTCAGACAATTCCAAGATTTACCCACATGCTAAGCATGGTTAAATCTTTAATTATTGTTTTTGTGTTTTGTGTTCAGTGTTTTTTTCTCCAAACTGAGACCAGGAGAGCTCTATCAACTGAATATATGACAAATATGATAACAATACAAGTTATATATTCAGTTGGTAGAGCATCTGTCTCATAATCCAAGGGTCGCAGGTTCAATACACACCCAGGCCAGCCTGGGTCAGCTGCCTCTGCGAGTCTCTTGGAAAGGCACTTAGCTCCCATTTTCTCTGCATGATATAGTCAATAATGTGTTAACAAATGACCTTAAAGCCAACAAAACAAACCAGGTTGAGAACTTGAGCCTTTTCTTACAGTAACATTTTAAAGGGAACACATAAACATTGGCTTCATAAAATGCATACAAAAACATCTATAAATATGGTTTGCTATCTTGTGCTCTGTGTCCTGACTGTTAGTCAAGTCCACTAAGTCATCAAGATGATTGATTTAATCTCTTGGGCGATGTGGCAAACTTCTCATTGATCAAGAATAATTTGTACTTAGAACTCCAAGCGAATGAATTGTAAAGAGTTAAAGAATGTCGCACTTGTTCGTGTGAATACTCAAGTCATTACAGGTGATAACAACTCACTGTCTGCCAGTACTATGAATTTTGAGATCATAGAAAATGACTGAATTTAAATTAACGATGATGACAATTGGGATTTTCCATCAGCATCTCATACCAGTACTGGAAGTGATAGTTCAGCTAATCATGTGTAAAGAATGTACAAGACAATACAATATTCACACTGTTTATATCCTAAATACAGGCTCACCTCAAAATAACTAATATGAAAAATAAAGATTTCATTTTGCTAACAACTGTGCAACAATTTAAAAACAAAGGGACTGATGCTCTACTGGCCAAAAAGAATTTCCAGGAATCCAAGATAAGACCATTTCCTCATTTTAATTGATGAGTATTGCAACAATCTCTGACATTCTTGAGAAACTATAAAATACCAAATCTGGCAACAAAACTATTTTCTTATGTTTAAATTAATATGTTCACAAGATAACTATAAGTGCAATAAAAAAATATTTATCATGACCTTTTGACCTTGAACCTGATATCATGGATAGAAGATCACTCAACTTGTCTCCGACTATGACAAGATATAACCACATGCTAAGTTTGTCCGAGCAGCACCATTTTTTCATTTAGAACCAGCTAGACCATGGGATGAATGTGTGTGTAAAGTTTCATGGCAACCCTCCAAGTAGTTGAGAAGAAGTATCAATAACAAACTTGTGCTAATAGACGCACAACAGACAACAGACCATCCCATAAGCTCTTCTGATCTATGACCAGTAAAACTAAAAATTCATGGGAGCAAAGTGATTTATTGATATGCACATCTTCAGGTGATAACCATAATCTTTACCAAGTTTCATGGCAATCCATCTGCTTTAAGCTACAAGACAAAAAAGACAACAACTCTAACAAAAATTTCAGGAGCGAAGTGATTTGTCGATATAAATATCTTCAGGTGATGACCATATTATCTGCCCACTTTCATGGCACTCCTTCAAAAACTGTAAGAGACTAGTTGCGGTAACGAGATTGTCATTCACAGCATTAAGCTCCAAGACAAAAAAGACAATAACTCTAACAAATATGTCATGAGCAAAAGCGATTTGTCAATAAGTTAATCTTCAGGTGATGACCATCATATTTACCAACTTTCACATCAATCCATCAAAAGCAATTTGTCCATAATTTAATCTTCAGGTGATGACCATCATATTTACCAACATTCACAGCAATGCATCAAAAGCGATTAGTCAATAAGTTAATCTTCAGGTGATGACCATCATATTTACAAACTTTCACAGCAATCCATCAAAAGTGATTTGTCAATAAGTTAATCTTCAGGTGATGACCATCATATTTACCAACTTTCACAGCAATCCATCAAAAGCGATTTGTCAATAAGTTAATCTTCAGGTGATGACCATCATATTTACCAACTTTCACATCAATGCATCAAAAGCGATTTGTCAATAAGTTAATCTTCAGGTGATGACCATCATATTTACAAACTTTCACAGCAATCCATCAAAAGCGATTTGTCAGTAAGTTAATCTTCAGGTGATGACCATCATATTTACCAACTTTCACAGCAATGCATCAAAAGCGATTTGTCAAGTTAATCTTCAAGTGATGACCATCATATTTACCAACTTTCACAGCAATGCATCAAAAGCGATTTGTCAGTAAGTTAATCTTCAGGTGATGACCATCATATTTACCAACTTTCACAGCAATGCATCAAAAGCGATTTGTCAAGTTAATCTTTAAGTGATGACCATCAAAAAATGCAGCTCTAGTTGTGCTAACAGGATTGTGTCCTGTTACAAGACAAAAACGGTAATGTAGATATCTGGTCCAATTACAACACCTTTGTGGTAAGACAGGCAAAACATGCTAACATCCTACGAATGATCTATCCAGAAGGAAACTTTTAAAATGATGAATATAATATGCTGCATGGCTTGTTTTTGAAAAAAAAAATTCTTGTAGGTGCCCATAATAAAAATCCAGCCTTGTGAGATCTCCACATTTACTTGTACTCATGCAATGACAGCAACAAAATGAACATGGTTCTACGTTCAAGCCTAGTATTGCATACAATTTACCCATACAGCAACAGTGACAAAATGAACAATATTTACGTTTAAGCCTAGTATTGCATTCAATTTACCCATACAGTGACAGTAACAAAATGAACATGGTTTTATGTTCAAGCCTAGCATTATGTACAATTTACCAATAAAATGACAAAATGAACAATATTTATGTTCAAGCCTAGTACTGCGTTCAATTTATCCATACAGTGACAGTGACAAAATGAACATGGTTTTACGTTCAAGCCTAGTACTGCGTTCAATTTACCCACACAGCAACAGTAACAAAATGAACATGGTTTTACATTCAAACCTAGTATTGCATTCAATTTACCAACACAGGAACAGTAACAAAATGAACATGGTTTTACGCTCAAACCTAGTATTGAGTTCAATTTACCCATTCAGCAACAGTAACAAAATGAACATGGTTTTACGTTCAAGCCTAACATTGTGTACAATTTACCCATAAAATGACAAAATGAACAGTTTTATGTTCAAAACTAGTATTGCGTACAATTTACCCATATAGAGGTTTCTTCTGAAATATTAAGCTAATTTTTTTTCCAGTAATTCATTTCAGACAATCAGTGACCTTCATTCTTTTAAATACAGCATTTAATATACCACCACACATAGACTGGTTCCGTTTAAAATAATTAGCTACCTGTGACCTAAAATCAAATTTATACTTTCATAATAATTATTCATAGTCAATGGCATTTTTCCATGAAACCTACTGTAAAAGCACAGTTGTCTCACAATTACTGTTCTGAAGATATCAAGGAATCCATTTCAATTTGAGAGTCCATTGTACTGTGTTGAGTATAATGAGGACAGGGACAAGTAACTGTTGCAACTCACTTGTCCGAGAGACGAGTGCTTGGAAATTTTTTCCTGAACTCTGATTAATGAAATTCCAAGTTCAATATTTTGGCAATAATCAAAGGAAGATGCTTCCTCAACCATTTGCATCATTGAACCCGAGGTTGAGAGAAATCCACCCATAATAAAATCAATAATAAAGTTTCACTTTTGACAGTAGAGGATTCTTGATCATATATTCATGTGCTCAAATTTACAATAGATACATTTTTGGGACACACAATAATAATAGTGTAGCAGAGAGAATGCATTTAATAAACTTTTCCAGGATACCTGTTTTTAAATCCAGCATGAATAAAAATTGGTACTGTAAGTAAAAACATCTAAAACTTACACAACAGACAACATATTCCTAAAATTACAAGCAAATTCATTCTAACTGACTGATAAAACGGGTGAGAAAGAGTTGGGCATATTTTATCCAGGTCCTTTTCCACTGGGTGTATAATTCCCACAGACCATAACATTAAAGTTTGACCAAATTACTATACTTTCATGACCAGCAAAACAAACTTACATCTTATGAACGATCTGTCAAAGACGAAATGTTTAAAAGGATGAAAATAAATGCAGCTTGCTTTTGAAAAAAATTATATTGCAGGCTCGCACTATAACAAACAGACATAGTGAGATCTCCCCATTTACATACAGTATAGTACCTGTATGGCAACAACATTAAACTGAAAAAGTTTTAGGTTGAAGCCTACTATTATGTACAATTTACGGATATGTAGGCCTCTTCTGAAAAATTATGTTAACTTTTTCCAGTAATTATTTTCATCCAATCTGTGACCTTCATTCTTTTAAATATTTAATATACCACCACATATAGGCTGGTTCCATATCCCATAAATAATTAGTTGCCTGTGACCTAAAATAACTCTAGGAACAAGAGGACCATGTGGACCTAATATTGCTCACCTGTTTTACATAATTTAACAGCTGGCTATTTCATTAAGCAGACTTATAAACACATCCTGTGTAAACGGTCTCCCAAACTTTATATCATGCTATTTTACCTATTTTACTATATCCTGATAATTCTTTCTAAAGATCAAGGCATAATTAACATGCACAAACTCTTGATCAAAATTGGATCAGAAATATGGCCTTCTTTGGAGTGGTAATAAGCTCTTGTTGATGGTCAGACAATGCATAATGCACAAAGCAGGACACATGATGCACACAGATGCAGGGCCATACCATAAGCTCACTTGGCCTTACTGCCAGGCGAGCTAAAAATTGCAGAAGCAAAGTGATTTCAGATGATCACCATAATATTTACCAAGTTTCATGTCTATCTATCAAAAACTGTGGGACGAGCTGTGCTAACAAGATTGTGCTGGATGGAAGGATAGATGGATGGATGTACAGATTATAGGCCAGCCAGCTGGCTGGACACAAGGATTAGTATATACCCCAGAAGTGGGGATAAACAAATTTTGATATGGTGATCCATTCAGAAGAAGCAACTGTAATGAGATTGTTTGCATTTTGGAAGGTGACATCAGCACATGGTGGCCATACTGGAGGTCTAATCGTCACTATCATCATTTAGTACCAGCTAGATATCACAAGTGTTTCTACCCTAAAATGCAAATTTGTGCACCCCCTCATATAGGGCATCATAGAGAAGAAAAACCCACTTACTTTCAGCAAATCTCGCACAGTCTCTGCAAAGCCTACAACATACATTGCAACAGCTACTGCATTGGCTAAAGAAAAAATTAACCCAATGGCACCACCAAACTCAGGGCCCAGACTGCGTGAGATCATGTAGTAGGCCCCTCCTGCAAAATAAAATAAAAATAAAAATCTATGTTTAAATTATCACAGGGAAAAGATGATAAAAGAAGTTACTTCAAATGGAAAAATGCTACATGCAGCAATGGATTTTAGCCATTACTTTAGTTTACATTCTGTTGTTTGCCATGCATACAAAACAGTGATAAATGCAAAGGAAGTTATTGTTTAAGCATATATGCGTTATGTATCAATTTTAACTCAAAGCAGCCAATCTTAAACAAGAGGCCCAAGTGGGCTTGAGATTGCTCACCAGGCTGATCTCTGCCTAATGGCTATCATCTAAAAAGATGGCACGACATCACACATTACACATCCTGGCACCAATCATGGTGGCCTTATGAAAAGTAATGCAACCTTACAAAATGAAAAAGCTGGCAAAACATGTTTATTATGAAAAAAATAAATGAAGAACTATGACAGACTAATTCTTTGTGCCAACCATTCATCAGTCAAAAATAATAATTTCATATATTAAGTTATTTATGTTAATACTATGTTAACAACATAATATATTATCTATCCAGTGTCTTGAGGATACATAAAGTCTTTCCCAGTGATGTAGGGCACCTTGCATGAAAGTTGTTAAATGTGCTTGGTGAAATTATTTTCAGAGTTCACTGCTGTTTATGTTCAAAGCAAAGATGTTCATTTAAGTTTATATGATAGTTAAGAATATTATAATTCTGGTTTGCAAACATTATTTGTATCTATCCCATTGGTTTGGATTAAGATTCTCCTTTCTATTTGCCCTCACTCTTTTCATTTTCTGGCTCTACCTTTATCCATCGGATTGGATCAACTGGGCTCAGGAAAACCACTTGCCCTCTCATCCTGACCGGGTAAAAATTGGCTGGACCAAGTAAAACTTTAATACTTACTCATCCCTGGGCTGAGTAGATGCAGATTCGCACCTTCAGAATAAATGTGAATGTATTTTCTACCCTTAACAAGTGCCGAAGTTGAACACTGCTTAACATCTAGTGTGCATCAATGGTATATTACTTTTGCCTATTTTTTATCCTACTTGTTGTCAGTCTAGAACATGTCATATAGGAAGTGACTGCAGGTTTAATACATGAAAGCGTGATACTAAAATGGGTAAAAATGAAAATACTATGATGCAGTTTCACACCTATCCATACATTTCTTATTGATATTCACATTTAGAGTGACACTTTTCAGTACCTCAAGCATCATTTTGATGTGAAGAAATCCCCTCTTTCAACAAGCTATAACACATCTTTATGAGCAAGACGTCTGAGAAGTTAAGAGATAGAGAATGTCAAAATTTTGTGATTTTTCTACTGGTCAGACATTGTTACATTTGTCACTCATTTCTATTTCTGGTTCTACCTTTATCCCATCAGTTTGTATCAAGATTCTCTTTTCTATTTGCCCTCACTCATTTCGATTTCTGGCTCTACTGTACTTTTTTATTTGCCCTCACTCATTTCGATTTCTGGCTCTACTGTACCTCTCTATTTGCCCTCACTCATTTCAATTTCTGGCTCTACTGTACCTTTCTATTTGCCCTCACTCATTTCGATTTCTGGCTATACTACTTTAACCCTGTTTTTTTTCTGTTTGTTTTACGAGCATGATTAAAATAAGCATTATTTACATAACTGAAACAACACCCTTTCTACACACTGTGCTTGCAAAAAGCTGGATCTAACTTTCTCATCAAATGTTTATTTAAACTAATACTCAGAGCATTTTTTAAAAATAAAGTTATTTAAATGTTTTTCTATATTTAGTAATGTGGCCATATTTGATGGAGGATAGGCCATGCATAAGACAGAACAGAGAGGTCAGCTTAGGACAGATCAGGAGATTTGCAAAATTTGGTCAGGAGTTTTGACTTCACATCAGGATGATTTTCATTGACCCGATGGCATGATCCATCTCAACAAACTTTAAACACCGATGCCAAACCGACCCTGCCAAAAGAATCCAAGTGATGTTGATTGTTTTATGCTACTTGAGCTCTTTAGTAATCCAACCATTATCCATTAATGTCTTTAATCCTTTCTGAATTACTACTCATCACATATAGAAAAATCCAGTGATTACTTTTAGGTTATTGTTTGTCGAATTACCAATTAAAGTGTGATGCTCAAGGGCGTAAGTCAGTTCAGAGTCATGTGATGATGGGAAGTTTTTACCATAAATAAACTCCACTAGAAACAAGATGTGAAGAAGAAAAAAAAAACAACAGAAAAATGTCTGTTTTGGAATATGTTTTAATAATAATTATGAGTATGCAGGAAATTTCAATGAGTGATGGGAGGAACAGGAGACACCTTCATTTCAGGAGGAAATCCTCCTGACCAGGAGGTTCACATGTATGATAAGCATTACTTGTATACATCTGAAAGCCCTTCTTGCCAATGCCAGTGTGTTTTCTGTCAAATTTGGTTAAATTCTGATAAGCAGTTTATAAGACAAGTCATTTAAAGGTTTTTCTATTTTTAGTAATGGCAGCCATTTTTAATGGTGTATCAGTACCATTTGTACAAACTTAAAAGGTCTTCATGCCAGATTGCTGTCTGCCAAGTTTGGTTGAAATTGGTTTAGTAGTTTGTGAGAAGATGTTGAAAATAGCAATTGTTGACAGAAGGACAACAAATTACAGACAAAAGATGCATGACCATAACATAAGCTCACTTCAAATTGCACACACTCATACAGTCTATGGCCGGAAGAGTTACAAATGCCATGAAGAAAGTGAAATTCATAAAGAAAGTGAAAAACAAAATATATATTATGATTACAATGACAATTCTACCACCAGTAGCCCTTCTTTGGCTCTAAATATGCAGTTAACCTAACAGCCAATTCTATATCCAATGATCCTGCTTTGGCACTAAATAAGCAGTTATCCCAAATGTCAATTCTACCTCCAGTAGTTCTTCTTGGGCTCCAAATATGCAGTTATCCCAACAGCCAATTCTTTCCCCAGTAGCTCTTCTTTGACTCTGTGCAGTTATCCAAAGAGTCAATTCTACCTCCAGAAGCCCTTCTTTGGCTCTAGTTATACAGTTATCCCAACAGCAAATTCTACCTCCAGCAGCTATTCTTTGACTCTGCAGTTATTTCAACTGCCATTTTTGCTTCCAGTAGCTCTTCTTTGGCTCTAACTATTCAGTAATCCCAACAGCTAATTCTACCTCTGGTGGCCCTTCTTTTGTTCTAATTATGCAGCTATCCCAACAGCCAATTATACCTCTGGTAGCCCTTCTTTGGTTCCAAATATGCAGTTATCCCAACAACCAGTTCTACCTCCAGTTGCTCTTCTTTGGCTCCAAACATATAAATCTACCTCCAGGAGCTCTTCTTTGGCTCTAACTATGCAGTTATCCCAACAAACAATTCTACCTCCCATGACCCCTCTTTGGCTATAATTATGCAGTTATCCCAACAGAAAATTCTACCTCCAGTAGCGCTTCCTTGGCTCTAACTATGCAGTTATCCCAACAGACAATTCAACAATTCAGCAGCTCTTCATTGGCACTAACTATGCAGTTATCCCAACAGCCAATTCTACCTCCAGTAGCCTTTCCTTGGCTCTAACTATGCAGTTATCCCAACAGAATATTCTACCTCCAATAGTTCTTCTTTGGTTCTAATTGTATAGTTATCCTAACAGCCATTTCTACCTCCAGTAGCCCTTCTTTGGCTCGAACTATGCAGTTATTGCAAAAGACAATTCTACCTCCAGCAGCCCAACTTTGTTCAAACTATGCAGTTATCCAAAAAGCCAATTCTACATCCAGTAGTTCTTCTTTGGCTCTAATTATGAAGTTATCTGATTAGACAATTCTACCTCCTGTAGCTCTTTGGCTCCATACAGATAAATCTACCTCCAGTAGACATTCTTTGGCTGTACTAATCCAGTTATCCAAACTGACAATTCTATCTATAGTAGCCCTTCTGCAGCACTAATTACAGTTATTGCAATAGCCAATTCTATCTCCATTAGCACTTCTTTGGCTCCAAATAGACAAATCTACCTCCAATAGCCCTTCTTTGACTCTAATTAAGCAGTTATCCTAACAGTCAATCTTACCTCCAGTGTCTCTTCTTTGGCTCCAACTATGCAGTTATCCTAACAGCCAATTCTACCTCCAGTAGCTCTTCTTTGGCTCTAACAATGCAGTTATCCAAGTAAACAATTCTACCTCCAGTAGCTCTTCTTTGGCTCTAACTATGCAGTTATCCAAGTAAACAATTCTACCTCTAGTAGCCCTTCTTTGTCAGTAATTATGCAGTTATTGCAATTGACAATTCTACCTCCATCAGCCCATCTTTGATTCTGATTATGAAGTTATCCTAACAGCCAATTCTACCTCCAGTAGCCCTTCTTTGGCTCCAACTATGCAGTTTTCCCAATGGCCAATTCCAGGTCCAGTAGCCCTTTTTTTGCTCTAACTATGCATTTATCGCAAGCAGACAATTCTACCTCCAGCAGCCCTTCTTTGGCTCTAAAATGCAGTCATCCATACACCATATGACACTTTAAGTAAAATATGAATCAACTATTCCACCTAGCAGGTAATATTAGCTTTTGTTTTTGATTAGAGCATTGCTGCAGAAAATGTACAATTCTATCAGCATCATATATCTGTATGATAGGAACTTAAAGTACAGCTCTGTCAGAATCATATATGTGTATAGCTGTAACTTACTGCATAGCTCTGTCATCATCATATACATGTATGACAGTAACTTACAGTACAGCTCTGTCAGCATCATGTGTTTATGACAGTAACAGTGCAGATTCTGTCAGCATCATGTACATGTATGACAGTCACTTACAGTGCAGCCCATATCGTAATTCTATCAGCATCAAATGTGTCTGACAGTAACTTACAGTACAGCTCTGTATGACAGTAACTTACAGTACAGCTGTCAGCATCATATATACATATCACAGTAACTTACAGTGCAGCCCACATTATAATTCTGTCAGTATCATATACATGTATGACATTACCTTACAGTATAGCTCTGAATGACAGTAACTTACAGTACAGCTGTCAGCATCATATACGTGTATGACAGTAACTTGCAGTACAGCTCTGTAAGCATCATATATGTGTATGACAGTAACTTACAGTACAGCCGTCAGAACACATGCATGACAGTAACTTACAGTACAGATGTCAGCATCATATACGTGTATGACAGTAACTTACAGTACAGCTGTCAGCATAATATATGTGTATGACAATAACTTAAAGTACAGCTGTCAGCATCATATATGCACATGACAACAACTTACAGTACAGCTCTGTTAGTATCATATATGTGTACAACAGCAACTTAGTATACAGCTCACAAATTTTCATTTCTATTTTTGTCCAAGGAGTATATAAATGATATTAAATATTGAATAAGGAAGTTTCATTTACAAAAGTTATTTACAAAAAATGTAAATAAAATTTGTCTCTAATCTGTTAGTAAACATAGTTCTCTTTGTAAACATGTCTGTTTGAAGAAGAAACATCAACAAATTAAAGCTAAAGCAAATGAAAGGAAACAAACTTGTAATATGTCTCAGTCCCAATGTTAATGAAGATGTACACACAATTGTCGAGAACGGACATGACTAAGTATTTTTAGTAAACTTTCGGATAAATTAGCATATAAGAATCATAGACATCAGACAAAGAGGTTAATTTTTGCGTAGTCAAAAAAAATGTACCCCTGATATGATAAATGTATTTCTTTGTGTAATCAATGCTTTGAGCATTAATACATTAAAATTTTTATGTTTACAATGATGTACTTAACACTAGCTTAGATAATTACACATTTTTCCATTAAAGGAAAACAAATGCTTTTTTTTTTTTTTTTGTGCCTTATATGAATACACTAAGTGAATGAAAATAAACACCAAATTTATATTCAAATCTACTAAGCTTTTTAAAGATATGACAGTTTAACGTCAAACATATGCATCAGTAGTCTGGGTTATAAAAATTGCCATGATGGATATAGTTGTGACATAATTAGTCTACCAATTAACTGTTGCCATATTGTCCTTTTGGGGAATTAGTCATCCAATTAACTGTTGCCATAAAGTCCATCTTGGAAATTAGTCTACCAATTAACTGTTTCCATAAAGTCCATTTTGGAAATTAGTCTACCAATTAACTGTTGCCATGAAGTCCATTTTGGAAATTAGTCATCCAATTAACTGTTGCCATAAAGTCCATCTTGGAAATTAGTCTACCAATTAACTGTTGCCATAAAGTCCATTTTGGAAATTAGTCTACCAATTAACTGTTGCATTGAAGTCCATTTTGGAAATTAGTCTACCAATTAACTGTTGCCATAAAATCCATTTTGGAAATTAGTCTACCAATTAACTGTTGCCATGAAGTCCATCTTGGAAATTAGTCTACCAATTAACTGTTGCCATGAAGTCCATCTTGGAAATTAGTCTACCAATTAACTGTTACCATAAAGTCCATTTTGGAACTGTTCAAATAAATCACAAAGAACAAGGAGTTAAACTATATAATAAATAATGAAGATGCATTCAGATTTTTGAGATACACAATGAACCAGTTTATAATGTAGTCAGATCTGTGTAGCCTACTGCAAGAACATACCCACTGTTCACTACCACATGATAACTATAAATGACTGATGATACAGCCTACTACAAGAACATATCCACTGTTCACTACCACATGATAACTATAAATGACTGATGATACAGCCTACTACAAAAACATACCCACTGTTCACTTCCACATGATAACTATAAATGACTGATGATACAGCCTACTACAAGAACATACCCACTGTTCACTACCACATGATAACTATAAATGACTGATGATACAGCCTACTTACAAGAACAGACTCACTTTTCACTACCACAAGATAACTATAAATTATGCAGCCTACTACAAGAACATACCCACTGTTCACTACCACATGATAACTATAAATGACTGATGATGCAGCCTACTACAAGAACATAACCACTTTTCACTACCACGAGATACCTATAAATGACTGATTATGCAGCCTACTACAAGAACAGACTCACTTTTCACTAACACAAGATAACTATAAATTATGCAGCCTACTACAAAACAGATTCACTTTTCACTACCACGAGATAACTATAAATGACTGATTATGCAGCCTACTACAAGAACAGACTCACTTTTCACTACCACAAGATAACTATAAATTATGCAGCCTACTACAAAACAGACTCACTTTTCACTACCATGAGATAACTATAAATGACTGATGATGCAGCCTACTACAAGAACATAACCACTTTTCACTACCACGAGATACCTATAAATGACTGATTATGCAGCCTACTACAAGAACAGACTCACTTTTCACTAACACAAGATAACTATAAATTATGCAGCCTACTACAAAACAGATTCACTTTTCACTACCACGAGATAACTATAAATGACTGATTATGCAGCCTACTACAAGAACAGACTCACTTTTCACTACCACAAGATAACTATAAATTATGCAGCCTACTACAAAACAGACTCACTTTTCACTACCATGAGATAACTATAAATGACTGATGATGCAGCCTACTACAAAACAGACTCACTTTTCACTACCACAAGAGCAGCCTACTACAAAAACAGACTCACTTTTCACTACCACAAGATAACTATAAATGATTGATTATGCAGCCTGCTACAAGAACAGGCTCACTTTTCACTACCACAAGATAACTATAAATGACTGATTATGCAGCCTACTACAAGAACAGGCTCACTTTTCACTACCACAAGATAACTATAAATGGTTGATTATGCAGCCTACTACAAGAACAGGCTCACTTTTCACTACCACAAGATAACTATAAATGATTGATTATGCAGCCTACTACAAGAACAGGCTCACTTTTCACTACCACAAGATAACTATAAATGACTGATTATGCAGCCTACTACAAGAACAGGCTCATTTTTCACTACCACAAGATAACTATAAATGACTGATTATGCAAACCCAAAAATTTTATCAAGTTACAGTAACAGTACTCCAAGATACTACAAAGAAATGGTAGCTTGACTATGTAGTATTTACATGTTATTATTAAGTTGCTTGCACTTTTCTTGGCACTAGTCCCCAGCCTAAGGTGAAATCCCTCCTTCAATTAGTAATCCCAGTCAGATACCTTAGTCACTTCCGTCATTCAGAATATCATTCTTCTTTGACTTGGACCAAGACTGACAGGACATCAGAGCTGGGAGGGAGGAGGGAATTTTGTAATAATAACAGGTAAAAGTATTACTTAATTAAAATTAGTTTTACTCCCAAAACTCCATTATCTTAGTAGTAACACATTACATGTTATTACAATACAATTGGTAGTTTATAAAAGCACCAAAGAGGATGTGAGTGAAATATTATATGAAACAATTTTTACTGTCTCCCATTTATGAAATCAATCCAAATAAAGATTCTTCTTATTATATAAAATATCTGGAATGTCAAAACTTACTGTTCCACCACAATGCAATAGCTTTACCCAACATTTCTTCTTTGCAGATGCATTCTGTGGGGTATCATAATGAATACATTTGTTTATTTTTATGTTCCTTTCTCATTATTGTTTTTTTTCCTTTCAGGTATTATGTCACATAAGGGACCCCTCTTTAGCAGAACTATTAAAGCCAATATAATAGAGGCCTGGAAGTGACTCTCAAACATTAGGATCCAAAACCCTTTTGTCTCTTTAGACTCATAGTGAAATTAGCTTATACTGAAAGTCAGTGATGGTGAAGGATTCTATGTACGTGAATTTTCTTTACCATTAATTTTTTATCTGTACTATACCTACAGTTTATCCAATAAATGGACTTTGTTTCTGTTTCAAAATTACCGCCTACAGAAAGGCATATATATCTTAACCTCAGAGATGCCAAATTAGTCTGGTGAAATCAAATCTGGGTCCTTGATACAGGTGGAGGATTCCAGACTAGGCCTTTTTTCAGAGGCCTGGTTGGACATAATGAATGATGCACAAATCCTCTCTACAGTAAAAGAGGGTTACCGGCTTCATTTCTGGGACACTTCCTCAAAAGGCTGAAGGAGACAACCACAGAGATTAATTGAAACTATGGTAACTAAGGTGTAAGCCTTAAGCTCTACAGATTCAAACGACTTGACTGGGATGTGGGTCCAGGTCCCTGTCCCTGTCAATATCCCCACCTGGGACACTCCCAAATCTAAAGTGGGAGGCTTAATGAGGTGATAACATTTATAGAATCATATCTTAGCTAGAAATAGAATAAATACCCTCAAAACAAACAAAAGGGAACAGAGACAAAAGTACAAATCACAAGGACTGGGGAGAAAATGTCAAAGGCAGCATAGATATGGATATGGTTGATGAAAAATATGCTGAAAGACACTAGAAACAGCAAAATTTTGCACACCCAGAGACATGTGTAATACTGCCAGGAGCCCAAGGAAAAGAAGGATGATATTCCGAATGATGAAAGTGACTAAGGTACCATACTGTGACTGCATTTGTTTTTGTTCTAGGCCTACAATTACTAATTGGAGGAGGAAATTCACCTTGGACTGGGGACTAGCACCAGGAAAAGAGAAAGCAAAGTAATAATAACAGGTAATGTTTTACTGCTATTAAACTGTACTTTTCACACGAAATCAAATTATATTTAAATTAAATCCAAACTATCTAATAACTATCAAAACTTTGAGACACTTTCAACTGACTGTCATCTTGTCTCATAACAGGAATGGACTAAACAAAGTTACAGGTACAGACTATTCCTGCTTTCACAAGAGAAGATCTTACAAATATGGCAGCTTCCTGTGCTGTAAAATCATTGAATTCAGAAACGGAATAGAGAATGTATCCTTTACAAAAATCCTAAAATGCAAAACTGTGCTAAATACTGAATTTTCTACACATTTTGCATTTAATAAAATCGGTTTGCCACAAGCGGTTTGTTTTCTTTCACTGGAGATTTATTTAACATTACAGAGAGATGAGCATAATGGTGTGGGCACTGTCAAAAATGACAGGATTGTGTATTATTTTACACACTGATTTAAATAAATATAAAAAAGGAAGTACCATATCAAACTTCTGCATTAATTGCTGGGCTATAAATTGTGTTGTTGCGATACAACACTCAAAGTCAGATGGCTTCATGTAATCTAAACACATCTCAAATTTACATCCTCTTTTTTAAGGTAATTATGTCGGTACCAGAATCTATGCTGGATCAAAGCTGTGTATTACACAAGCACCTCAAGTGATTTTTGTTGATAGTGTATACTGTACATGTATATGGCCATTACTGTTAAGAGGATTAAGCATATGGTTTGCATTTCAGTGTGAATGTTCTACAGTTCTCTTTGTTTTCATTTCTTTTCTTTGCTATATTTTAAATAACAGTGGTTGTCACTTGGAATTTAATTATATATATCTATTCAGATTGTTTTTGTTTTTTTTGTTGGTTGGTTTTTGTTGGTTTTAACTGCACTTTTAACACATTATTGGCTATATCATCCTGAGGAAATAGGAGCCAAGTGTCTTTCCCAAGGGCACACTGA
The DNA here is from genome assembly GCA_029931535.1 of Margaritifera margaritifera. Lineage (NCBI taxonomy): Eukaryota > Metazoa > Mollusca > Bivalvia > Unionida > Margaritiferidae > Margaritifera > Margaritifera margaritifera. The sequence goes on from JAQPZY010001527.1 coordinate 3,490,308, forward strand.
GGCAGCTGACCCAGGCTGGCCTGGGCAGGTATCAAACCAGTGACCCTTCGAGTACAAGTCAGACGCTTTACCAATTGAGCTACCACGGCTCCCCCAGATAATTTTTTCCTTCCAACAGTGGGATAAATTTATGCCACTCAGAATGAAGCCGAGAGCTGTGCCTCTTAAGTCAGTGCATAAGGATGAATGAAAAAGATAGTGAAATCTACTTACTCTGATTATGCTATCAATCTGGAATATACATAAATCTTTGATAATGGAGATACAGACAAACAGGAGTCATGCAACAGAAGAAAAACGTTTTTAAAAGGAACATGTATTGAATACATAAGATACTTTGGAAATGATATTTTGTTGGTTAAACATAAAATCAATATAAGGCAATTTATTTCTTTGGCATCCCATTCTGAATCACTCTGACATCTCAGTCTTTACATGGGTGGCTATCATGCATTTGCTATTCAACTGTCAATCACTCTGATGTCTCCTGACCCTCTCCATAGTAGAGATACAACAATGTGTGCTTATGGAGGCTTGGTGGTGAGATGCTAGGTACCTACTTGTCCACCGCATCGCTTCAATGTGAAGTGAGCATTGAGGGGATTAAATGCCTCACCATGATGCATGAAGAAATGAAAAATTACATGAGATTAATCTAACCATAGTCCCCTCTCTTTATAACACCAATTACAGAGCATGACTCATTTCATAAAACATCCTTTGTCTACAATGACTTTGAAGACCATTGATACTACTTACCTCCTTTCACAATCCCATTTGTACAAATGGCTGACATCGATAACGATGTTACCATGGTGACAGTACAGGCGAGCAGGACAATCACAGTGCCAAGTGCAATCCCAGCCTGTCCTGCCACCCATGACAGGCGAAGGAACATCATCACGCCCCAGATGTTCAGGAGACATCTTATCTGCAACAAAATGAGCAATTCAGAAAATGGCTTTACTTCAACAATTACTGTGAAATCAATATATATCATGGGGTACCAATTTTCATGGATTTCGCGGATGCTTCAAGCCACAAATTTACCAAGAGATCCAAGTGGGCCTGATATCGCTCACCTGAGTAGTTCACATATGTCAGCTTGTGCATGCAAATTTACACATGTATTGAAACTGTAGAGGGGAAGAAAAAGTTTGGAGTATGTAGTTACTTCATTGTCTATTAATGTTGGTGTAACTTATCTTCTTTCTAAGGCCATACATATAGGATAACTTACTTTGCATAAAAAGCACCTGTAAATAAACAGCACTGTCCCCTGGATCTCTCCCTGTCCCCTGGGGACTAGGCCCTGATTCATAACTTAGAAGCTGTTCATGGCCCCACCCTTAAAGTGTATAAAGCTACTCGGCATTACAAAGGGAATTAATCTGTGCAGTCAGCATGGATTCCTGGGTCTGTACTTACTCCCTTGGGCCCCTGCCCCTGGAGTCATAACTTGAAACCATAGGGATCCCCACCCATATGGGAGCTGTGGTGTCTCAGTAGTTAAGGCATTGGATTCCTGACCTAAAGGTTGCAAGATTGATAACCACCATCTGATCAGCCTAGATCAACTACCAAATTTCTGAGGATTTTTTTAAGGTCTTGGATTTCTTTGCTCTTAGTTATTAAATCTGGAAGTGTTTCAGGGGGAAAGCATATTCAATTATTTTTTTTTTACCTAAAAGCTAAAATACAAAATATACATTTAAAATAATTTGTGAGTCATGGCATTGAGTATATGCAATGTCATCAAATAATGCACAATAAATGGACTAACATATAAACAACAAATGTTTTGATCGCTTTAATATGGCATTACTAGCAACTGTTAAACTCTATTTAACTAAACATGTTAAATTTGCTTCAAAATAATCAAAATTTTTAAATGTGGTCAAGATTTTACCAATAATTTTCGGCAAATAAATTTATAAACTTGTACATGGTTTTTACAAAAATATGTTCTTCTTAAAGCAAAATCTTCTTCTTGTACATAATTAATTATAAAAAGAAATTCTCATACTTCGATACATTTATTGGTGTGCATCAAAGACACTTTATGTTGTACAGCACAAAGGCTACATTGCACTATTAGTAAATTCCCACACAGCTTTTTCCCTTAGTAAATACATCTTCATCAAACAAGTTTGTAATATTTCATTGGTATCTTACAAACTAGCCATATAAATATAAATATATTATCAAATTATAATCAGCTTTGAGTTTTACTCGTTTTATGCCTATTTTATGTATTTTTTTCAGTTTAAATTACAAATCATTCATTATAATCCTAAATGTGTATTATTTTGTTAATTCATGTTTTACTCTTTGTAATTTATGCACCTCAGATTCTAAAATTATTAGTTATGTTTTTAATGTTTTTCTGCAAGGGGAAGAAATCTGCATTACCCCAAACCTATGATTCAATTAATACTTATCATAAGTTACTTCCCTTGCTTTTTAATATAACTTGCAAGTAATTGCATGCACTGTATTATGTGTATACATGGTTTTAATATAAAATTACTAGAACTGAACCTACATTGCACAAATGCTATAACAAAATAATCTAACATACCAAATCTGATAAAAATCTGATCAGAAATAAAGCCTCTCTGGTAAAAAGTTCAGCTAATCTGATGCAATATCACTTCATTAACATGTATGGCTGTTTCTTATGTTCAAACTCATCTGAGATCCTGATGACACAAGCTTATACAAGAAGTGTGATCAAAATTTGTTCACAAATATGACCTCTAAAGTGTTCACAGGCTAAAACAAACAGATGCATGATCACATTATTATGGGTGGATGCCTCTCATAATCAGACTCATCCGAGATCTTGATATGTACAGTGTAGCAGTAGTTGTATAGCTCAACGGCGTGTCAGCATAATACTGGCTATACGACACTGATTAAAAGTAAAGCTCTATAAATGTAATATATAAAGAATTGCAACAAAACATATAAAAAGATAAAGCCTTCCAAAAAAACATAAACATTAAAAAAGGAGCACTACTCTATATTATTAAAAAAAAAAAAAAAATCCACAAAACTCAACTTTCTGACCTGTAAAGTACATGTCCAACATATGGGCTTTCATCGATAGTCAAAGTCAAACATTTGGGCTTTCACAGATAGTCAAAGTCAAACATTTGGGCTTTCATAGATAGTCAAAGTCAAACATTTGGGCTTACATAGATAGTCAAAGTCAAACATTTGGGCTTACATAGATAGTCAAAGTCAAACATTTGGGCTTAAACAGATTGTCAAAGTCAAACATTTGGGCTTACATAGATAGTCAAAGTCAAACATTTGGGCTTACATAGATAGTCAAAGTCAAACATTTGGGCTTACATAGATAGTCAAAGTCAAACATTTGGGCTTACACAGATTGTCAAAGTCAAACATTTGGGTTTACATAGATAGTCAAAGTCAAACATTTGGGCTTACACAGATTGTCAAAGTCAAACTTTTGGGCTTACATAGATAGTCAAAGTCAAACATTTGGGTTTACATAGATAGTCAAAGTCAAACTTTTGGGCTTACATAGATAGTCAAAGTCAAACATTTGGGTTTACATAGATAGTCAAAGTCAAACATTTGGGTTTACATAGATAGTCAAAGTCAAACATTTGGGCTTACATAGATAGTCAAAGTCAAACTTTTGGGCTTACATAGATAGTCAAAGTCAAACATTTGGGCTTACATAGATAGTCAAAGTCAAACATTTGGGCTTACATAGATAGTCAAAGTCAAACATTTGGGCTTACATAGATAGTCAAAGTCAAACTTTCAGATCTGAAGAGTGTCAATGTCATTTTTTAGTTCTATAAATAGCACACAGGGAATATGTATACATATTTGAACAACTGTGGTTGTTACGGTAAAAGCTGATAACTCCATGTAAACATGAGAGTAGCAAAGACCCACATCTCAGTTGAAGAAATGTGTCTTGTGGAAAAAAACAGCTGTACAGATGGAATTAGATCGATCAAGAAGATGGAGAAAGAAGAAATAGCAGACAGTACAACAGATACAATGGAGCAGACAGTACAACAGATACAATGGAGCAGACAGTACAACAGATACAATGAAGCAGACAGTAAAACAGATACAATGGAGCAGACAGTACAACAGATACAATGGAGCAGACAGTACAACAGATACAATGGAGCGAGACACCTTCAACATATAAAAAATGTAGTTTTTGGAGGGTAAAGCTAATTTTAATGTAATACTTGCCTGTTGCTATTGTGTAGCCGGCTCTTTTTCGGACGGAAAATACCCTGATCATATGATGAGAATTCATTTTCCCAAACGGTGAACTGGAAGGTTCTGGAATACCAGAACACCCCTAGTCCAACCAGCAGATACCTTACTCATGCGCGCTGTCCTTCATTCTTTTTCAGGATGTAGCCTAAACTAGTGGGACATTAGTGTGAAGCGGGAGGAGGGTATCTGGCAATAGCAACAGGTAAGTATTACATCATTAAAATAAGTTTTATCCCCCGCCCTCACCCAACTACATTTTAATATAAGTAATACATTATCTATTGGTATTGTATAGCTGAATTTGTCAGTCTGGTGGGGTAGTTTTTAATATCAGTAATACATAAACTGTTGCTATTGAACAGCTGAATTTGTCAGTCTGGTAGGAAGTTGATGATCCCACAAATGGCAAAAGAAAAAACAAAACACAAGCAATACTGTAAAAGAGGAGACAACTGCCGAATGGTATCCGCAAGGGCCACTTTTGAATCTAAAAGGAGAAGGTAGAATGAGATCACCAAAACATGGCTTTCATCACATCCTACAGAGACGAATGAGTTAGATAAACCCATGAGGTACAGTAGCAATGGCTCAAACCTCATGGGTTTTAATTTTCATGAATGAAAGATCCCTTTTGGTAACGGACTGATAAGCTCTCTTGATAGTTAATGCAATCCAGCTCGAAATAGTGGAAGCTGAAATATCAGCCGAACCTTTAAGGGAGGGGGGGGGGCAGGAAAAGACGCTTCCTACTCCCTTTAAAAGCTGCCAAATAAAAGCATAAAGCCCTAACTGGACATAAAAGTCTATCTTGATCATCTCCAGCACAGATACAACTGAGACTCGTGATCTCAGTTGGGAGTGAAGATCTGATTGGCAAAGGAGATAAATCAACTCATAATTTCTACTGAACCTTAGACAGCCTTACTCTATGGATATGGCATGAACCTTGCTCCTTCATCGCAGAGATACTAAGGAAAGCAAGAAAACAGTCTTGAGGGTAAGGTTCTCGAAGGAAGCTTCACCCAAAGGTTCATAGGGGTTTTTAGTTAGACATCACAAGACAAAAGAGAGATTTCATATAGGCATTAGTGAGCAAGACCCCAGTCTCTACACCAATCCATAGCAGATTCCCTGTTCCAACTTTGGGGGACACCATTGGTAGACTTCTTTGCAACAAGGCTAAACAACAAGTTCCCCTTTTACCTTTCCCCAGTCCCCATCTCAGACCAGATCTCTTCCTCCTCTGCCGCCTTGACCAATGGATGGGAGGAGGCAGGGGATCTGTATCAGACTCGTGCAAATCGACAAGGACAGAAAGGACATCTTCGTCCCACTCTTTCTCCTTGCAGGCAGGACTATGCAACCCAATGTCTCTCTTTTGTGAGGGAGACTTTGGGGTTAGAGGAACTTGGACCTGTAACTCTTCATGCAGAGTTAACATACTGTACCTAATAGCAGACTCAGCAGGTGGGTGAGAGCAACTCTCTACCCTCCTGGGGCGTTTGGGGGAAGAAGGTCTGTCTCCCTCCCTCTTTTCTGACCCAATTTTATACGAGGAAGATGTAGGTCCAAGGCTTGCAGCATCGACCTCTCTACCATGTGGTCAAGACCCTGAAGTCCATGGTTGCATGTCGGGAATGGGCCAATCACTCTCCTGTGGTGGAATAGCCTACATCCCACAGGGATTTAGAGGAATTATAGGAAAGGTGGTAGGGTGCCGATCCAATCCCCTTCCCTAGTCTGGAGTCTGTATGCCGATTCCTAATCCCCAACGGGATGAAACAGCAGGAAGATGAGGAAGGAACTTTCTTCCTTCCTTTATAAGAATGTCTATGTTTGGCGAGGTCCCAGACCTCATCTGACCATTGGATGCAAAAGGGACAACCATCTGTCTGCTCACAGCCTGTACAAGATAGGCAAGTGGGGTGGGTGTGCCGGGGGATTTTCCTGTGGCAATACCCACCCACACCTGCTTAGCCATTGCTGCAAGCGAATGCTGAAAAGATTTGTTAAAAAAACTTCCATGTAAGTATTAAGTAAAAATGTTGCATGGAATAAGTCTACGCTAATATGATAACAGCAAGAACTCATCTTTTCTAAGTGGTGTCTCAAAGAATTAAAACAATCACTGATGTTTTCATATAAAAAGGTAAGCAATGCTAAGCTGAGTATTGAAGATTAAAGAAATAAAACAACCAAATAATACTGAATTTAAATATGACATCAATCAGACTTATTTGAGAACTGGAGATGACTAAATCAGCAAAAACCCAGATTGGTAATACTGCTAATAATAAGGAATACTAATTTCAGAAAATGAACTGGTATTCAATAACTAAACACACAACAAGAAAGGAAAAAACTGGTGTGTGATCTGCTTTTCCCATATAAAAATCACACAAGTCACACTAAAAGGAACGTGAATACAATGATTCATTACTGTAATAAAACAATAAACAGAATCAAGATGAGTCTGCAAGGATAGGGACATTTACTAAATACCTACCCAAGCTAGAAAATAATTCTCAAACAATAATAGTTACGCTAACACCTCTGTGGGGTAAGAACCTAAATGCAATGTTATACAAAAACCAGAAAAATTACGAATAACTCTCAATAGGGAGATACATTTGAACAGAAAAAAATGCTTGATCAAGAGTAATTCCACAAAATGAAAATGATGCACATAAAGAAAGAGCTCAAATTGTGATGTTAACACATGAAGCGAAGGCAATTTCTCTTCGACGTAAATTAAAGCAGCAGTATTGTATGCGACTGGAAAAAGAATGAAGGACAGTGCGCATGGGAAAAGTATCTGCGGGTTGGACTAGGGGCGTTCTGGTATTCCAGAATCTTCCAGTTCACCTTATGGGAGGATGAATTCTCATCATACGGTTGGGGTATTTTCCGTCTGGAAAAGAGTCAGCTATGCAATAGCAACAGGTTACGTATTACTGATATTAAAATGGCTTCAAGTAAGTTGATATAAGAGAAAGACGGTTGTCTCAAAACAATTAACTACAAACACTGGATTATTAATGATCTAGTTGATAACATATCGACAACTTGCAGGAACTTTAAATCACAATGATATTCTTAGTGATGGTTCATTTGCCTCACTTACTATTGGCTTTCTGAAGAGGATTTTCCCCTAATGTTCCCAAACAAAGTAGAAGTTCCTGATTGTGTAAGATTTACAAACTGATCCATACACAATCAAGACATAGCCATGCTTGGGTCTTGATGTTTAGGAGATAGTTTACAAACAGAAGGCAAAGTGGCACAGTTGAACGTCAAGATGTCAGTGTTTGGAGAAACGGACTTGCTGTTTTGGTGAATCTGAGATTTTGGAGCATCTCAGTCTCACTACAGCCATCCAAATCTGTAGATCGCACAACAACTCTCAATTTGTGTGCAATATACTCCACCTGCCTGGGCACTAATAAGTAGTGTTGCTGTGCCATAAAACACCAAATCAAACCAAACCAATCCTTAATGTTGATTTATTTCTTCGAACCATGTTTATGTTCTTTCTTTGTATATTTCAATTTACTATAATTATTATTATTAATAACAACAATAATAAAAACAGGCTACCTGTTGTACACGTGCATTCAGATGGCATTTCAAATCCTGACTGAACTTGCCAACTGCAATGTACCCCATAGAAAATTGTCAATAATAAAATAGAATCCATGGTAACCCATACTCTGCTGAAAACCTGGGATATGGTAACATGTTGGCGAAGTTATCTTAAATCTTTGCATAAGGGATATTGTCCTATCATTTGTGCATCTGTCTGTCAGTCCATTACCCGAAATCCACATAAACCAATGGATGAAAATTCACCAAAATTTTATAATTTATATGTCCATCTGGTAACCATGTGTGAGAGATGTACTATTTCCCTTCCCTTGGATACCTGGTTGGGAGGATGGTGGTGGTTGTCACGGAATTGTATAAATCCCTTTTATTAAATACATGTACTCGGGTTTCGTTTTTCATGGTAACAACTATACCCGAGGGTGAGTTATGTATATTGTACAATATTTCGAAACAGTGAGTTCGGTTCACCCTATGCCGCACGTGCGAAGTGCTTTCGATGGGAAAAACCGAATACATCAAGCGCAATGACGATGTAGGGCTGCATCGTCTGTGTATAAATGCCTCACCGTAAGACTAAATCTTTACATTACGGAACGTCTTGTCAGTGAGCAGTCTACTTAAGGATTTGCACGTCTTCAGCTGTAGAGGTACGTAAATTATTTATTAATTTATGGTGTATATTTTCTATGTAGCTTCGACTTGCGTAGTACAATGCAAATATTTTCTATTCTTGTTTGTTCTTAATAAGAGCTTTATATTAGCAATATAAAGTGGCATTTTTAGGAAACGTTTAGTACCATAAGATTCTTATCGGACACATGTAGGTTCACTTCTGAACTTGTTTATTGCTTTGTAATGTTGTGCCGATAATGTAATTTGTATAACTTACCGTATATAACGTCATTACGTGTTATCGTATATGCCCATGTCAATCATACTACACGGTGTTAGATTTATTTTCAGCTGATCAGAGTCGACGAGGTCCCAGCTATAGAGGGGACAATAGAAGTTGACTATAGCAGCTGTAAAGCTAACCATAGCAGCCGTAGAGCTGAATAAACAGTGTATTGCTTGAATACCAGGTGATCAGGCATTGCTGACCCATTGATTGACCAGTGCGACTCATAGCCAAGTATGCTAGTGACGGAGTGTTTTTGAGTCACTCCATATATGTAATCTTTTAGCCGTGGGTTAATTTTGGGTTTTTGTGATACCCAGTGGTTTGGGAGTGTAAAGATATTTTGCATGACATCTATCCCATTTGTTTGCACCACATTTTATTATTTGAATAAAGTGCCTCATGTTTCATTATTTGAGGGTATACATTTTTGCTATATGAGTAAAATACATCATTTTTGCTATCTGAGTAAAACACATCATTCTTTTCGTCGTCTGAGATTACGGTGAATCATTAGCCTTTATCATTGCACTGTGTATTTATTTATTTGTATTCATATTTGGGTTACATTATTAGGTTCGTGCGGATTATGTTAATTTGTCCAATATTTGGACCCTATACTCGCACGTATTAATCATAACCCTTCTTCCCATTCAAGTCATTCATCAATAAAATATAGCATTTTTATCACCATCAACAGTGTTCTGTTATAAATCCGAAATCCAACCCAGTTATCTTGTTACAGTGGTAAAAAAGATCAATTATACTGAAAATGCAATTACAGCAGCACTTTCTTATATTTTGTATCAAGCTTTGACTGACTACATTTATCCAATTAGAAGTCCAAGCCTGATGCTAAAATCACTTACAACTTTTACAGAATTTTGGCAAACATTTACCACCAAAGATACCACTGCCTAATTATAAGCATTAAAACCCTACTTAATAAAAAAATGTATTATCATCTTTGCCCCAAGTTTTTGGATACCCTAAGTTTTCAAACATTCTTCATTTGTTTTCAGACATCCTTCATTTTGAAACATATATGCTACAAAGATACTGATTTCATCATATCTACATAGCAAACTTCACAGTTAATCAGCCGACTCCAGAAACAAAGATAGTGGTTGATCTTGCCCCACCCAGCCCCAATCCAAAGGTTTTAGACAGTTTCGCTGGGAATTATTTTATTTGTCCCTCATTTTTTAGACATAAAAAAAGATAATTATATTTTAGCATCCAAAAACATAAGGAAAAGATGGTAAGCTGGCCCTTGCGCCTAAAGGAAAAAAAACCAGTTTCAAGTCATACATGATATAGCAGGAAAACACAAGCACCATGCAATACAGTATGCAGTCATACATGATATAGCATGAAAACACAAGCACTGTGATGTCATTTTTATTCATGGGACTGTGGTAATCATTTTTGTGAGCTTCAAACAAATTTCAAACTCCAACAAAAGGTGTTCTGCATTTAAAGACAAAAGACTCAAGACACATCCATGAATTTAGATACCCACAATCTACACTAATTGTATGTGTAACGAAAGAGCATGTTTTATATATATGCACTTTTGTGAATATAGTGTTAGGTCATTTTCATCCATGTATCTGTATATCAGTCCCTCAATTACCTTATATACTCATAAGTTGAGTCCAACTGCAAACTGCACAGACCCAAATCTGCCGTCGCATAATTCCAGCAGATTTGGGTCTATGCAGTTTGTTAGGAGTAATCAGTAGAACAAACAACACAGACCTTGAGCTGCTGGCACATTATGCAATGGCAGATCAGGGTCTATGTTGTTTGCAGTTGGACTCAAGTTATATGCACGTATGTACATTAATTCTCCTTGAAACTTGAACTCCATTTACAACTCTTGAGCATGATCATATTTACCAGCATGCTAAATTTATTGATCTGTAAGATTTACCAGCATGTTAAATTTATTGATCTTTAAGATTTACCCGCTTGTTCAATTTATATATCTGTAGGATTTACCAGCATGTTAAATTTATTGATCTGTTAAGATTCACCAGCATGTTACAGTTATTGATCTGTAAGATTTACCAGCATGTTAAATTTATATATCTGTATGATTTACCAGCATGTTAAATTTATTGATCTGTAGGATTTACCAGCATCTTAAATTTATTGATCTTTAGGTTTTACCAGCATGTTAAATTTATTGATCTGTAGGATGTAAACCCAATTCAAAACCTACTTCACACACTACTGCAGATTAGGTCTCATAACAAATTTCATCTAAGTTATACTTCACAAGTCTCATGGTAAAGAAAACAAGGATTCATTGTACGATTATCATGTGTTTATACTACACATTTTATAGCGCACATACCATATACACTAGCCTATAAAACAGGTCCAACTGCAAACAACATAGACTCTAAACTGCTGTCACATAATGCGCTTGTAGATCAGGGTCTATGTTCTTTGTTCTACTTATTAATCCTAACAAATTGCATAGACCCGGATCTACCAGAATATTATGCGACTGCAGATCTGGATCCACAGTCTGCAGCTGGATCCGACTTGTATGCAAGTATACAGTATATGATATGTTCTCTTGTAAAGTTAGGACAAGCAACAGTTTGGTAACAACTCTCAGAAAACTGTTCAGATCTCAAAGAATATTGCACCAGACCTCAGACTGGAGTCTGCAAAATATCAAATGGTATGAAAGCAAGATACCATGCACAACTTGAAACATGAAATAAACAATTGTGCTGTTAGATTTTGGTAATTAAATGTTTGTGTATGCCATTTGGAAATGATAACAAGTTAGTATATATTCCAATTGCCATTTGGACAAGAACCTTTGGGACTATACCTGGAACAGCATGCCTTGAGCAATAATTTGAATACAAGATATGGCTGTTTGATAACAACTACTTTAGCTGGCAAGTGTTTCGTGTTCATTGCTTTCTCTACCAGACTTCAATGACCAGAAACACTGGAAGGATGCATACATCTTGGGCAGATCTTTATACATTCAAGCGCTGTCATTCATAACTATGTTTGGCATTGTGTGCAGATTATTATCTAGATTACACATCTGTTTTTAACAAGGAAAAATTATTTAATGGACATCAATTGTACAATCTGATTAAAAATCAGATATTTAAACTCTGCTCTTACACTATTTTATGTACCAATGCTACACAATGAGAAAGAGAAGCAGAGTTGCAAGACTTGATTTAATTAGATTGTTCCGTTGTGCAACACAAGAAGTTTGTTTGTTTGCTGGCATGAAGAACTTTTTTGTCTTGTGTATCAGGTAACTAAGACCATTGCACAAGCTCATAATAACAAGAGGCCCAAGTAGATTGCTCACTCAACTGACATCTGCCTAATAGTCAAATGCAAGAGCAGTTTGCCTGGGAATTTGTGTCAGAAGGATGCTTCATTTACATTTTTTTCCAATGCTGTCGATCCATATGTCATGAAAACAAATGTTTCAAGGTTTTGTATTTTCAGCCATATTTGATGGCACATTAGCATCATTTGTCCAATACTGAAAGGTTCCTATGCCAGGATGCATTGAGTCAAAGTTGGTTTTTGACATAAAATTGTGTAACTGTTTCACTCCTTTCAGTAATGGCATCCATATTTGATGGCAGAGCAGTATCATTTCTATAATCTGCAAGGCGTTCAAGCTATGACACTTTCTGTCAAATCTGATTAAAGTCAGTTATGCAGCTTTTTTTAATTAAAAGTTTTTAAGGTTTCTCAATTTTAATAACAGCAGCCATGATTGATGGCAGAGTGGCATAATTTGTACAAACCTTAAAACCCTTCATCAGTTCATGCGAGAATGCTTTCTGCAAAATTTTGTCAAATTCTGTTCAGTGGTTATTGAGAAGAAATCATTTTAAGGATTTTCCATTGTTAGTAATGGTGGCCATCTTTAATGGCAAATGGACTTATTTGTCCAAATTTGAAAGCCCTTAAAACATTGTGGCGTGGTGGTGGTTGGTGGTTGTGGTTATCGTTATCTAGAGGATGATCGACCACGGTGTTATTGCCCGGATCGAGTAAATAATAATATAAATTGTGAAACTTATAGATGGAATGAATAGAGATCTGAGCATATATATAGAACAGAATAACACGAGCCCCCGTACATGAAATATAACAATTTAATCAATTACATAAACAAACTGTGATAATGCATTACATTAGGAAGATACACTTCTCTTTTGAAATAAATCATTCACTGAATTTTAAACACAAATATACTTATATAAATAGCCGATCTGTTTAAATGATAGAATTAATTCATCATAGAATCGAGTGAACAATCGAAGTCATTGCCTTGTACAGCTTCATAACCTGGTTTCCTCCGGTTTAACTCCAGCTTCACCATGCTGTTCAACTGGTTCCTTCGCTTTCTTCTCACTCTGACTATCTTGCCTCTGTCGGCCCTCAAACTTTGTGTGGGTAGGTGGATACGTAGGTATGTAGATACATAGGTACGTGGATACGTCATTGGATTACGTCAGTGGAGCTATTTCCCCTTTCAAAATAAACAGAGAAGCAACCTAAATCTTCTGTCAGATATCCTACTGGGAATAGATCATTACTCCACTCTCGTTATGTCAGATATCATCCTATCGGAAGTCAAACAGATACCAAAGGCTATCTGGTCAAGCCAAACACAGCAGGCCATAAACAAACAAACCTAGTTTCATAAGATTAATCTATTTCCTAATGGCTATTTCATCGCTGACTCACATTAACATCACACGAGACATAACAGTTCCGTTCTCGATTATACAAATGAATGAATGAAATTCATTACATGGCTTAACTACGTTAATTTCAGTCGATACGCACTTAAGTTTTTATCATACATGAAATCATCTAAGATCGGTGAATTCATACGGATTCTCATACTCATATCAACTAAAGTAATGCATGAAATTCTTATAATACATGATTCCTATAACACTCAAGACAACAAATTCAAACAATCTGTCAAACTTATATATATAAGATCATTGTACGAATTCAGATAATGAACTCAAACACAGTTATACTCATATCAAGAAAATTGATCTACGAATTTATACAAATAAATTCATGCAAATATAAGTAAATAAATTAAGGCAAATAATTATATTGGTATCAACGAATTACATGAGATTGATGCAAATACCTTGTGCTTTCAAGCCTTGCTCGCTTCTACCGCCAGAATTGTGTCCGTCAACTTTCCGGACATCCGGTCCCTTAGATAATTGTTTTACGAGATAATTTCTTGCAAATTCAATCTCGGAGCCAAAAATATCTTCCTCTTGCAGGAGTTTAGACTGACTAAATTTTGCGATGTGGCATATTAAAACTATGAAATTTCATGTGGGAAACGCACCCCTTACTTAGCGTAGCCAATCAGGATTAAATATATCTACTGCCTTTTATAAATAGGCGCAAAAATTTGCGGTCATCCTGACCCTCTAGATTTCCAAATAACTGATTCTGGACAATCTCAACTCTAACATTTTCGATACAAAGATTGAGTTAACCTTTTCCCTTCCAGTTTCTCTGACTGTTAAATAAACGAATGCTTAATTAAAATGTAGTTTTTTTTGGGGGGGGGGGTAAAACTAATTTTAATTATGCAATACTTACCCATCACTATTATATAGCTTTATTACTTTTTCGTGTCGAAAAACTCGTCCGTTCGATGTGAAAACATTCTCCCACTTAAAGTGGAGAATTTGTCAACAAGCCACGTCACACCCATGCATCTCTCTGCGCCTGCGCGAACATTCATCTTTTTCATAGACGAAATTACGCCAGGACATCAGAGCGGGGTGGGAGGAGGGCATTTGATAATAGTGATGGGTAAGTATTGCATAATTAAAAAAATTAGTTTTACCCCCCCAAAAAACTACATTTTAATAGCAGCAATACATTTACCCATCACTATTATATCGCTGAATTTGTCAGTTAGGTGGGTAGGCTGATGTTAAACTGATCAAAAACAGAGGAAACTACTCACCATTTGTGGGGAGAGGTCCACTTTACTATTTGCTGGAGTCCTTCTGGGCCACATGTTGTGCCGCAACTATGGGACCCTGAGAAAATATGCCTGCGCTCTAATGAGCGGAGGTAGAAGGACGAAAAGGTAGTATGGGATCGCCAAAAAGCTGCCTTCATGACGTCCTCCAGAGAAGAGTGATTTAGATAGGCCCATGAGGCAGCGACGGCTCGAACCTCATGGGCTTTTAGTTTCATAAAGGAAAGGTCTCTATCAGTAAGAGACTGGTAAGTTCTTTTAATTGTGATGACAATCCACCTTGAAATCATGGAGGCCGAAATATCAACGGAGCCATTAAGAGGAAGGAAAAGACGTTTCCTGCCCTTTCTGTTCCCTTTTTAAACATTTAGATAGAAACGCAGTGCCCTAACTGGGCATAAGAGCCTATCTTGATCATCCCCAGCACAGATTCGACTCAGACTGGGGATCTCTATAGGTGATGGAGCTACCGCAGGTAACTGATTTTTGGCTAAAAATCCTGGCTGACAAAGGAGGGAAACGGATTCAAAATTGCCATTAAAACGGAGACAGCCAGTGTCAACAGACAATGCATGAATCTCGCTACGTCTTCTCGCAGACGCCAAAGCGAGTAAAAATACCGTCTTGAGTGTGAGATCCTGAAAGGATGCCTCACTCAATGGTTCATAGGGGGTTTTTGTTAAGGACCATAAAACACATGATAGATTCCATCTAGGCGTCAGAGAGCGAGTGACAGGTCTCTGTAGCTCAAAATACTTGATGAGATCGGCAAGGTGTGGATCTGAACCAATCTCCGAGCCCTGAGAGAATTTAAGTGTGTTAGAAATGGCGGCTCTATAGCCCTTGATAGTAGATACTGAACATCTTTTGTTCTCGAAAAGGAACAAAAGGAAATCAGCAATGGCAGTTATAGAGGAACAGCTGGGATCAACACGTTTCCTACTGCACCAATCACAGAAGATTCTCCACCTGGCATCATAGACCTTGGATGTAGAAGCTCTCCTGGCCTGAATGATGCAACCCAGCCTGAAAACTTGTTCTGGCGGATAGATCACTTGAGATGAAGCAAGCGTGAAGGTGGAGAATGTGTGGGCTGTTGTGTAGGAGGGAGCCCCTGTGTTGTGACAGAAGATCCCTCTGGTGAGAGAGAGATCTCGGTTGATCTATCAATAGATCTAGAAGATCGTTGAACCATGATCATTGGGGCCATAACGGAGCTATGAGAATGATCCGGGCAGTGGAAGTTCTTACTTTTTGCAGAACTTGGGGAAGCAATTGGAACGGTGGGAAGGTGTATGCGAACAGACGATCTCACTGGAAGCTGAATGCGTCCACTGCCCACGCTCTCTGGTCCGGGACTGGGGAAACGTAAAAGGGGAGTCTGTTGTTGAACCTGGTCGCAAACAAGTCCACAAGGGGCCTTCCCCATAGTGAGAAAAGGGACTCTGTCACTTCGCGGTGAAGAGTCCATTCTGTGAGAACTGATTTGCCTGACCTGGACAGACTGTCCGCTAAGATGTTCTTTTTCCCTGGGATGTGGCGAACTCGGAGGGAGATGTTCTCCGAGGTAGCCCAGCGGAGGAGGTTCCAGACCTCCACACAAAGAGAAGGGGCATGTGTGCCTCCTTGACGTCGGAGATACGCTACGACGGACGTGTTGTCGGAGGAGACCATGACACATCGACCCCTTACTCTGTCGACGCACCCTTGTAACGCTAGAAAGATAGCTTTCATTTCTAGGTTGTTTATGTGGAGGGACAACTCGTGTAGGGTCCAATGGCCCTGAAGAGTTATACCCTCCGGCTCTAGATGAGCACCCCAACCAGAATCTGACACGTCGGCGAACAGGTAGGAGTGGGGATCCGGAGCGTGCATGGGGACCCCAGCTAGGAATCTGTCTCGATTCATCCACCATAGCAGATGATGATGGAAATCTGGTTCTAGAGGAATCGGAGCTGATAGAGAATCCTTGTGTGGTTTCCACCTTGCGAGTAGGAGAAACTGTAGAGGGCGCATATGGATCCGTCCTAAGGGAACCAGATCTGCAGCGGCGTTCAAGGTTCCCAGTAGGGATAGGTAAAGGCGAGCAGACAACACGGTTTTTACTCGTAGTGTCTCTAAGAGTGCCAGGATTCAATCTATACGCTCCCCGGGAACCCGGAGTAAGTTCTGGTTTGTGAGGAAGTTGATTCCTACATAAACGAAGTCTTGGGATGGAATCAGTTCTGACTTCTCGAGGTTGGGTAAGAGACCCAATCGAGTTACTGTGGACCAACAACGGAACAGATCCTGATGGAGGGACTGAACCTGAACGTTGTGGATTAACCAGTCGTCGAAGTATTGGAGGATCAGGGTTCCCAGTACTCGTAGATAAGACGCTATTACTCCCATAACTCGGGTGAAAACTCTGGGTGCGGAAGCTATTCCGAACGGCGGAACCCGGAATTGGAAAACTTCCTGGTCCAAGCAAAACTGGAGATATTTCCGATGAGGTGGAAAAATCGGGACGTGTAGATATGCATCCTGAAGGTCGATGGAGACTGCCCAATCCGATGGACGCATCGCATTTCGGATTGAGGAGGTGGTCTCCACCTTGAAATGTTCCTCCAAAAGAAAACGGTTTAAGGGGGAGAGATCGATAATAAGGCGAAATTTCCCACTTTTCTTGGTGACCAGGAAGATTCGGGAGTAGAATGTGGGGGTCTGATTGTTCAGGACCCTCTCGACTGCCCCTTTTTGTAAAAGGGTATTTACCTCTTCCCTTAGTTTCCCCAGATTGGTCTGATGAAAGACTATGGGGGTCCTTGATAGTGGGGGTTGTTCCCGAAACTGAATACGGTAACCCTCGCTTACAAGAGAAAGGACCCACCCTTCGTCCGTGATACTTGCCCAAGCCTCTGAAAAGAGGCCTAGGCAAACCCCTACGGGGATGTTTGGGCGAGGAATGGATGGCAGGAGAGGGTGCGAGTCCCTAGGGCCGTTCCCCCCCCTCCTTCCTTGGGAAAAGAAGGTGGGTTGTAGAACTTCTTCCTAGGGGCTCCTCGGCGCCTAGGTCCACGCCTAGGACCGGTTTTAAATTTAGCAGGTGGCCCCTGAGGTCGATGCACATTAGTACGCTTCCTGGCCGATTGCGATGGGCTAGGTGCAGCTGTGAAGGACCTATGTTGATGATCCTTCAAATCTTGTGAGGCCACAGTGGGGATGAGACCTCCGAAGAGACTCTCAGCTTCCAATGGAGCAGCCCTTAGAAGGTCTTTACTGTGGCTAAGTAAGACCCTCGAGGAGTCCAGTGCAACATCACGATGGATGTGTAGGAGTTCCGCTGAAAGGGCCATTGCAATAGAAAGTGAATGCCGAGATGTCTTGGCAACAGTTTCCAGCACACGCTGTAATGCGGCTGGATTCAGAGAGGCCTCCCTCAGCATACTAAACGACGTAGCTGAGAAGAGGTCCGCATGAGAAGCTATGGTGGTCAGAAGACGGCCCCTTCTGCTCAGTGGGGATCCGGTCCTGGCCTGAGGAGAACCTTTGTTATATTTCCTCAACTGTAGAGGAATGCGGAAGGAGCAGGAGATCTGATTGTGGTTGAGCCCCGGAGATCTTTTCCAAACTGGAGAGGATCTTCTTGGACTGTGTACCAGACGGTTTCGGGCACAAATCCGCAGGTAGTAGGCGGTAAACTTCATTTACCGCCTTATCAAAAGACCATATCTCTTCTGCTTCCTCTGGTTGAGGGAAGCTGGGTCTAGTTGCTTCTAGTTCGTACTCGTTGGAGTCGACGATTTTAGATAATGCATCATCATACAGAACACTCCGAGCAGGAGAGTGGCCCGGCGACACAATGTCCTTTGGAGGTAGTAACAGAGGTGCACTATGTGCCATTTCCCATACTTGTTTGTCATGATGAGTAGGGGCTCTATGTGCTCTAGATGTTCCAGGAGAAAGACGAGACCGCTTGACTTTCGTGGATGATGCTATGCGTCGAGTTCTACTAGTGGATGCTACCTGGCGAGGAGGCGATGGTGGAACACGAGCCGCAACATCGTTCCTACTCTGAGTCCAGGGTCCAGTAGCCCAAGGGGGCATAAGGGGCCAATTATTATGAGATGTTGGTCCCCACATCCCGTACGGATTCATTGGTATAATAGGGAAAGGGGGGATACCGATCCGATCCCCTTCCCTGGTCTGCGACCTTCCATACCAAGAGGCCTCTGATTGCTGATCAGTGTAACGTCGGTGACCGGTACGAGAAGACCGGTGGCCTATGACCGGTAACAGATGACCGGTGACCGGAACGATGTGACCGGTGACCGGTGATCAACCAAAGACCGGTGACCCGACACTGACCGGTGACCGGACCGGCCACCGGTCAGTGACCAGTCAGAAGACATTCACCGGTGGACCGGTCACCCGACACTGACCTTCCGAGAGGGTGCGACACGCTACTTTGGGAGTGTTTGGAGTGGTATACTTCCTTCCTGGTGGAAGGAAGTAACACACTACTGCTCTTTTTCGTCTTCTCCGTTCCCGGGAGAGGCGATTTACTCTTGGAGCGTTCACTGGCCCCTACAGGAGGGACCTCAACTATGTCCGGGGAGGCTGGTGCAGGCTCTTGGGGCCCCGGAATGTTCTTGTGAACTAGAGTGGCCTTCTTGCTGTATGTTGCCTTTGTCTGAGTGCCTGTAAAAGAAAATCCAGAGAAATCAGACGATGAGGGGGATTTAACTATCTTTTTCCGCCCTCTATATGTACGCCTGGAATCAGCAAGATTCAGGTTTCATTGGTCCAATTAGTACAGATATTGCAGCGACTGTTCCGCTTACACTTGGAACAGGTAAGACAGTCTGAGTGTGTATCCCATGGGGCCTTCTTATGGCCACACTTACCTACAGATTGTTTTGCTGGCATTGTTTCTTTTTATCTGAAATAAATATTATTGAAATATCATACAATAATAATAACAATGTGTAAACTCACCTTAAAATCTACACGTAGAAAACTCACCTTTTTTTGTATGTCGCGTACTCTATACATACCAGTTCACCATATACTTTGCGGGCTATCTGCACCACAGTGGTTAGTTTGACTACAGGTAAACAATATGCATATATATGTTCTTCCCAAGAAATATTAGTAGCTAGTTAACTTGACAAGCTTTATTGTTCTCTGGAAAGTACAAGAAAAGCATGCGACGCGTCACGCATAGATAATAAAGAAACAATTGATGAAATAGTAGGACAATAATAATAAATGAGATATTAATTTTGTAAAATTATGCACCTGTTAATTGCGGCGCTATCTCAGTTGTTCTATGTCGCGTTGTAATGACATAGACGACTTACCGTGTAGCTGAAAAGAAACAAAATATATGGTGTACCCTAACCCCTCTAAGGGTAGAATACAGGTGGAAGACTAGAAAAACTCTTCCTAGAACTAAATGCTGATGAAGAGCGGCATAATACACATATAGACGAGACGGACAATTGTAACCCAGATGAATTTAGAAGGAGGGGTGTCCGAAATGTAGTTGGAAACCGCAGCAGAGAATTTTCCTCAGGTTACGTTTTTGCGACACAACCACCAGGCATGGCGTCCATGAAAAAGATGAATGTTCGCGCAGGCGCAGAGAGATGCACGGGTGTGACGTGGCTTGTTGACAAATTCTCCACTTTAAGTGGGAGAATGTTTTCACATCGAACGGACAAGTTTTTCGACACAAAAAAGTAATAAAGCTATATAATAGTGATGGGTAAATGTATTGCTGCTATTAAAAATCGGTTTCTCTCACAACTCAGACCTTAAAATCCTTGCAGCATAGCGATTCAATACGCACCCTGTCCTCATAAATCTAATTAATTGTTCTCTGTCCAAGTTAATGTTCTCTTTATAGATCGACAGAAATTTGCACCCTTACAAACATAATGCTTTCTGTTGAATATGGTCAATTTCTTCTGAGCAGTTCTGAGAAGAAGTTTAAAGTTTTTTTTCTATCTTTAGTAAAGGCTGCCATATTTGATGGTGGAATGGCATCATTTGTATAA
Organism: Margaritifera margaritifera; assembly: GCA_029931535.1. Lineage (NCBI taxonomy): Eukaryota > Metazoa > Mollusca > Bivalvia > Unionida > Margaritiferidae > Margaritifera > Margaritifera margaritifera. The sequence continues at coordinate 3,511,174 of JAQPZY010001527.1, forward strand.
TTTTATAGCCCTTTCTCTCTGCAAAGTTGTGGTCAAATTCTACTGAGCAGTTTCTCAGAAGAAGTCTTTAAACGTTTATCTACTGTAAGCAATGGTGGCCATATTTGATGGTGGAAATGAATCTTATGTATCAAATTGAAAGCCCTCTATACCAGAATGCTTTTTGCAAGATTTGATCAAATATTTGGTTCAGGAGTGGGGAGGGTAAAGCCAATTTTATTGATGCTATACTTACCAGTTGCTATTGCGTTGCTCACTCTTTTCCAGACAGAAAATACCCTCAACTGTATGATGAGAATTCATCCTCCCATAGGGTGACTCCAGAATGTTCTAAGGTCCAACCAATGGCTTCTGGCCCATGTGTACTATCCCTCTCTCTTTTTCAGGATGAAGCCTTTAAACTAGTGGGACATCAGTGCGGAGTGGGAGAAGGGAATCTGGCAATAGCAACAGGGAAGTATTACATCATTAAAATTAGTTTTACCCTCCGATGGAAGCTGGTTGCTAAGAAACCTGGTTGGCAAAGGAGAGAAATTGACTCATAATTTCTACTGAACCTTAGACAGCCTTGCTCTATCGATAGGGCACGAAACTTGCTCCTTCATCTCACAGATGCTATGTAGAGCAAGAAAACAGTCTTGAGGGTAAGGTTCTCGAAAGAAGCTTCACCCAAGGTTCATAGGGGTTTTAGTTAGAGACCACAAGACACATGAGAGATCCTATCTAGGCATTAGTGAGCAAGACACCAGTCTTTGCAGCTCAAAATATCTAATCAGATCTGCTATGTGAGAGTCAGCACCATTGGCTGGGCTCTTCGAAAATTTGAGTGTGTTGGATAGGGCTATCCTATAGCCCTTGACAGTAGAAATCAAGCAGTGTTTCTTTTCAAAATGAAAGAGAAGAAAATCAGCCACTGTGCTCACAGAGGGCCAGATAGGATTAATACATCTTCTACTGCACCAATCGCAAAACTTTCTCCACTTGGCATCATAGACCTTGGACGTAGATCATCTCCTGGACTGAATGATGTGCTTTGTGACTTTGCTCGAAAACTTGTGCTGGTGGAGAGATCATTTGAGATAAGTTAAGCATGATGGTGGAGAATCTCCAGACTGTTGTTTAGGAGAGAGCCCCTGTTCTGTGACAGAAGGTCCTTCCTCTGGGTAATGTCCTGAGCTGGTCTACCAGCAGGTTGAACCATGATCGTGGGTGCCACAGAGGGGCTATCAAAATGAGATGAGCAGTGGAAGTCCTTACTTTCTGAAGCACTTGTGTGATCATCCTTGAAGGGTGTGAAGGCGTAAGCAAACAAATGATCCCACTTCAGGCTGAAAATGTCCACTGCCCAGGCTCTCTGGTTGAGAACTGGGTAAACGTAAAAGGGGAGCTTGATGTTTTGCCTTGTAGCAAACAAGTCCAGCAATGGTCTCCCCCAAAGTCTATACAAGGAATCTGCTATGATTGGTGCAGAGATCATTCCATGAGGACTATCATGCCCCTCCTGGACAGATTGTCCACCAAAATATTTTTTTGCCAGAAATGTGGTGAACTCGGATGGTAATCCCTTCCAAGGTTGTCCAGCAAAGGAGGTTCCGAACCTCCACACAGAGAAAAGGGACATGGGTGCCTCCTTGTCATGTGAAATATGTGTTGTCGGAGAAGACTATCATGCAGCAACCTCTTATGTTGTTGACACACCCCTGAAGGGTAAGAACACTGCTGTCATTTCCAAATTGTTGATGTTGAGGGCACATTCTTCCAGGACCATGAACCCTTTAGAATCCATCTTTATGGTTTCATAAGCACCCCACCCAGAATCTGACACATCTTTGAACATATAGGAGTGCAGTTCGAGGGTGCACATAGGGACTCCGGCCAGAAACCGGTCCCGATTTGTCCACCAAACAGGATGATGGTGGAAATACAGACCTAGAGAAATCTGAGCAATCAGAGGGTTCCTGTGCAGTTTCCAGTGTGCCAGAAGAAGAAACTAGAGAGGGTGCAAGAACAGTCTGCATAGGGGAAACAGGTCCACTGCAGAGTTCAAGATCCCCAAAAGAGAAAGAAATAAACGAGCTGACAATGTTGTCTTGGTTCTCAGCATCTCTGTTCATAAGGAAATTCATCCCCATGTAAACAAAATCTTGAGATGGGGTAAGCTCAGATTTCTCTAGGTTGTATAAAAGACCCAGCCTTGTCACTAGGGACCAACAGCAAGACAGATCCGGCCATTGTGGGTCAATCAGTCTTCAAAATATTGGAGGATAGGGATTCCCTGTGACCTTAGGTGGACTGCATCTACTCCCATGACCCTGGTAAAAGCTCTGAGTGCAGAGGCTAGGCAAAATGGCAGAGTGCAAAATTGGAAGACCTCCTTTATCCAAGCAAAACCAGTGGTACCTCCTGTGAGGAGGAAAGATAAGGATTTGAAGGTACGCATACTGAAGATTGATGGAGACCGCCCAGTCACCATGTCTTATGGTATTCCTGACTGAGGCTGTGGTCTCCATCTTGAAATATTCCTCCTGCTGAAACCTGTTTAAAGAGGAAAGGTCAATACTTAGTAGAAACTTTCCTTATTTTTTGGTCCAGGAAAATCCAGGAGTAGAAGACCAGAGATTGTTCATTGAACACCCTCTCTACTGCACTCTTCCGGAGAAGGGAGCATACTTCTTCCTTTAACTGCACCAGATTCAACTGGTGGAAGCACATGGTGGACCTTTATAGAGGAGTAAGATCTCAAAACCAAAGCCAGCTATCATCATCTGTGAGGCAAGACCAAACCTCTGAAAAAAGGTTTAGCCTGGCACCTATGGGATACAGCAGAAGAGGGACACACTACAGTGCAGGGAGTGAGTCCCTAGGGCTGTCCCCCTTTTCCTTAGTAAAGGGGGGTTCATGAACTTCCTCCCTAGGCCTATGCGGCACCCCCTTTGTGGGCCCGAAAGCCAAGGGGAGCTTTGAATTGGGGTTGTTGCTTTGACTGGGGCTGCATGGCTTTGAAGAACTTCACAGATGAACCCCGTGGCCTGTCAGGATGATTTTGCCTCTTGACCAGTTTTGATGGGCCAGGAGTGGATGTTAGGGACCTGTGTTGCTGGTCTCTAATACTGAGAAACCATGGAGGGAATGAGCCATTAGAAAAGGGTCTCTGCTTCCATGGAAGCAGACCTTAGAAGGTTCTTACTGTGCTCCAGAAAGACCTTGGATGTGTCCAGAGGAACATCCCTATGAAGGAGAAGCTCACAGATAAAACCATGGACAACGATAACCAAAGGGAAGAGGTGTAACCTTGGCTTGTTCTGCATCAAACTCATGAGAATCTATGAGGACTGACAGGGTGTCTTCATCCTGCTCTCGCTCCTGGGAGGCAGGACTATGTGATCCAATGTTTTTCTGTTGTGCAGGAGACTTTGGGATAAGATGGACCTTGACCCGAAACTCTTCGCGCGGAGTGAAGGGACTGTCCCTAGTGGCAAACTCAGCATGTGGGTGAGCATGACTCTCAACCTTCCTGAGGTGTTCGGGGGAAAGTCTGCCCATCCCTCCTTTTTAACCCCACTTCGTAAGAGGAAGATTTTGATCGACAGACTGCAGCATCGACCTCTCTACCATAGGGCCAAGGCCCTGAAGTCCATGGCTGCATGCAAGGGAAGGGCCCATCACTTCCCTGTAGTGGAAGGCCCTACAACCTGTAGGGATTCAGTGGGATTATATGAAAGGGGGGGGGATGCTGATCTCATCCCTTTCTCTAGACTGGCATCTGTACACCCATTCCCAATCCCAAGCAGGATTCAAAAGAAGCCTGGAGAAAAGGGGGTCTCCACCCGATCCCTATCCCTGCACAGAAGGGGCTCCAGTGACTGGTACTTATAGACCGGTGACTGGTGACCAGTCAATGACCGGTCAGGCAACTACAATCTGTAGGAAGACTCTTCCTCTAATCCGATAGACTTATATTGTATCTCTCCCCTTACTGGGTGGCTCAATCCTGTCACCAACAACAGGCCATATGGGCTGAATGGGTGCTGCTTCACTCTCACAGTGGTGGGGGTGGGGGTAGGGACTCTCTCAGCCAACACCAAGCTGTGGGCTAGTAAAAGGTACTGCTACTACCTCACAGAGGGGCACAACTCACTCTCTGCCCTATGGGACAAAAGAGGGTGCTGCTCCTCCCTCACAAGACTGTGCTTTCTTTCTAACAATATCAGCTGAATCACCGCACATAAGATCAAAATTTAAGCCATATGGGTGTTCAGGTAATGGTAATATTTTTGGCAAAAATGTAAACCCTAACTCTGTACATATCTCCTGCAAATAAACAAAAAAGTAAACCCTAACTCTGTACATATCTCCTGCAAATAAACAAAAATTTAAACCCTAACTCTGTACATATCTCCTGCAAATAAACAAAAATGTAAACCCTAACTCTGTACATATCTCCTGCAAATAAACAAAAATTTAAACCCTAACTCTGTACATATCTCCTGCAAATAAACAAAAAAGCAACATTTGTATTTTCAGGCTCTCATTATCAAAAATGTAAACCCTAACTCTGTACATATCTCCTGCAAATAAACAAAAAAGCAACATTTGTATTTTCAGGCTCTCATTATCAAAAATGTAAACCCTAACTCTGTACATATCTCCTGCAAATAAACAAAAAAGCAACATTTGTATTTTCAGGCTCTCATTATCAAAAATGTAAACCCTAACTCTGTACATATCTCCTGCAAATAAACAAAAAAGCAACATTTGTATTTTCAGGCTCTCATTATCAAAAATGTAAACCCTAACTCTGTACATATCTCCTGCAAATAAACAAAAAAGCAACATTTATAATTTCAGGCTCTCATTATCAAAAATAGTGCCCTACCTCAATTCTGATGTCTTCCTACAACACTTTTGATAGGTAGTTCTTCGGTCTTAATAGCTTGTATAATCATCTAATTTCATCATCATCCATTGCATACAAATGTTTCTTCACATTCTAATGGAGATTTATATTTATGATAATTTTCTAAAGGTGCCTAAATATTTAATTCATCATGCCAATCGTTTAAATTACAATCCTTAATCTTCTGTCTAAACTGTAATAAAAATATGTCAATATCACCAATATCCTGCAACTACTGTACAAAGTCAAACCCATATCCATAGAGAAATCGTCTAATATAAGTTTCCAAAGTAATTAGTCTACTATCATCCAAAGTTTAACAAGAAATAACATTTCTTTGGGTATCTATATTTCAGCATCTGCAACTACTTACAGTAATATTTGATACGATCTAATGTAATAATCTACATATATATTATAACAACCACAGTCACACAGAGTTCATGCAACAAAAGAATGTTTTCCAATGCATAAATAAAACGAGTCCCTTAACGACCACAGTCACACAGAGTTCATGCTACAAAAGAATGTTTTCCAATGCATAAATAAAATTAAACGAGTCCCTTGAAGGGACTGTTGCTATACTGGCCATAAAGAATTTATCTGCAGAAATTCAATATAAGACCTTTTTTTTTTAAAATTGAATTTCTGAGTGTTGAAACCATCACTGATATTCTTAAGTGATACAATTTTCAAATTAGCCACTGCGACAGCCATACTGGATGTAAGATCAGCACCATTTTCATTTAAGACAAACTGGACACCATTAGAAGACTTTTGGTGAAAACTCCACATTGATATAACATCCATTCAGGAGAATTAGTGACAAGATTTTCAAAATGTTCATCATGACATCCACATTTGAAGTCAGATTGGAACCATTTTCATTCATGACCAACTAGTGAAAACCCCATGTCAATATGACTTTCCATTTAGGAGTACCAATATCAAGATTTTCAAGATGGCTGCTATGGTGGCTATATTGGATTTCAAATCAGTAACATTTTCATTTAGTATTAACTAGACATCGTAAGAAGTCTTTTTGTGAAAACTCCATACTGATAAGACCATCCATTCAGGTGGAGTAGTGATAAGATTTTCAATATTGGATGTCCAAGCAGAATCATTTTGTTATGTGGCATATTTACCGTTACCGTATATCTTGGGACACCGTATATGTTGGGACACCATACATTAATTTTTAAAGAAATTTTTTTGTGCACTGTAAGTTCTGGGACAGATCGTTTTTTTCGAGTCGTAAGTTTTGGGACACCTTTTGAATCATAATATCGATGCTTAGCTGGTAAAAAAAATGCACTAAAACTTGTATTTTATTAAACAAATAAAATAAAAACGACTGTCAGTGTTGTTTGTTTACACTTTTCTTCTTAACTGCAAACTTCTGAAAAACAAAATTTGATAAATCTATGGGCAATATAGGAGACTAGATTTTTGCACTACGTACAAAATACGTGCAAGTCGGTGCAACCCGTACTTGTATTATATTTTGTTTTGCTGTATAAACATTGTTTGATGCAATAAAAGTTTTGAGTTGATTTGTATTTGACTTTTTCATAAGCCAGATCTAATTCCCAAGTAATATTTCCTCAGTTATCTGCCAGTGCAAATCCCTTAGCTTGTAAAGGCAGCCTCGCTTTGTTTTCCCAACCCTTTGATCGAGCCGCAAAGTTGATACTTGTTCAGTGCCAAGTAGAGTCCAATATTCAGCTGACAGTATTTATTTCAACTTCCTGTGATCATGCCGCACAACTGACACCTGTTCAGTTGTGGCAAATCCTTTAATACCGGTACATTTCACAATGTATGCTCAAAGTGTCACTTACAGACCCCGACTGTTCCACTGTTTCAATTTATTTTCAAAATTCCTGTGAATACTGCTAAAAAGAAACCAAAGCCGGCTTCCCTTGGTCGGCAGACTTTGTACATAAAAAATCTGCACACTTAAAAGAATCCAAAGTTGGCTTCCAGGGTCTGCTTGCTTTGTAATAAAATAAACTTTGTATTTGAAATCCTACTGGTAAGTTGAAACAATGAGTTTATTGCTCGCTACCAGCTGTGTTTATTCACCACATGGTCTTCTATTGTTTGCCATCTGTAATCATAACTGATACAAACAGGCATTGATGTTTGCAGGATAAATAGTATACACGGCATTAATTGTCTTTAAGAATACGTTCTGTATCCCATGCTAGCGAAAATATTGTCATTTGCTCTCATGGTGAATGTATTTCCTAATAATGATTTTTATTTGCGAAAAATTGTTATATTGTTAACCTGGATATAATACACTCTTGGTAATTTTGCACCATACACCGGGTCATGCGTGAATTGCTGGTGCCTTGAAGCAATCGGTTGTTATTTCTCTGTCTCTCTCTTTCTATTGTTTGTGATTTTGCTGGATCCAATTTTCAGTTTGATAATATACCGGTATTCAAACTTCTGAGGACAACCAAACATGATTCGTTTGTCTATATTCACGTAAATAAAACAATGTGTCAATGTTTTTACCTGACATAAGCGATACACACGACCAGTACTCTACATTACCGGACCATGTGGTGTTAGTGGATACGTTAGTATAGTGGATACGTTTGTGTCTTTTATACATAAATTGCTTATGAAGAACAAAAAAAAGGAAAATATGAGAACAGTACAAGGTTAGTTTCTTTCAGTTTATTATCAAATAAACGTTTAATTTACCTACCTTATTGTAACATGACGTGCTGGGTGGGGGGGCAAATTCAACACAATTTGTTTTGGTTCTTAAGTTTTGGGGCATATGATCTAGTTGAAAAAAAGTTTAACCATAAGTTATGGGACAGGAAAAAAAATCATTTATTTTATCTTGTCCCAAGATATACGGTAAATACGGTATATTGAATTTATAATATGTATCCATGAGGTAAATTGTAGTTCAGTCATTTTGTAAACAACATATTTACTGCATTTGAGTTCAAGGTCAATCTTGTTTACATAGTATTTAACAATTAGATTGGAATTTTCCATGGCTGATGTGAGAAAAGTCACATACGCACCAGAATTTTCCATTAGAGTTACTCATATTCTAGAATATTCTGTCAGGTGACTTATCCATTTGTATTTATACAGGTTTGGCAAACAAGATTTCATTCCTATACTAAACTTCATATTATTAAGATCAGTCTATTAGGGAATTTATTTTAGCAATCAGATGTTGCAGTTGTGAAAATCAGAGCAAATTCAGAGAGAGGAATTATTTATTTGAAATATTCATTGGAATTACCAAAAGTGCTCTCTCATTTTGGATTAATACTTGACTTTGGGATTTATGTGAATTCATTCAAAGATATTCTGGATTATATCATTCAGGCATATCAGGACATTCAAGACTACTGACACATCAGAACATTCAAGACTACTAGCACATTAGGACATTCAAGGCTACTGGAAATCATTCGGAACATTCTATATTTAGAACTTGTGAGTAGGACACTTAGGATTATTGGATTATTTGGACTTTAATTCACATTATTTGTAAGCATCTTTTGAATTTTCATTTTAATTGTCTAGAAATAAATTGCTTGTTGATTTTACTTACATTGTTGGTTTCAATTTCTTTCTGTTACATTATTTTAAGACCTAGAGTCATAACAATTTTCATTTAGGACCAACTAGACATCATAAGAAGTCTTCTGGTGAAAACCACATGTCAATATGACTTTCTGTTCGGGAGATGAAGCTATAACAAGATTTTCAAGATGGCTGCTCTGGCAGCCATAATGGATATCAGATTAGCACCATTTTCATTTAGGGCCAACTAGACATAAAAAGTCTTTTAACAAAAACCCCATGTTGATATGACGATCAACTCAGGAGGAGTAGCGATAACAAGATTTTCAAGACGGTTGCTATAGTGGCCATATTGGATATCCAAGTGTAACCATTTTGCTTTAGGGCCAGCTAGATATCATAAGAAGTCTTCTGGTGAAACATCATGTCAATATGTGTATCTGTTCAGGAGTAGCAATAATAAGATTTTCAAGATGATTGCTGTGGTGGCCATATTGGACCTCAGATAGCCACCATTTTCATCTAGAACCAACTATACATCATAAAAAGTCTTTCAGTGAAAACCCCATACACACAGAACCATCCATTCAGGAGGAGAAGCAATACCAAGATTTTCCAAATAGCTGCTGTGGTGGTCATATTGGATGTCTGAGCAGCACAGTTTTCATTCAGGACCAACCAGACCTTGGGTTGAGTATGTGTGTAATGTTTCATGTCATTCCTCCAAGTAGTTTAGAAGTAGTGATAAGGAACTTGTGTTAATGGATGGAAGTATGATGGACAACAGATTCTGGACCACGAACATCAGGCCAACCCCATACGCTCTCCTGGTCTATCACCAGTAGAGCTAAACATTGTTGATAAAATCTTTCAATTGATTTTCAATTCTAATAACCCCACATTTCAGAAACAGTCAGAAGAATGGGCTCGATACATGTTCCAAACAACTTAAATGTAAATTTTGGTGATGGACAGCTGAGATTTCCTATCAATTTCTTTATGCATCATGATTTATTTACTTGAGTAACAAAAATCTTTCAACTGCTTTAGACCAGTTTAACATACTAGAAAATATAACTTACAAATAGTTGTAATAAGTTGTGGCTTCTATTTCCATATTAAAACAAGTCTACTTTTCTTATTTCTTAAGCCCACCACCATTTAAAGACAATATTAGTCTTATCCAAATTAATCATACAACCCCAATTTATGTAGAAGAGCCCAAGTACATTAATTTTCTGTTGTAAATACAAAACAGTATCAGTGAAAAGAAAATACAAGAATATTTTGTAATACTTCATCAACAGAAATACCATTTCCACCTTTCTCATTCTTAATTCTTAACAAGACATTCTTAACAAACAGAAGAGAAGTAGTCTCAGTATACATCCTTGCTGTACTCCAAAATTACAATAAAAATAATCACTAAATTTACATCCAGAGATTGTTTTGTGTGAAGGATTAGTGAAGATTCAACAGGATTAATATATTTTTTTCAATCTACTAGTCCTTCTGGCTACAAGGAAATTTTTGTTAAGTTCTAAAAATCAGGATCAAGTCTTTCGTAAGTTCAAGTCTTTCGTAAGTTTAAATATACAATTAAAATAATTAAACCATTCAGAAGTTCTTACATTTTTAGCTAATGTTTTATCTACATCCCATAATAATTTTTCTTTGTCACATGACTGTTCTAATTTCAAGTGCATAACCTTCATCCACTGCTTCATTTTATTTTGATATCTCTATACTTATTTCTTAATTCCGAGAATTTTTGATAAATTTCTCTTTTACCCATCCACCAAAACAAGTTGAGAAAAGTATATTTTCTACTTTTTAGTTCCCTACATTCCGCAACATAACATGATGACTGTGGTAATTTAGATTTTTTTCATCTATTTTAAATAATTTGCAGCTGCACAGAAAATCTACATGGTATAGCAAGTACCACATAAGATACAATACTAGGCTTCATGTTGTTCTCTTTCAAACCATATTGTCATAAATTTGATAAACCAATCAAATTAAAATGGTTAAATTTTGATCATGGGATCTGTAGTGGTACTGTGTCATATCCAGAATTGTGTTATAACTTGCATTAAAATGAAGAAGAGTTTTTATACACAACCCAAAATAACATCATAGTCAACCCCAAATAACTGCTTGCTTAACATAACAAAAATACAATCCCTATATTCCAGGTAAACATGCTTTGAACACATGATTGGCAAACATGTCATGTATGAGCACGACTACACCGCCAGTTATTTATATCACTCTCATTACATGTAAGAACATTAGTATAGTCTGGGAAAACTGTATGAAACAGATCTGAATCACATTTCCATATTTCTGTAAAATCAATTATGTTAAACCTTTTCACAAACAAGAAAAAAAAATCAGAGTTCTCCTTAGCAGGAAATTGAATATGTATATTATTTGTATTAGTTGTATTGCAGCAAGGAAAATCAGTATGAAACATATTTACATGTCTGTACACAATAGTCTGTTGACCATTTTCATTACTAGGCCAGTCATGTCCCTAATCTTTACTGCTGTCTAGAATGCATTGTTGCACAGGATTATATCTGTACGTCTTGTCCTTAGTATACACCTTGTCATAAATGTATCTCAACTTTCCAACTATCTCATCCTTTTTCAAGTTATAAAGGAATTTTTTCATCTCTTTGTGTTTGTCTCTGACAGTGGCTGAGAAGTCAGATTACCTGCATTTGTCTTTGACAGTGGCTGATAAGTCCTCTATGACTGAGATTACTTAGATTTGTCTCTGACAGTGGCTGAGAAGTCCCCTGTGATTCAGATTATTTGCATTTGCCTCTGACAGTGGCTGACATGTCCTCTATAATTCAAATTACTTGCATTTGTCCCTCACAGTGGCTAAGAAGTCCTCCATGATTCTGATTACTTGCATTTGTCTCTGATGATGACCAAGAAGTCCTCTATGATTCAGATTATTTGCGTTTGTCTCTGCCAGTGGCTGAAAAGTCCTCTATGATTCAGATTACATGCATTTTGCTTTTGACAGTGGCTGATAAAGTTCTCCATGATTCAGATTACTTACATTTGTCTCTGACAGTGGTTGAGAAGTCCTCTGTGATTCAGATTAATTGCATTTGTCTCTCACAGTGGCTGAGAAGTCCTCTGTGATTCAGATTACTTGTACTTGTCTTTGACAGTAGCAGTTAAGTCCTCTATGATTCAGATTACTTGTAATTGTCTTTGACAGTAGCAGTTAAGTTCTCTATGATTCAGATTACTTACATTTGTCTCTGACAGTGGTTGAGAAGTCCTCTATGATTCAGATTACTTGTGTTTGTCTCTGCCGGCAGCTGAGAAGTCTTCTGTGATTCAGATTACCTGCATTTGTTTTTGACAGTGGCTGACAAGTCCTCTATGATTCAGATTTATTACGTTTGTCTCTGACAGTGGCTGAGAAGTCATCTGTGATTCATATTACTTACATTTGTCTCTGACAGTGGCTTATACAGTATGTCCTCTGTGATTGAGATTACTTATATTTGCCTCTAATGATGGCTGATTAGTCCCCCATGATTCAGATTATAATTTATTGGTATCCTTGTAGCGCATGAAATTTACAACAAAACCGTCTCCTTTCACTCTGTGTGCTCTATCTCAATATCTGACTTGACTCCAAGTTTATTTCTGATTATACCACAAACCTTCTATACACATTCACTTTAAGTGCACCCTCCAATGTAACAAGATTGAGAAGGCAAATGTAATGCACCAATTGACATCCTATCCTTGTCAATGCAAACACCTGTTGTCACTATCCTAAGGTGTATCCTAACTTTTGTCCATCAGTATAGGTAAAGTTGCGCAAGCGGTGTGGTCTTAGACTAATCGTTGTCAAATACGATGAATTACTGACAATGTCATCTATACTTCAGTTTTACAATCCTAAATACATTCAAACACAAACTCATTGAGTGTCAACTTTAAACTGGATCTGATTTTAGACTTTTTATCCAAATTCCATACCGTAACAAAAACTTTCTGCCATAATGTTCAATCATGCACAGATCACCATTTTGCTGGTATGCCTCCTATTTAATGCATGACACAGAAATAATTCCATTTCTTATCCCACCCAGCCACCCCAAATACTCCCCAACATCCTATCTGATAAGTGGAGTCAGAAGTATAAGGTTATTGTGCAAGATAATAAATTACACATAAACGATAAACAAATGGACACCAGCACAGACAGACATGCATGATAATATAACACAGTAATACTATATATTCCTGTAACAGAGTGAATTTTGCAGATGTCATTGTAAAATAAAGAAATTGAAACATTTTTAATTCTCAGCGTTATGATGCATGTGATTTTGCACTGGATTAAATCAGTGGCATGTTTAAGGATGCTAGTACTTGAGTTCATATGTTTGGGACTTGATTGATTATTAACGAGGTCTCGTTTTGTAACTATGTCAGAAGAAACTGGACAGTGGTTGATGATTGGATTTTGATTATCAAAATGGCCAAGGTTTGAAATGTTGCCGAAGCAGCGTTTGTACTTGTTGAAATATTTGTCATAAGTTGAAACTTTGCAGAGATCTGTATATGGAGGGGAGCAGGGAATGTAGAATTTTCCGAACCATGGAGGGGCGTGTATTAATAATGGAACAATAGTGGTTAGATAAACTTGAGATCTGATTGGGTAGTCAGTGGTTTGGGGTTTGTTTCCCAGGTGAAGTCTTGTGTTTTAAAAATAACTTGCACAGCGGAATCAGGCAGTTCAGTTTTTGCGCAAAGTGAAAAGATCTCAACTCCGGGGGGCGAGACCCTCATAAAGTTTGTCCAATGGATGTGTTAGTCGTGTCTATGAGAGACACGTAACCAGGGTGTAAGGAGACGGTTCTGCAAAAGGGAAAAGGGAGCGAACCTCAAAGATAAAAGGTACTGTGTCTTAATTTCATACACAATTTTTCTTTGATACGAGTCTTAAGTGTTTGAATTAATTTGTCTTAAATAATATAGGAAATCATGTATGCTAAGAATTGATTATTATTAGATTTGTGTGATGCTTTTATGCCAATGAATTGTTAGTAGCAATAGTGTAGTATAAGCTAAGAAGTGAATTTTGTTTGATTTATTTGTTTAACTCATATGTGAATTCTTTTAACCTATGAATTGGTTGTATTAATATTTGAGCAGCAGTTGTGGGCTGTACGGTTATTTATTGACCAGCCGTATGTGTGCATGTGTCTGACATTTAGTTCAAGATAGTGATTAATAGTTCACTCTGCAGGGGCTTAATTGTCATTACGAGAGAGTAGACTATGCTCTTGATCAATTAGTAATGGTAACTAGTTCTATTGGAGACATACATCAATTTTCCTACACAATGTTAGTTGTCTATGGAAAGAGAGAAGCTCGAGTGTATGTAGACTAGTACGGCATTGTTTGTATTGGATGCAAGGTTATGACCTGAAGCCAATTAGCAGAGGAGAGTCTGTTGTGAAATGTGATACAGGCTATTCTGAGTGTACTGGAGAGTGGAATATATGTTCTGTTCAGAAAGTAAGGAATGAACGAAGAATTAGAATTAGGCTGCATTTATTTTATTTTATCAGGAAAATAGCTTCCACAATAAAATATAAAAGACTGAATGACCAGTATAAGAGACTGAACGATTGAGAGAAGCCACTAAAGGCAGTGTGCCGCATAATCAGGCAAGAGGGAACCTGAGAGTGTCCCAGTTCAAGTTGATCCCAACCGGCAAGCTATGTTGATTCCTGAGAGTGAACAGCAACCAGTTATCAGGTTATGAAAGACATGCCGGACAATCTAAGTTTGAAAAAACTCACTCGATTTCATGATGAAATTTGCCATATCGATATAAATGGAGCTGCTAATTGCACTTATGAACTTTGAGTTGATTGATTTTTCTGGTAGAGGTGCATCCTGCAATTGGTCCTGTACAATTTTATTTTGTTTTAACTAATTAATTATTGTATTCTGTATACAGGGGGCTTGTGTTGTTCTATATATCTCTGCTCAGATCTCCATTTATTCTGTCCATTTTTAAAATATTTAATATTCGCTCGATCCGGGCCATAACACCGTAGTCGATCATTCTCTAGGCATCGATAAATACCAACCTCATGACAATTCTATATTGAGTGAGGGGAAGTATGTGCTCTCTGGTGTGGCAGTTCTATATTACAATAAAATCCATGCTACCAGTACAGTAGTTTTTCAAGACAATTGGTCTGTCAACAGAGGCCATTGTGTTATAATGATAAACTGAACCATGCATTAAAAATCTGAATGAAGAATACAGTGATGTATCAAATCAGGTTTTACATATATGGTACCATCCCAAGTTATAGAAATGACAGGTAACATCTGACAATTAATGGGTGCAAACATGGCACAATGCATCCGTTTTCATACCTGTGCACCTAAAGGTTAAACTACCTTATTATATGCTCGTGTATAAGCCGATACCAACTATAAACCGCGTAGACCCAGATCTGCCATCGTATAATGCACCGGCAGATCTGGGTCTATGCAGTTTGTAAGGACTAATCAG
The DNA here is from genome assembly GCA_029931535.1 of Margaritifera margaritifera. Lineage (NCBI taxonomy): Eukaryota > Metazoa > Mollusca > Bivalvia > Unionida > Margaritiferidae > Margaritifera > Margaritifera margaritifera. The sequence continues at coordinate 3,526,224 of JAQPZY010001527.1, forward strand.
TAAAACAAACAACATAGACCCTGATCTGCTGGCGCATTATGCGATGGCAGATCAGGGTCTATGTTGTTTGCATTTGGATCCCAGTTTATATGCAAGTATATATGGTAATGGTAATAAATAGTTCTGCACCCAAATTTTGAAAGCTGTTATTATAATGTGCAACCATGGAAAAAAATTAAATTTAAACCATGCTATCAAAATTAGTTATTTCACAATACCCTTTTGCTGAGATTTTGAACAAACTGAAAAAAAGGTCTGGAAAAACAGCTTGATATTATTACATTTTTTAATGGAATAAAGAATTGTATGAAATAAATACATGTAGGCAACAAAAAAAATCAAAATAAACAGTCAATCTTTTCTTTTCTCTCTCCTTCAACTTCTCCCTTTATGAAATTGTAAATAACTGTGCTTCAATGCATTTTAGTACATTTACTCAAAATATTTGTATATAATAGAAGGCCTCGTGGGAGATTAGTTTTGTAAACTGATTGGATTACCCTCTTAATATAATGACATTATTATTATTATAATTATTATTATTATTATTATTCCACTGGCAGCCTGCTTTTAATGAAAACACTGGATAGTTCCAACTGATGTAGACTGACAAGGATAACAGTAACAATATGTTGTGACTGTCGATTCCTATGATCAACTGATTGATTATATTATTGACTGAAAACTACTTAATTAGCACATTCATAGAAAAAGGTAAGCTTAATACAAGAACCAGTCTCCAACTAATTCAGCCATTTATTACCTTGTGAGACACACAGCAATAGCTGCTGCTATAAAAGGACTATCAACATGTTAACTAATTACTGATGATGGATTACCATATATACTTGCATATAGGTTGGATCTGGGTCTATGCAGTATGTTAGGAGTAATCAGTAGAACAAACAACATAGCCCCTGATCTGATGGCACATTATGCTATGGCAGATCAGGGTCTATCTTGTTTGCTGTTGGACCCAACTTATATGTCAGTATATATGGTAAATATAAATCTGATACTGCTGTACACAAATCTATTATATTGGTGGCAATCAACATACAGACCAACTTTAGCTCAGGTTGGAAATCAATATATTGCCATACTTTAGCTCAGGTTGGAAGTCAACATACAACCCTACATTAGCTCAGGTTGGAAATCATATTGCCCTACATTGTTTCAGGTTGGAAATCAACATACAGCCCTACTTTAGCTCAGGTTGGAAATCAACATACAGCCCTACTTTAGCTCAGGTTGGAAATCAACATACAGCCCTACTTTAGCTCAGGTTGGAAATCAACATATAGCTCTACTTTAGCTCAGGTTGGAAATCAACATACAGCCCTACTTTAGCTCAGGTTGGAAATCAACATACAGCCCTACTTTAGCTCAGGTTGGAAATCAATATACAGCCCTACTTTAGCTCAGGTTGGAAATCAACATACAGCCCTACTTTAGCTCAGGTTGGAAATCAACATATAGCCCTACTTTAGCTCAGGTTGGAAATCAATATATAGCCCTACTCTGTTTCAGGTTGGAAATCAACATACAGCCCTACTTTAGCTCAGGTTGGAAATCAACATACAGCCCTACTTTAGCTCAGGTTGGAAATAAACATACAGCCCTAATTTAGCTCAGGTTGGCAATCAACATATAGCCCTGCTTTGTTTCAGGTTGGAAATCAATATATAGCCCTACTTTGTTTCAGGTTGGAAATCAATATATAGCCCTACTTTGTTTCAGGTTGGAAATCAACATACAGCCCTACTTTAGCTCAGGTTGGAAATCAACATATAGCCCAACTTTAGCTCAGGTTGGAAATCAATATACAGCCCTACTTTAGCTCAGGTTGGAAAATCAATATATTGCCCTATTTTGTTTCAGGTTGGAAATCAACATACAGCCCTACTTAGTCTCAGGTTGGAAATCAATATATAGCCCCACTTTAGCTCAGGTTGGCAATCAACATACAGCCCTACTTTAGCTCAGGTTTGAAATCAACATATTGCCCTACTTTAGCTCAGGTTGGAAATCAATATACAGCCCTACTTTAGCTCAGGTTGGAAAATCAATATATTGCCCTACTTTGTTTCAAGATGGAAATCAACATACAGCCCAACTTAATCTCAGGTTGGAAATCAATATATAGCCCCACTTTAGCTCAGGTTGGAAATCAACATACAGCCCTATTTTAGCTCAGGTTGGAAATCAACATATAGCTCTACTTTAGCTCAGGTTGACCTTTGGAAAGTTTTCAATCAGGAAAATGTGTTGATCACAAAGGAAAACAAGCAGAAAATTTATGATGACTACAGCTGCTAAGCCTGCATGTAAAGTCTCTTAAAGCTACAAATATATTTTACAATGGTGTTATTTGTTGGTCATATTTGCTACAAATATATTTTACAGTGGCGTTGTTTGTTGGTCATATTTGCTACAAATATATTTTACAATGCTGTTGTTTGTTGGTCATATTTGCTACAAATATATTTTACAGTGGTGTTGTTTGTTGGTCATATTTGCTACAAATATATTTTACAGTGGTGTTGTTTGTTGGTCATATTTGCTACAAATATATTTTACAGTGGTGTTATTTGTTGGTCATATTTACCAAAGTATTACACTATACTATTAAAATAAATGCATATGACTCGAGATAGCTCACCTGGCTGACATCAGCCCGATAGTCTATTCATGCAAAAGTATTTGACCAGGTATTTGAGACTTATGCTTTCGGTTTAATTTGGTTATATATTTCACTTTATATACAACAAAAGACAAGATTCATTTAACTTTTTTTTCCAATTAATCAAATATTTGGTTCTAGGGGGACCAACTCCACTGCTGTATAAATTGTGAATTCTGTCAGTGTCTAATTCAGCAAGAACTGATTTGACACAAAGTTGTACACAGTCTCTTTGAATAAAGTAAAAGAGGTGGACTGACTGGTAGCATCCAGCAGTAACTAGAGAGAACTCGCATATAATACTTGAGTGTGTCACTGCATAACTGTGATGACTTTATCCAAGGGATTAAGTACACTTATGCCAATGTACTGCCATTTGGTTGCTTGTGGAAATTGTTTAAGTGAATGGAATTAGTTAATGCCCAAGAGGACAGAACTTCGCAGAGCTGCTGTAATTCCCCCCCCCCCCCATCCCTCCCTCCCCACCCTGAAATGAAATGGAGAAGAGGAACACCCACAGTGACCAATGACATACTGAAACTATGCAGATCTCTGACAGAGATAGTTACATACTTCAGTGATTATCACTTTAGACATGAGGAATCAAAGGTGTACATTCCAATATAACTGATGTACTAAATATATTGCAGAAAATGTATGACTACAGCTGCTTGCATGTAAAATATCTAAGCTACAAAAATACTTTTACAACAGTGTTATTTGTTGATCATATTTGCAGAAGTATTACACTGTACTATTAAAATAAATGCAGAAGTATTACACTGCACTATTAAAATAAATGCATAAGTATTACACTGTACTATTAAAATAAATGCAGAAGTATTACACTGTAGTATTAAAATAAATGCAGAAGTATTATTAAAAGATAAATGCAGAAGTATTACACTGTACTATTAAAATAAATGCAGAAGTATTACACTGTACTATAAAAATAAATGCAGAAGTATTACACTGCACTATTAAAATAAATGCATATGACTTTTAAGATTCAGTTGTTTACAAAATTGAATCTGATGAATCAAAAATTGTATGCATCATACATCTTCTAATCAACTAACAATTTTCAACTGATTTTGCAAACATACTGTAATATGACATGAAAGGAATAACCAGATTCTGAAGTCACCTCCCTATTTGGATCCTTTAAATGCATCTTTGCCTTGCCATGACCACTATAACCAGTTTAAAAATGAGACCCAAGTGGGCCACAGATTGCTCACCTGGCTGTCATCAGTCATATAGTCTATTATGCAAGAGTACCTGACCAGGTATTTCAGTATTTCACAATGGTCATATCTGATGGCATATTGGCAACATTTGTGCAAATCTGAAAGGCCTTCATTTGAGGCTATCTGTCATATTTGGTCACAATTCTGTTTAACAGTTTTATTTGAGTTGTTTATGCCTTTTTTTCTTAATTTAAAAATGGTGACCATTATGGAAGGCAGATCAGCAACATTAATAAGAAAAGGCTTCATGCCAGAATGCTTTCTGTCAACTGTGGCGAAATTCCGCTGAGCAGTTCTTTTCAGAAGTTGTTTAAAGATTATTTGAAATTTAGTCTGCATGTTGCTTGCATATAAAATAAAAAATGATGTATTTCCTACTTAACGCAGTCACTATTGGTTGGTTGTAAATAGTGGTCCTTGCAAAATGCCAAACTGCTCCCCAGGTGGCACTCTCACTTCCCTTGAAATGCCACTGCCTCAAACACATTATTTTAACATAAAAAACAAACAAACTTTATATATATCACAAGGACTCGATGATGTGTCATCACTAATAGCAATGTAAGCAATAGCAAATGCCACTGAAACTTTAATGATTTCTGAAATTGTTTTCACTCCATGATTGCAGGAATAACATAAAAAATTCAACTCAATATACCAGTACTTCATTAATGGTTGAAACATTGTCAAATTTTATTTTTAAGGCCTGTCATTTTATGATTATATTTTCTTCACACATCTAGCTGGATATTTGTTCACCAAAATCTTACAAGTTTGGGAAGCATCACGATAATACCTCCGAGACTCTTTCAAAGAGTCGAAGTTGTTTGACTTGCATTGGAAAGAGACGAGGAATTTCTGAATGCCACAAGTTGAAATCTGCTCCTTTTCTTGTAGAAATATTTTGACATAAGATAATACTTATTTTATAGTCAGCATGATTAAAGCGACATGTCAACATAAACTCTAATGAGCGTTTTACTGACATGACAAAAAACAATAAAGACATTAAAATAAACATGATTTGCAAGACGTACCAACATAGCATAATATATAAATACAATGGGATAAATCACATAGTGAATTTAGTGTTTAGGTAACTAAAACAAAGCACAGGTTAGGGCCAGAAAGATGCTAAGAGCTAGATTATGTCTTAAAAAAAAAAATTAAAGTCTATGTATCTTAAATTAAAAGGAAGCACCGGTTAAGACTAAAACCATTGCGAGATGCAAATAAGCCTTACTTACAACAAACACACACACACACACACACACACAAGAGGAGGTCCATGTAATAGCCGGACACATGACAGTATAAAAGACAAAGACAGTAAAACAAACAGTGACACAGATGTTAGTTGTCATTGATTACAAAGAATTAGCAAAGTAGCAGAAACTATTCAAATTTTAACCCTTAAGCTTAAAATTTACAATATTATCTGAGGAGCAGTTTGGTACAATGTGGGCTACCAATTTGTCACCCAAGCTAACATAAGTCTAGTAGGGGAGGCAACTCTAGGTATTTTAGAAATCTTTTTTTGAGAAAAGTAATTTAAAGGTTTTTCGATCTGTTTTTAATGGCAGCCATATCTGATGGTGGATTGGCAAAACTTGAAACTTAAAAGGCCTGATGCTAGGATGCCTTCTGTCAAATTTGTCAAAATTCTTCTTAGCAGTTTTTGAGACAACATCCTTTGAATGTTTTCTTCAAAGAAAGATGTTTTTCTTTTTTTAGCAATATGCAGTGATGGTTAACTAGTACCATCTGTATAAATTTGAAAGGCCTTCATGCCAGGGTGCTTTCAATCAAATTTGGTGAAAATTCTGTTGAATGGTCTTGGAGAAGTCAAAAATAGTCAATATTAATGGGCGCGTGGTGCACAATTGTTAGTTGGTTGGTTTTTAACAGCACTTTCAACACATTATTGGCTATATCATGCCAAGGAAATGGACACTAAGTGCCTTGTCCATGGACACACTGAGGCAGCTGACCTGACCTGGCCTGGGATAGTACTAAACTTGCAAACCTTGGTTACAAGTCTGATGCTCAACCAACTGAGCTACCGTGGGTGGATGCAGGTTTGGTTTGGTTTAGTGTTTTATGGCACAACAACACAAGTAGGTTATTTAGTGCCAAAGCAATTGGAGTTAAGTGCATTGCCCAAGAACACACCCCAGTAGCCAATCCAGGCTGATCCAACAGTAGGATTCAAACCCGCACCCTTTCGGTCGCATGTTTAGGATGCTAGCAATTGTGCCACCACAGCTCCTTGTTGGATGCAGGACTAGCCTATAAGGTTACATGGTTTTCCACACAATATACATGTAATTTCTTTGCAAAATAAATCTTTTTAAGACTATTATGTATCAGTAAAGTCTTACTTATGTGTAATCTGATTCACAAGATCAAATAATTCTGCAATCCCTCCGAGTGGAAAACCTAATTTCTAGTCCATGAGATGAGTCAACAATATGGTAAATTAGGTACTGCAGAAAACAGAATTGATCACCACAGAGCCTACCTGGATAACATTTCATTTCCGGACAGACTGTCATATTGAACTTTCCTGACTGATATACTGGTAGATCTTATTACATATTCAAACATATTGAACTTCATGTCTAGCTTTATGGAAACAAAGTGGTTTTGTTTGGTTTTGTGGGGTTTAGTGCCATTTTTCAGCACATGATAGGTTATACATGGTGGCCAGTATATTTGGTGGAGGAAGAACCCGGAAAGACCCCAGGAAGAACCACCGACCCACGAGAAACTACTGCAAGCTTTCCCACATATCCATGCTGGTACAGCTGAGACCTGAACTCACGAGGACAGAGGTGAGATGTGTGAGTGATCTTAAAGGTGAGCACCTTTGACCATTCAACCACCGGGGGCCCCTGGAAACAAAGCGACAATCTGTAGAGAACAAAAACGGATAAAGAATAAATCATTCTCTTTACCTTTTCCATACAAAAAGAGTTTGATCTCAACATTTGCTGATATGTTTAGCATGTATTGCAGGCTTTTTGGCATGAAATGACACTAGGGCAACTGCAAGCCATCACAAATCCTCATGCATTCTACTGCATATTCAAAAGCACACCCCAACCCCCAGACAGTGACCCTGGGGTCATAATGCAAAATCCATCAGATATATGATTGTATGACTGTAAAGTTTGGTCAGAAAATATTTGAAATGTCGCTGCAAATGAAATGTTTGTAAATCTGACCTTTGAACCACTTGTGGGTACCTTAAATGTAGGAGCCAAGGGTGACACTGCACTTGCAAATGGTCACTTCTATAGGTAATAACTACAAAGGTTTGTAAATTTCCATCCAGCAGTTTAGAAGTTTAGAAGATGTGGTTATGGACAGACAAACAGAGGATATCACATTATCCCTGATGCAATTTAAAAAGAGGTCACAGTGGCCTTAACCTTTAAGGCACCAAAATCAATAGTCATATAAATCAGCCTCTCTACCTCCTGTGACCATTTCTATGTTCGTGGCTACATCCTGCTTTTCCATCAGATTCAGCAACCAATTAGATGCAACTTCTGCTCATTCACTCATTTTAAAGTTTGCACTGACAAAATCCAGGGATGCCCAAGTCGAGTCACGTGATCAAAACAATAGATTACATCATACCCAAAAACTTTGCATCAGTATCAGCACCATTTTTGGGGACTGATTTATCAAACTACAAAATCAATAGCTTTATTCCTCACCCAAAGTGTAAGCCTCCAGATTTTGGTGCATTTCTAGTGCATTTTGTGTGTTATGTGACTTTGCAAGAACAGAAAAAATGGTTAAAAATGAACCAATCTGCATTCTGTAATTAATTGTATCAAAGGAAATGACACAATGAGGCTGTGGATGCTTCTGATGGTGAACAAGGAAAGAAAAATCCTTGTCTTGGATGTATCACAGGACAAAAAAATGACATCTATCCAATTTAAGAGTAACGAGTCGCTCGATGGGACTGACACTCTACTGAAGTGGTCCCCAATGTAGTGCCCGTGGCTGCCATTGTGCCCTCCAAGGTTTTTGTGTGTGCCTGCGTAAGAGGTTAGACGGAAAGAGGTTATAAAGAATAATGAAAAAAAATGAGTCAAGTTAATTAGTTGGTGCCCGCCACTCTCTCATAAACTCACAAATGTGCCCGTAGGCACAAAAAGGTTGGGGACCCCTGCTCTGCTGGTTACAAAGAATTTATTTTCTTTAACTGCTGAGCATTGCAGTACAAAATTCTTTGTCATGGCCTTTGACCTTGAAAGTGACATCCTGGACAGAAAACCACTGAACTTGTCTCAGACAAGGTCAACATATACCCACATGCTAAGTTTGCTTAAATCTATCACTAAATATTTTCTGGGGAAAGCAATAAAGTTATTGAAATGGCATCATCTAAGGTATTCATCAGATATATCCATAAACTGGGTTGATAAAAATCCATTCATACTTGTTTTGTTATCATGGTCTGAAGGCAGCTAAAAACATGAGTCAAGACCTTTGACCTTAAAAATCAATGTCAGCGTGCTGACTATCAACTTGTTCATTGGAATGCAACTAAATACAAAGTCTGGTCAAAATTCATGTGTATATGTACATAAGTCACTGTGTTGATAAACTCGGTGAATTACAAAAATGCAAGCAAAGACCTGTGACTTGACCCCAGGGTCAATTAGGTCTCGCTTTCCAAACTACTTACAAAAAGTGTGGATATGCTGGTGGACAGATCTGCACCATTTTCATTCAGTATCAATTAAATATTGCAAGAAGTATTTTAGCCCATGTCAATGCCACCATTCATGCAAGAGAAATAATGATAATAAAATTTTCAAGATGGCTACTATGGTGCCATGTTGGCAGTCAGATGAACACCAGTTTCATTCAAAACCAGCTACATGTTGCTATGGTAGTGTTTTAGTGAAAATACCATGTCAATCAGATCATCCTTTCAGGAGAAGTAGCCATATAAATATTTTCAGGATGGCTATCAAGGCAGCCATTTTGGAGGTTAGATCAGCATCATTTTAATATAGGACAAACTATATATTGCAAGAAAGAAGTCAGATGTTTTATTTTTAAATGTTGATATGGCTGTTTCTTTGGAAGAAGTGCTGTTACAAGCTTTTACAAATTTTGACAGGTTATATTGGCATCATTTTCCTTTTTTTACCAACTACATATAGTGAGAAGTATTTCTGTGAAAACCACATGTCGATACGACCATCACTTCAAGAGGTGTAGTGACAACAAGATATTCAATATGGCCACCACTTAGCAGTACCATTTGTATTGAAGACGAACCAGATATCATAAGTTTTTCAGTGAAAACCCGATGTCATGGCCTTTTACCTTGACCTTCAGTGAAAACCCAATGTCTATGAAACCATCTGTTCAGAAGCAGCTTTAACAAGATTTTCAACATGGCAGCCATATTGAAAGTCTACTCTGTACCATTTTCATTTAGAACCAACTACATATCATAAGAAGTCTTTTAGAGAAGCAGTGATAACAAGATTTTAAAGATGGTCACCAAACTGTAGGTCTGATTAGCCCCATTTTTATTTAAGACCAACTACTAGACATTATAAAAGTCTAAAGACATATGCAAACAGCAACAATTTCATTAAGGGTCAACTGAACATCATATAAGTCTTTCAGTGAAAACCTCATGTCAATGCAATCATTCAATCAGGAGGTGAAGCAATAACAAGATTTTCAAGATGGCTGCCATACTGGATATGAGACCAGCAACATTTTCATTTAGGACCAACTAGACATCATAAGAAGTCTTCTTGTGAAAATCCTATATCAATCTGACTATCTGAACAGGAGGAGTAGCAATAACATGATTTTCATGGATGTCTGAGGAGCACATTTTATTTATACAGAAAAAAAGTGACAACTGCATGTCAGTAAGACCATTCATTCATGAAGAGTAATGATAACATGATTTTTAAAATGGCCACCATTTTTGAGTCATTTTCATTTAGGGATAACTAGACACCATAAGAACTCCTCTGATGAAAACCCCATGTCAAAATGACTTTCCATTTAAAAGAAGTAGCAATACCAAGATGTTCAAGATGGCTGCCATGGTGCCAATTCTGCATACCAGATGAGCACCATTTCCATTTTGGACCAACCAGAAATACCAGACATCATAAGAAGACTTTTAGTAAAAGACCCATGCTGATATGGTCATTCATTCAGAAAAAGTAGTGATAACAAGATTTTCAAGATGGCCACTGTAGTGTCCATATTGCATGTCTGAGCAGCACCAATTTCATTTAGGACCAACAAGATATCATAAGAAGTCTTTCAGTAAAAAACCCATGTTAATATGACTTTTTGTTCGGGGGGGGGGGGGGTAGCAATAAGATTTTCATGATGGCTACTGTGGTGGCCATATTGGACATCAGATCAGCACCATTTTCATTTAGAACCAACAAGACCTTATAAGAAGTCTTCTGGTGAAAACCCCATGTTGATATGACTTTTTTTTGTTTTGAGTAACAATAACAAGAATTTCAAGATGGCTGCCATGGTGGCCATACTGGATAGCAGATTCACACCATTTTCATTTAGGACGAACTAGACAGCATAAGAAGCCTTTTGGTAAAAAAAAACCTGTTGATACAACCATGAATTCAGGAGAAGTAGTGATAACAAGATTTTCCAGATGGCCACTTTGACAGCTATTGTGGTCATGCGAGGAGCACCATTTTCCTTTAGAACTAAGTAGACATTATAAGAAATCTTCTGGTGAAAACCCCAAGTCAATATTACTTTTTGTTCAGGAGAAGTAGCAAAAACAAGATTTTCAAGATAGCTGCTGTTGTGGCCATACTGGACATCAGATCGGAAAAATTTTCATTTAGGACCAACCAGACACCATAAGAAGTCTTGTACTGAAAATCCCTTTGATGATATGACCATCACTTCAGGAGGAGTAGTGATAAGATTTTCAAGATGGCTGATGTGACAGCCATACTGGACCTCAGATCAGCACCATTTTGATTTAGACCCAACAAGACATCATAAGAAGTTTTCTGGGGAAAACCCCCATTTCAATATGACTTTCCATTCAGGAGTAGAGATAACAAGATTTTCAAGATGGCTGCTGTTGTGGCCATATTGGACATTAGATAGGAACCATTTTCATTTAGGACCAACTAGATATCATAAGAAGTCTTTTAGCAAAAACCCCATGCTGATATGACCATCCATTCAGGAGTAGCAATAGTAAACTTTTCAAGATGGCCACTGTTGTGGCCATATTGGATGTCTGACTGCCTAAAAGCAGCTAGACCATGGGATGAATGTGTGTGTAAAGTTTCATGGCAATCCTGCAAGTAGTTTAGGAGGAGTTGGTATTAACAAACTTGTGCTAAAGGATGCACAATGGATGACAGACAATAGACCATCTCATAAGCTCTCCTGATCTATGACCAAAGCTAAAAATAAAAAATACCATGTTTTTAAGTTCCAGGAAGATGCTTCCCCTATCCAGCTGTTATCATGTGAAAATGATAAATGTATCCTAGATATGTCCGCGGATATACTAACAGTATTATTTTATTGTATACAAAGACTTGTAAAGTCATGTAACGTATATACTTGCGTATAATCCGGGTCCAAATGCTAACAATGTAGACCCTGATCTGCCATCACATAATGCACCAGCAGATCAGGGTATATGTTGTTTGTTCTACTGATTAGTCCTTATAAACTGCATACTCAGATCTGCCAGCGCATTATGTCCGGTAGATCTGGGTCTATGCAGTTTGCAGTTGGTATTGGATTATACACGAGTATATATGGTAAAATGTATTAGTTCCATTCATTATGTCCACAATATCATAAGAAATCAACATGTCCTTTCTGCTTAAAATCTTCAGAAGCAAGAGGAAATCAGCATCTGCAGAAAAATCCACAACAGTGGTCAGTCTTTACAAAAGTCATTTGCATGAGATCATTTTGGTTAATTATTTGATAACAAGACTTAATTTGGTATTCTTATAAAAAAGATTTGTATTTGTCCTTGTTGATAATGAATTCAACACAGAAATAATACTTATGTGGTATGCTACATTAAATAATTGTGTAGTATGAGCCAGCGAACATACATATTGAATTTTCAATAATGAGTAATCACACAAATTAGGTTGCAATTTTCCACTGACTACACAAAATTGATGGAGTCCTGCATGTTGACTAATTAGAACCAAGTCTTCAAACATTAAACAGATAAAAAAAAAACAGTAAAGATTTCATCCAAATTTGTATGGCAGAATGCACAGTTAGGATTAAATTATGGATGCAAGAACCTACTCGATCAATCTATTATACATGTACATCTATCTACTCATTAGTATTGCTAAGGATTAATCCATGACAAAATCTAAAACAGATAAATCTAATTCCTGGCAGACTTGTAAAATTTGAAAGACACCAGACTGACAGGCAATTCTAATGGAGTGGCATACCGTATATACTCACATATAAGTTCAGCCCTACCACAAACAATATAGACCCCGATCTGCTGGTGCATAATGTGCTGTAGTATGCAATGACAGATCTGGGTCTGTGCAGTTTGCAGTTGGACTTGACTTACAAGTGAGTATATATTGGTATCTAAAGCATGTTGGCAGTAACCACATCTTTTTAGATGTGATCGCTTGAGTTAAATCATGTCATCATCATTTATTAACAATAATGAGCAGATCTGAAAGAGGAGTACACTTGGATTTTACTGACTGTTGAATGAATTTATAATTTGTTTCTGTTGGTAGACTTCAGGTGTTTACTTCCAAGGCACAATAAAAAAAAATCCATGATTACATACAATAATTCCCACATATTTAAAGTTTGAACCAACAGGAAAATTGTATAACACATGTTAAAGCTGATGACCTTAGTTTCTGAGGACAGAATTCATCTTATTGTTTAAGAGTTTGGTTCATCATCAGTGGTCATCATTGTAATATTCCACTTGTCTCCATCTAAATAATACAGTACCTAAGTTAGTCTCCATCTAAATAATACAGTACCTAAGTTAGTCTCCATCTAAATAATACACTACCTAAGTTAGTCTCCATCTAAATAATACAGTACCTAAGTTAGTCTCCATCTAAATAATACAGTACCTAAGTTAGTCTCCATCTAAATAATATAGTACCTAAGTTAGTCTCCATCTAAATAATACAGTACCTATGTTAGTCTCCATCTAAATAATACAGTACCTAAGTTAGTCTTAATCTAAATAATACAGTACCTAAGTTAGTCTCCATCTAAATAATACAGTACCTAAGTTAGTCTTAATCTAAATAATACAGTACCTAAGTTAGTCTTAATCTAAATAATACAGTACCTAAGTTAGTCTCCATCTAAATAATACAGTACCTAAGTTAGTCTCCATCTAAATAATACAGTACCTAAGTTAGTCTCCATCTAAATAATACACTACCTAAGTTAGTCTCCATCTAAATAATACAGTACCTATGTTAGTCTCCATCTAAATAATACAGTACCTAAGTTAGTCTTAATCTAAATAATACAGTACCTAAGTTAGTCTCCATCTAAATAATATAGTACCTAAGTTAGTCTCCATCTAAATAATACAGTACCTAAGTTAGTCTCCATCTAAATAATATAGTACCTAAGTTAGTCTCCATCTAAATAATACAGTACCTAAGTTAGTCTGCACATTTCTTTCAACTTCTTTTCAACTTGAATATAGGCATTCATATGAACAGAAAGTTTTGTAACAGGGAGATATGTTATAAAATCAGCTACAGTACACTAATATAATTGCTGATTTTTAAACCAATACCACAGTTATCAAGCTTTTTGATACAAATTTCATATAATTTTATGTTTAGACAGAAGTATTTCTTCTACTGTGAATGTTTAAGACCACCTGAGTACATGTATATAAAAGAAACATACAAACACAGAATATACAGTAAAACAAGAGTACCATGAACGGCATATATATATGACCACCCCATGTGTTATAGTCCTCTATGTAGGCACTAGTAGGATATGGTTGACCCTGGAGAATATTTACCAACTGACATCAATGACCCAGACCTTTGGTCAAGGTATGCAGTCTTGAAACTAAGATTAATGCGCAGAAACTATTGTTTTCTTATTAGGCTTACAATGACCATGACCTCTAACCTTTAGACCGAAAAATCTACAGGCTTATTTATTACCCAAAGTGCAAGTTATCCATAAAATTTGGTCAAGGAACTTACTCTAGAACTAAACTTATTCTGCAAAACCAATTGAACCTTGAGCCACAATGATTCTGATGTTTGACCTTTTGACCCCAAAATCAACAGGACTCTTCCATACCTTATATGCAAGCCCTCCTCAAATTCTGGCAAAGGTACATGCTCTAGAACTAAAGTATTATGCAAATACCATTTTTCTTCATTCATTCAAAGTGACCTTAATCTTCAACCTGTTGACCCAAAAATCAATAGGTTTCTGTCATAACAAATGCACAAGTCATCCACAAACTCTGGTGAAGATACATGGTCGAGAACTGAAATTATTTTGCAAAAAAAACATTTTTCTTTTTCTTGCCATAGTGACCTTGACTTTACCCTTTTACTCCAAAATTGGCAGGTTCTTCCTTACCCAATGTTCAAGCCATCCATAAAGATTGCTCCAGGTCTGTGATGCAGAACCAATGTTAGGCAAAAAAAAATATATGTGTGTTTCCTATTGCAGTGGTTTTAAAATTAGGGTAGGCAGGGGGGGTTAAAACATTATATATAAAACAAATAATATTTAAAGCGCTTCAAAGTACCAGGCAAAACCGGCTCAATTAGATGCAAAAATCAATTTCGGCAATGTGATTTTGTTTATAATAAAAAAAAAAATTGAAAATTTTTTTTTTGGGGGGGGGGGAGTGGTAGGGTCGGCAATGTGAAACATGGACAGTCAGCCGACCGGAAACACACATATTTGGGGGGGGGGGGCCTTATTTTGCAGAAAACATTTTTACCCATTCAGTCATAGCAGCCTTGATTTTTGATCTTTTGACCCCAAGATTGATTCTCTTCTTCCTTACCCTAAGTGCAAGCCATCCACAAAGTTTGCCAACTGTGGATGATGGTGAGCTTGAGTTATTGTACAGAAACCACTTTTCTTCTTGCAGTAAGTGACCTTGACCTTTGACCTTATGACCCTAAAATCGATTGGCTTCTTCCTTATCTCAAGTGCAAGCCATCCACAAATTTTGGTAACTGTGGATGGTGGAGAACTTGAGTTTTTGTGCATAAACCACTTGTCTTCTTTTAGTCACAGTGATCTAACCTTGGACCTTTTGACCCCAAAATCCATCAGCTTCTTCCTTACTCCAGCTCCAAGCCATCCACAAAGTTTGCTAACTGAGGATAGTGGAGAGCTCTACTTATTGTGCAGAAAATAGTTTTCCTCTTTCAGTCACAGTCACAGTGACTTTGACATTTGACCTTTTCACAACAAGATTTATAAGGTTTTTTTTCTTTACCCCAAATGCAAACCATCCACAAAGATGGTGGACTACTCGATTTGTTGTGCAGAAATGAAACTGGTAATGGGTGGATATCATAACATGATATGCTCAATCTAATGGCAGGCATATAACATTTTTTTTTATACTTTAAGTGTTCAATTATGACACCTCACAGAAAACAAAACACCCGATAAATTGAGAAAATTTAAAGCATGACATAATTGACAAGAAATAAGCAAGCTCAATTTAAAAGAATATTTATAAACATGCAATTTTGTCATGAAATTTACAAATTCTAGGCAAAATTTGGTTGCTATGCTGAAATAAAGCATACTTAATACCCATACCCACTATAAAGAAAACTATTATTGTATGAGAAGTAAAATCAAAAAGGAAATTACTGACTTAATGGATACATTCTGTGCAAATTAGGCACTTAAACATCCAAATTGATGTGCAGTAATGAGTTAGGTGACTGGGGGAAGTGGTGCAAGATGGGAAATCTGCAGATCAAAGTAAAAGAAGAGGGCTTCCAACAGTGAACTGAAAATATGTATTGCATGAACAATTACTTACATGAAGGTTATTGATTACCATGATTAAAACTTTCTGTTTTCCACAGAGCTAATTTTTAAATATTATACTTCATGAAAAACCATTGAAAATATAAGATATTGTATACAGAATCAATGTAATTTATTTTCATAGATATCAAGTGGCTATGTAAAGTCTGTAAGAAATCTAATACAGACTCAATATACATGTAGCGTACCGTACAGACTCAATATACATGTAGCATACCACACAAATTGGTATCCCATGAATAACAAAAGGCCCAAGTGAGCCTGAGACCTGGCTGATATCTGCCTAATATCCAAATGCAAGAGCAGTTGGCCAAGAAATATGGGTCAGTAGGATGCTTTGTATGAAATTTCTTCCAATGCTGTTGATTGCATATGTTATGGAAACAGCTGTTTCAAGGTTTCCAGGTTTTTAGTATCTTCATCCATATTTGATGGCACATCAGCATCATTTGTCCAATATTGAAAGGTCCTTATGCCAGAATGCCTTCTGTCAAAGTTAGTCAAATTCTATTAGCATTTTTTAAAATTATTTTTAATAAAGTCATTTAAATATCTGTCGTAACAGCAACCATATTTGACGACTGATTGGCTTAATTTGTGCAAACCTGAAAGTCCTTCATGCTGGGATGTGGTGTCTGATGATACTGAATATCAGTATATTGTGGTGTTAACCTGGTGGCGCAAAAATTGCAAGATTAGTTTATTATACTGATAAAACACAATACTGACATAAATGAAAAATGTTCTTGTGAAATTCTATTATTTACATAAAATTAATAAAAGCAATATTTTCCCACTTGATAAACTTTGACATACTTTTCAATTGACATTGACCTATTCTAACTAAAGGTAATGGAGAATTCCATGATATTGAATCTTCATCTCAAGAAGCTCTCCTTACTTAAATGCTAATGGATGCTTGGTGATTCTGATTACCTTGATTTTAAACCAGAAGGTAACCAATATGTCAAAAATGGCTTATTACACCCACAAAGACCTGAGGATCTTGTCTTAAATTACATAAGTATCCTCTAAAAAAAATATATCACAAAGATATTAAAATCAGTTGCCAGCCTTATCTGTTCGAAAGCAAAATGGATGAAAAAATTGATAAGACTATTGCTGTAAAAAGGATACATGATGCTCGCATCAAGTTTTCTGGTGGAACTACTAATGACTCAAATCATACATTCATGAGTTTGGACTGTCCAAAGTAAGCATACATGTGAACCTCCTGTATGGGAGCGTTTTTCTCCTGAGATTAGGGGTGTCTCCCATCCCTCCTGTCACTCAATGAAATCTCCTGTGCACGCAACATTATTATTGAAAAATTACATTTTTACCATTTTTTTTCACATTTTGGTTCCAGCATTGTATATTTACGGTAATACTGCCTGTGATCATTAGACTGTGAACTGGCTTAAGCAGGGCAAGATAATGAAGTTGTTCACTCTCTGATCCTGTCAGCAGGGTCAACTGGCTTCATTGTTTGAAGTTTGCCGAGGTGAGATTATACTCTGTGTGAGCATATGTAATTATGAAAGGATTAAAGACATTAATTTGATTATGGTTGGGTTACCAAAGAGCTCCATCAACATGAGAAAATATACATTACTTTGATTCTCTCCACAAGGTATGTTCTGGTTTGGTGGTTAAAGTTGTTGACATGGATTATAGTCTATACTATGTATGATCAAAAGTAACTTGGACAGGATTATCTCCCAATGCCAAAACGACCAAAATCCAAGCAACCAAAATATCACAAAATTAAATCATGGATGTAAACACGAATTTCAGTGGCTGCAATCAAGTTCAAAGGGACATGAATATATATTCTGCTCTTCCTGTAAAGCTGATTTTAAAATCTGTTACAGTGGCAAGAATGACATCACGAAACCCTATCTCATAAAAGCATATTAACCACGACAACAAATATACCATCACTGAAATCCATGTTCACGGAATTTGCATCAAATATGGATAAAGTTACACATGTCAAGACACTATTTGCCCACTTTATTTCGCTGATCATAATCTCCCATTTCTGGTAGCAGATCAATTTTCAGATCTAGTCAAAATAATGTTCCCGGACTCGAAAATCACACAAAAGTTCTCATGCAAACAAACAAAAACTACTCACATAGTGACTATTTTATTGTTCATAAGAAATCCTAATCTTAATTGTATAATAATAACAATATATGAATAATATGAATAATTTATAATATAAATTCACTGTTGTGAGCGACCAACTGCAGAACACGACCAACAACCATGATTTTTAGGCAAAATATACATTCAACGCTACTATGAATGACCGCATCACTAAAACTGATATAAACACCACTGACCTTGATTTAATCCTTTGTAAACATGAATGTAAACCAGACTAAAGTACATGTCACTCACTGCCTTTGTAATCCATAATGCCTGGGATGAATGAAGTCTCATGTCTTCGTCTATACTACTAGCAAGTGATATTTGTTTTCCGGATTTGATTGTCATTGTTAAATAGTGGTGATAGTGTTAATAATGATGACAAGAAAGTTGTCTGCAAATTAGGCTCAAATTTACAAAGGGTGTGATGGTACATGTATAATGTACGAGTTTGTGCTGCATGTGGAGAATCTTACTGATATTAAAATAACATTAGACCCAGATAGCACCAATCTTCAGCAGTTCTGGCAGGCAATCAGCAATCTGAATCTACCCACAGGCAGGAAACAATTTAAACTCCTTGGTGGACTCAGTAGAATTGTACTAACATTGCCACATTCCAATGCGATTACTGAAAGGACATTTTCCATTCTGAGAAAAATTCAGGCGGACTCCAGAGGAAACCTGGATCCAGTAACAGTACATCATCTCCTAAGTGTTGAGATCAACAATGATGAGGACGGCCACCAATATAATCCAGTACTGATCTAAGAAATGCTAAAAATGCTTGTGGTATATATAAGAAGAGTATCAATGGCAACAAATTACTGTGAAAGGACTGATGTGATGAGATGATGTGCACATTTTACTATTTTAAAAATGTGAATTTGTTCAATAGTTGTAATTTTTGTCCATCTGCATACTAAAAATCGGGTGGATGAAAATCCTCCCTCTTTTAAGGTCAAAACTCCTGACCAAATTTTGGAAATTTCCTGATCTGTCCTGACCTGACCTGTCTTTTCTGTCACGTATGTGCAAGTATCAACACGGACATTTAAATCTGCATCTTATGATCTTCTGCTTAGCAATCAATTTAATTATTTTATTAGTGTTTGCAATCACTAAATGTAAATAAAATAAGAACTGTTGTTTTATCTTAAATCAATACATCACAATAATATCACACTATTTGATACACTATTACAGAACAATTTTCAATTCAATACCCACTGCTAATGCCAGGATGCTTTCTGGAAAATTTGCTCAAATTCTGTTGAGTGGTTTTTGAGAAAAAAGAATTTCAAACTTTTTCTATTTTTCGTAACAGTGGCCATATTTGTTAACAGATCAACATCATTTGTAACAACTTGAAAACCTCAGATAGCCGATTGGCATCATTTGTACAAATATGAAAGCCCTTCATGCCAAGTGTCACAAAATTGTGTACATAAAAATACCTTTGTATTATATATGAACAAAAAATGTAGGTGGGTTTCGTTGCCGCATATACATGTAGCATTAAATGGAGTGCATGGTTTTTAGCCTTTGCAATTTTGAAATACTGACTTCTGTTCACTCGCCACTGCATGCACAATGTGCCAGCAGTGGGAGGCCCCATTTATCCCGAGTTCTATGGCCATAGATTTGACCATGACCATAGTACTTATGGTGCTAATCTTCTGTATATCGTCACAATGCAGATGACTCTTGTCAGGAAGCCCGTCTGATATATTGCTGAGTATAAAAGAAATTTAAATTTTATTTAAATCATTGAAATTTAAATTTTCAGTGCTGCTAAATTTGTCCAAATTAGAATCTGAATGTGTAGAACCATCTTCTACGTCTTTCTACTTTAAAACTGCATCAAAATTACCTTTAATCTGTATTATAAGAGAACTTTCAAACATTTTTTAAAAATATTTTCTCTCATCTACGTCATCATTAAAACATCATGGATATTAATGAGATGGACCAAAGTTATCTCCCATGAAATTTTTTAAACTGAAGTATCTCCAGAAAGTGCTTAACCAATTTTGATGGAATGTTTACTGTTGTTTATGTTAAGCTGTCCTCTTTATTTTCATTATATTTACTTCTAAACTTCAGAGTCACTTTAAATAGTTTTGTAGTTTTGCCCTGGTAACTTAAATGTGCATGGATGATGGATGGATGGATAGACAAACAAGAAGAACAATCAGAAATATTGAAACTGAAGAACTGTAAATAGCAAAAGGTACATCTAGTCTAATATGTGTACCAAGTTTCAAACAGATATCTTCAACAGTTTAGACAGTTTTTGGAATTATGGTCTAGAAATGAAAGTGTAAAAATAATGGTATAAATGAACAGACAAAGAAACTAAAGCTAGGACACCACTCTACAATCTGCTTGGCAGGGCTTTAAACAGAATAAGTTCTGTTAGAAATCAAAAGTTATTGTTAGATGATTTGTGATTGAAGTTATTTTTTAAATGGAAATACAATTCTGATGTTTATATATATATATATATATATATATAGAGAGAGAGAGAGAGAGAGAGAGAGAGAGAGACAAAGAGAGAGAGAGAGAAAGAGAAAGAGAGTATTTGGCAAGAAGAAAAAAGAAAAGAAAGGTTTTTCATATGTTCCTTCTGTATGTGCATCTCCCAATATAACAGTTTTTGCACTTGGCACATCTACGTCCACTTTATTTTTCAAATCCAGTGGAACACATCATTCCATAGCCTGTTTATCACATTACATTCCCAAAACAAATGCAGTATTGTTTCAGGGAAACTTTTTAAAAAAATACATTTTACAGTATCAGACAAATTTATTTTATACAAAAATGAATTCATTGGTAAAATTCTGTAAATAACATGAAACTGAAACCACTGTAATTTTGAGTTCGTTGTTATTGTTAAACTTTAGCATATATTTTAGGCCACAAATCTATACTCAAATTGAAAATTTCAATCCATTTCTTTCACAAGTTGGTTTAACATCCATTTTCAAAAGTAATTTTGAAAAAGTCTTTACACCCTTTATTGTTATGAAATACAACTTCTAATTGGAAAGGGATAAATGGTCTGGCTGGTGTAGTTGTATCTAACTGTAACTTTTTTACATGCGAACTTTACACGCTGAATTATACATTGAAAGACAAGGAAATTTGTGTGTATATTATTAATGATTGATTTTGAAAAAGCATTTGATTCTTTTTCAAACTTATTAGTGCAGACATGTTGGTGGTCAGTTCACTATTTTCACCAGACCAATAACATATTGAAATACATGAAAGTATTATTTAGTGAAAATCCCATTTAAATACAACCATTCTTTTGAAGAGTAGAGATAACAAGATTTTTTAGAGGGCAACTATGGTTTGCATTTTAGAGATCAGATCAGTACCATTTTCATTCGGGACCTGCAACATATTGTTATAGTGTTTTAATGTAAAGCCCATGTCGATACAACCATTCATTCAGGAGAAGTGGCCATAAGAAGATTTTCAACATGGCCACCAATGCAGCCATTGTGCAGGTTAGGTCAGCATCATTTGAATACAGGAGCAACTATATACTGCAAGAGGTATTTCAGCAAAAATCCCCCAAATCTAAAGCCGATACAACCATTCATTCAGAAGTAGTAGTCATAACAAGATTTTCATGATAATCATTGTAATGGCCGAATTGGGAGGTCATATCCACACCATTTTCATTTAGGACCAACAACATATCAAATGAAGCCTTACATAGAAAACCACATGTCAACAAGACCATCCATTCAGAAGAAGCAATAACAAGAGTTTCAAGATGGTGGAGACCATCCATTCAGGAGAAGCAATAACAAGAGTTTCAAGATGGTGGAGACCATCCATTCAAGAGAAGCAATAACAAAGAGTTTCAAGATGGTGGAGACCATCCATTCAGGAGAAGCAATAACAAGAGTTTCAAGATGGCGGAGATGTTGTACATCAAATCAACACCCTTTTCATTGCAAGTCTTTTTAAAGAAAACACTATGTTATTCTGACCATCCATCCAGGAGCCATGGTAGCTCAGTTGGTAGAGCGCTAGACAGTAATCCAATGGTCATGGATTCTATATCTATCCTATGCAGCCCAGGTCAGCACTTACACTGCAGCTCCCATTTCCTCGGCATGATATAGCCAAAAATGTGTCAAAAGTGCCATTAAAACCAACCAACCAACCAAACTGACCATCCAGCCTCGAGGAGTAGCAATAGCAAGATTTTCAAAATGGTTCCCATGGATGACATGTTGTTTGTTAAATCAGCACTATTTTACATTTAGAACCAGTTAAATCTCAAAATGTCAATATGACTCTGTACAGAAGGAGTAGTAAAAAGACTTCAAGACCATGGCAGCTATCTTGGCTGTCAAATTGGCATCATTTTCACAAATGACCATCTACAAGGCATAAATGTCTTTTAGTGAAAAAAACATACTAATATAACCATCTGTTCAGGAAAAGTAGCAATAGCAAGATTTCCAATATGCCAGTTATGGCAGCCATTTTGGATATCAGATCTGCACAATTATAATTTAGGACCATCTATATGTCATAAAAAGTCTTTTAGTGAAAAACCAGGTCAATATGTCCATCTGTTTAGTAGGTGTAACCATACCAAAGCTTCCAAGATGGCCACCATGGTGGCCATCTTGGCTGTTTGAGGGGCACCATTTTCAATTAGTACCAACTAGACCTCACAATGAAATTGTTGACCAAGTTTGATGACCTTCCTGTAAATAATTTAGGACAGCAATGATAACAAACAACTGCTAATGTATAACAGATAGATCTGATGGACAACAGTAACAGCCCATCATATAAGTTCATCGGGTCCTTGTAAAGTAGGGCTAATGATAGGAAATAAAGTGTACACAGTGAATTTACTTTTATTTGTGGAGTAAAAATTTTTTAAGATGTCATTGTTGCTTCAAACCATGATTTTAAAGACCTAATAAGCACTGATCCATCTTTGAAGACAATATATATAGAACTGATGTCCCTGTCTGAAGCACATTCACTCACTGGGCTTACATAACTTGACAGTTGACCATTTCAGGCTTACGTAGTAGTGTAAGAACACAACCTATGCAAACTGTGTTCCAAAAGTTTCATTACATAGTCATTTAATCTTATGTGGCTGATCTGGCTTTCAATATGGATGTTATTACATACTCATTTAATCTTGCATGGCTGATCTGGCTTTCAATATGGATGTTATTACATACTCTTTTAATCTTACTTGGCTGATCTGGCTTTAAATATGGATGTTATTACATACTCATTTAATCTTGCATGGCTGATCTGGCTTTAAATGTGGATGTTATTACATACTCATTTAATCTTGCATGGCTGATCTGACTTTCAATATGGATGTTATTATATACTCATTTAATCTTGTATGGCTGATCTGGCTTTCAATATGGATGTTCAATCTGTGTTTCCATATTGCGCCCCTAAAATTTCTGTACTATACACCCAGCCTGAAACTACTTTTACCACTTGAATATTCAATAATAGTCAATTTCATTCACAACTTCAAGGGCAATCCTACAGATCATACCTCGAATGTATGCCAATAGCTGCCATTCAGACCACCTCAGTTATTTATGAAACAAGCATTGACCAAGAAGATGTGAATACATCAAACTGTTTTTTCATTCACAACTTTTTGGTCAATCATACAGTCAATCCAATCAACCACTGTTTGAAAAGAATTTCCAGGAATTCAAGACCGTTTCTTCATTTTAACTGCAGAGTGTAGAAACCATCTTTGATATTATTAAACAATAAGATTTTCATATTAGCCACTGTGTCAGCCATACTGGATGTAAGACTGGCTTATACTTGATGTAAGATTAGTACCAATTTCATTTAGGACAAATTAGACACCACTGGAAGACTTTTGGTGAAAACCCCATGTTGATATGCCCATCCATTGAGGATAGAATTAGTGACAAGAATTTCAATATATTCACTGTGGCAGTCTGAGGTCAGATCGGCACCATTTTCATTCGTGACCAACTAGGTATCATAATGAGTCTTCTGGTGAAAACTCCATGTTGGTATGACTTTCCATTTAGGAGGAGTAGCACTAACAAGATTTTCAACATGACTGCCATGGTGGCCACATTGGATGTCAGATTGGCACTATTTTCATTTAGGGCCAACTAGACATTATTATTAGTCTTTTATTGAAAACCCCAAGTTGATATGACCATCCATTCAGATGGAACAGCAATAACGAGACTTTCATGACGACTCCCATGATGGCCATACTGGATGCCAGACGAGCACCATTTTTGCTTAGGACCAAGTAGACATCATAAGAAGTCTTTTAGTGAAACCATCTTGCTGATATGACCATCCATTCAGGTGGAGAAGCAATAGCAAGATTTTCAAGATAGCCACTGAGGTGGCCATATTGGATGTCCAAGCAGAACCATTTTCAAGATGGCTGCCACGGTGGCTATATTAGATGTCAGACTGGCACCATTTTCATCTAGGACCAACCAGACATCATAAGAAGTCTTCTGGTAAAAACCCCATGTCAATATGACTTTCCATTCTGGAGGAGTAATAATAAAAAGATTTTCAAGATGGCTATATTGACATACATATTGGACATCAGATCGGCACCATTTTCATTTAGGACCAACTAGACATCATAAGAAGTATGTTAGTGAAAACCCCATGTTGACCATCAATTCAGAAGGTGTACTGCTGTAGCAGTCATATTGGAGGTCTGAGCAGCAGCATTTTCATTTATAACCAACTAGACCTTGGGATGAATATGTGTGTAAAGTTTCATAGAAATCCTCCAAGTAGTTCAGAAGGAGTAGTGATAACATACTTGTGCTAATGGACAGACTGACATTGGATGGTGGACAACAGCCAATGGACAATAGAGCTAAAAATACAGAGTTTGAAAGTCCTGTAAAATAAAGAATTTTCTGTAGAATTAAATGTATTTAATTAGTGTTAGGCTGTTAAATTTGCCCTGAAATTTGCTTGGAAGTGGAGTGTGTGTATTCAGTCAGTAGGGTTTAAGACAAGCCTTCACTTACAGGTCCAAAACCTATGTTCCATCTCAGAAATACAGAAATATCTTGTGACTGCTGTTTAAATCCATTCATATATCCCATACATTTCGTTTGTTTTAAAAATCTAAAGCTAAAGAGGAAATCACCACATCAGTGATACAGACAGACAGATGATTGAAATGCATACCCTGGAGGTATATATTTAGGCCAAGTCCTGGTAATGTACGTTTCATGAGGGTTTTTCAGTGGGTTGTACATTATTTTTCATAAACCCCTAAATGCCTTAATTCAATTTTTTTTAAAGCATACATTATATTTTTTTTAATGCAGGAATAAAAAGTGGATATGTAATAAATACAAAACCACATAAGTGCTTTGTTCTGAGTTGGGGGAAAGAGCTCATTTGATACGGCATAGTACTATATGTCTGACAACCTCAACGTATTCCTACATCAAATCAAACTTGTTCTTTCCACCAACTCATAACAAAAGAATTATGTAGTTTTTTTCTATATATCATGTTGATTTTACCAATTTTACTATATCATACTTGCCATATTCCCAAAGAGCACTGGGGGCTTTTTGAGACTCAAAAAGTGTTTTCTTGGGGTCCCAAGGGGGTCAGTTCGAGTGACCCCGCAAAAGCGACATCATCCAAATGAGAATAAGCTATCTTTTCAAATCAGCCTATAGCAAATGTCTGAATAAAAGAAAATACCATCTGTTTTCTATGAAGCATTTAATAAACTTACAAACAAAAAAAATGGTAGACTTAGCATTGTCAAATAACATCACCACACACGTGGTCACAACCTCACAGATATTAAATACAAAAATACGCTTTAAAATCCAGTGGACAGTGGAATGTAGTTATAATTACATGCAGTATTTGCTGTTTTCAATAGTTCAGTAGTTGGTTTGATGGTAATGCAAGTGTCATTAGTGTTCACAAATATGCCTACACTTTCCTTTGCAGATGTGCATTGACGTCTATGTTGGCGCAAGCAATGGCCAAAGTCGCTAAATGTGATAAAACCTGTAAGACGGCAATCCATATCCATTTCAAAACAATGAATCTGGCAATGAAAACATACAAGGTTGTGGTAGTCGGACGAGTTGCTAAAGTCTTTGACCACTGCTATTGTAATGTATTTTCGAGGTTAAAGTCTCACCTACAGCAGTGAAGATTTAATTTATTCTCGGGCAGAATTAATGAAAAAAAGGTACTAATTCAAGCAAATACACAATTTGTCATTTGAATTAATGATTTAATACTTTAAATTATTAAAATTCCATGGTGCAGTTCATTCAGGTTAACCAGATATTCAAACATGTTAATGTTTTCATGAGTTACTTGATCACATGATAAAACGTTTATTGCAATAATGTAAATGTCCAAGAAAAATATGAGAAAGTTAAGGTGGCAAAACTGTCGAAGCAAATAAGATTATCTCATTTTTGTAGAACTTCTAGTGCATTATGTACTACAAATTTTCTTTGTCCCTTTAAAATGTTGTGTGTCACCCAGATCTGGAGGGTGAGGGACAGAGTGTCCCCTGACCTTGGGATCCTTGGTGCAACACTGCATTAGAGACTGAATGGTGCTGTTGTTCAACCTACCGAAATAATCATGTTTTGAATTTTATATATGGAGTAAAAGTCCGACTTCAAAGAAATGTTGCTGCTGATCACAAACTTTAATAAAGATGGCTTCAACTTTCTCATTCGATGCAGTCAGTGATGTGTAATAACATTTGTTCTTCAACACCCATCTCTTTGATGTATTTAACTTCAGACAAATTGGGTTGTTCCACTTAGTGTACTTTACCTATGCAAATTAGCCTAATGGGCTCTCCCTCAGCGGTGCTCAAAGGATTTGACATGACACATCAGCCTAACTATTGTGAGCCAATTCAGTAAATCTCTGAAAGGTGTCTGTTTTTCTCTGACCGCTTTACCTTTTAATTGCCTCTAAAACAGCTGTATAAACTGCCCCAAGGATAGTTTTACATGAGCTCTGAGCAAAACTGTTTACTGTTTATACATACCACAGGTTACGGACATATATCGCAGTGGTCAAGAAATATACGATTTTTTGGGGGGGGGTCGCAAATTTTACTGAAAATCGTGTTTTTCTAAACACGACTGTGTCGGGGGGTTTGGGAGTCCAAAATCGTGTTTTTGGTGTGACACGTCGTGTTATGGCATGTATGCTATATCCTGATAAAATTCTTTCCAAAGATTAAGGCATAGTTTCTTGCTCATAATAGAAGTCATCCAAGTGTTGATGATAATAAATACAACAGCTCAAATATATTTGTTCTAGAGTGGTAACAAGCCCAATCAATCAGATGCAAGGTCACTTCATAAATATGCATCGATCTCGCTCATTACTAAAAAAAACTCCAGGATCCTAATGACAGAAGTATATATTCCAAGTTTTATCAAAATCAGATCACAAATATGGGTTCCAGAGTGGAATAGTAACAAGCTCAACCAATCAGATGCAAGATTATCTCATTAATCTAGATGAATCTCTCTCATCATCGACCCATCCAAGATCTCAATATAAGCATATATTCCATGTTTGATCAAAATCAGATCAGAAATGTTGATGATAATAAACCCAACAGATCCAAAATATGACTTCAAGAGTGATAACAAGTCCTGAGTCAATCGGATGCAAGATTACCTCATTAGTATGCATCAAACTCACGCAATACTGAAATACCCCAAGATCCTAATGATAGAAGCATATATTCCAAGCCTGATCAAAATCAGATAAAAAAATACAGCCTCCAGGATGGAAACAAGATCAGCCAATCGTATGCAAAATTATCTCATCAATATTCATGGATCTTGCTCATTATCAAATCCATTCAATTTCCTGATGGTACAAAACCATATTGCAAGTTTGATAAAAACTGGATGAGAAATATGATTTCCAGAAGGGTAACATGCCCAGCCAAACAGATGCAAGATCACTTCATTAGTATGCATGGATCTCGCTCATTATCTAACTCTTCTGAGATCTTAACGATATAGCCCAGTAAGCAAAAATTCAAAGTTTGATAAAAATTTAATCAGAAATATGGCCTTCAGATTGGTAACAAGGTTACCCGATCAAGGTCCCCTCATTATTTTTCATGGATTTCACTTATTATCTAACTCATTTAGGATTTTCATGACATTAACCCACATTCCAAGTTTTATTTAAATCAGATTAGAAATATGGAATCCAGAGTGGTAACAAGCAATTGTTCATGGACAGAACGAAAAGACAACAGACAACGGACGCAGGGCCGCATCATATGTTCCCTTGATCTTATGGCCAGGTGAGCTAAAAATGAATTATCAGACTTAAATGTTGTCTTTAAGACTAAAAGACAAATTATTAGATGCTATAGTCAAGCAAGCATGATGGCATCTAACTTCAAAATTAGTGCATGTCAGTTAATTGTTATCTGAAATTGCTCAAGATAAATAGGTTCACACATACACATGATATCTCCAGGTTCACACATACACATGTTATCTCCAGGTTCACACATACATGTGATATCTCCAGGTTCACATATACATGTGATATCTCCAGGTTTACATATACAAGTGATATTTCCAGGTTCATACATAGATATGATATCTCCACGTTCACACATCCACATCCTATCTTCAGGTCTACACATACATGTGATATCTCCAGGTTCACATGTACATGTGATATTTCGAGTTTCACACATACATGTGATATTTCCAGGTTCAAATATACACATGATATTTTCAGGTTCACACATACATGTGATATTTCCACGTTCACACATACATGTGATATTCCAGGTTCACACATACACATGATATATCCAGGCTCACACATACATGTGATATCTTCCCGATTTTCTGGGAGTCTCCCAAAAATCAGTAAAACTCCCAATCTCCCAGCCGGGCAACCATCTACCACTTTTTGATACTTAGAGTAGTTTGTGAAAATTTATGATATATTTGATGTAAATCCCCTAAAAATGGACTCCAACATCAGACTATAAGTTTTCCTTCAGCAAGAAATTGATCTGATTATGCAAAGTTACTTCCATAATGACCAATAGCTTTAGGAATGTATATATTCCCCAGTTATCACTCTGCTGTTAAGTTAAAGCTAACAAGCAAAATATACTGTCTACATTGTCTATCCATCAGACATACATGGGTATGAGAGGCATTCAGTTTGGCAGATGAACAATAGCAATAAAAGGCTATTTCAAAACTTTAAATTGATATTGGTGTGGAAGGACACCAGCTTGGATAAATATAGTGACATCTACAGTTGCCTGAGAAACACAAGTTAAAAAATTGACATGTATAATGTTTTTCAATTACACATAGCTCACTATATACATGTATGTCACTTCCTATACATATTTACACATGAGACATGTTTCTTTGAATTGAATGCATTGAATAAACATTAACATATGAAATGTGCTTAGTTTGTTTTATTTTGGGGGGTTTTCTGTTGTGGGGACAATACTTAGTAATTCTGCAGTGATTCAAGCATTTCTTTTAGGGGTCCTAGGGTTCAGGTTTGCTAATTTTAGCAATTTACTCCTGAAAATTTCTTCCCAAATGGTGTGAATTCTTTATGAATAATGATGGGACCAGGCCCTATTCCCACCTACCCAAGAAAAATCCCTGTGATTTAAAATTTAGAGAAAAAAGTAGTGTTTTGGGGATATGTCAGTATAACAACAAAACTTTTTTTCCTACATTGGACTGCAAATCTCCAACACTGAACAGCAAGTCTCCTACATTGGACTGAAAATCTCCACTGGACTACAAATTTCCTACACTGGACTACAAATCTCATACACTGGATGGCAAATTTCCTGCACTGGAAACTCAAAGCTGTATTTCCACTTTGGACTTATGAAATGTTCCCATGAAGGAGTACACATACATCACATAAATATGCAGTTATTACATGACGTGTTGGCAAGAAAAACAAAACATATTGAGCAAACACGCAAATAAATCTTCAGACTGTAATGTACTGAAAAAAACTTTGTCTGACTAGTCTAATAATGATATTGCTTGTTCTCAGGGATTCTGTATATTGTTGTTGAACTAGTCCATTATAGCTTGACATGTACAAAAGATTGGTGGTACTGTATTCAGTGTACAAATAATTGGACAGCATACTACCTGTACTCCAAACTTGCTTTATAATTTTTGTGGGATCCCAGTTCATATACCAACAAGCTTCTAATTAAACATTACATGTATTATGTAACTAGAGCAACTGTAATGGCTAAATACAAACCTTCTATCTACCCCCCCCACCCCACCCATCCATACCCAAAGACAGCAACCGAGGGATCATAATGTAAAAATCTGTCACATATATCATTCATCTTTCCGCTACGACTGCATATATAAAGTTTGGTCAGAAAAATATTTAATATCATCGTATTTGAAATTTTTGCACATCTGACCTTTGACCCCTTCCTAGTGACCCCTTGCGTGGGAGCCAAAAATGACACACCTCTTACAGATGGTTACCCAAAGGGCAACTTAACAACAAGGTTTTGTGAACCTACACCCTGATATTCAGGAGATGTGGTAATGGACAGATGGCTGGATAGTTGGAGGTAAAATAATATCCACTTGCTAAAACACGGGGATAACACCCAGCTGTTTATGAGATGTGGTAGTGGACAGATGGCTGCACAGATGGCTGTACAAGACGGACTGAATGGAAAGTTACATACAAAAACACCCTGAATCCATCCAAATTTGCGTGCTACTTTCTCCTCCCCATTGCCCCTCTCTACGTCTTCATCCTTCTGTTTCTCCAGCTGCTCTGTCAGAGGTTGCATAGGTTTGGAGATGTCCTGTGATAATTTAAGAAAAAATAAATTGAAAAAACAAATTTACACACTTTTCAACTTTTTTAGCCTAATCTGCAAGTTTCAATATTTATTCTCTACCCAGCCTGTCCACACCCAAACCATGGACCTGAGGTTATAACCAAATTTGGGTTGTAACATAAAATATGTTGAATAAAGATGGACACTGTGAGTCTGTCTTACAACAAGATTGATAGTTTTGTAAAACAAGAAGCCCAAGTAGGCCTGATATCACTCACATAGTAACTGACAAATGTAAGCTTGTGAAAGCAAATTCATACATGTAGTGAAACTGGAATGGAAAGAAACATTTGGAGCACTTTGTTGCCATATTGTCTATTAGTCCTAAAACAATATGAGCATTTCTGGTGCCATGCTAAAAAAAAATTGGATTGGTTGGTTGGAAAAAGATTTTTAAAACTCATTAATCCCCCTCCATTTACTAAAAGTGAACCATGGTTGCATGACCCATTTTTATTCCTCTGTGAAAAAACTTTGTCAATATTACT
This sequence comes from Margaritifera margaritifera, assembly GCA_029931535.1. Lineage (NCBI taxonomy): Eukaryota > Metazoa > Mollusca > Bivalvia > Unionida > Margaritiferidae > Margaritifera > Margaritifera margaritifera. Next base: position 3,557,877 of record JAQPZY010001527.1, read on the forward strand.
CAGCTGTACAATGGTTAACAATAGTTAGATATACACTCTCTATATAATTACTGAAATAATTTCAATTTGTCTAATGTAACTTGCTGTAACTTTTTGAACCACCATAATTAGCAATGAGCATGCAAAGGTAGCCATTACTGAATCATGCTTTTTAGTCTATCGCCAGTATGCACTATAAAATACTGAAAGAAATAGTAAACATCTAAATGAGCATGATCTCTAATACTGTTACCAATGAATGAAATTCAATGTGGTCTGTCCACAACACTCATAAAGTCCAGAATCTGTTTATTTGTTTGTTTGTTTTGTTTATGTTTTTTATTCTGTTTAATGGTCAAAAAATGTCAAGGGTTGGCACCCAGAAAATTGGAGGACTCTCTTCAAAACACAAAACCTGTTGTTCTCAATAGGCCTGATCACAGGTTACTTCCCTGGCTCTATTATGCAATTGGCCTCCACATTGGTAGCAAGGTTAATCAGATGCAAGCAAGATTACCTCATTAATATGTATGGATCTCGCACATTATCAAAACCATTCAAGATCTTGATGATATAATCCCATATATTAAGTTAGATCAAAATCAGATTAGAAAAATGGCTTCTAGAGTGGTAACATGCTCAACCAATCAGATGCAAGATCACCTAATTAGTGTGCATGGATCCCACTCAATTACCCAATTTGTCTAGTATCTTACTGCAGTCTTTCCAGAAACCTCTTGTGAAAAAGTAGAGGAACTTTTTAAAAAACAGTAGGGAAAAATTAGGACAAAAAAAAGGATATTTTATAAAGAAAAGTAGTATGAAATGTATGTAAGTTACTGACGAAATAAACCTTTACTTGACTTACACTGTGCCTTTGTAAACTTGAAGAAAAGCATGCTCTTAAGCACATACTTGCTGTCTGTTTAGTCCAGGTTGCATCAATCTTCTTAAACATCAAGCTCCACATCACAAAGACCCTATCTGAACTTGATTCGCTACAGCCATCATGCAGTGTGTAATTGATTTTCGACATAAAATTTTTAGCAAAAGAAGGGATTGTAGGGCCATTTTGAAAAAAGTAGGGAAAATAGAGAGACTGACAAAAAAGTAGGAAAAAGTAGGAAAAACTGAATGGATCTCACTTATGATCGAACTGGTCCTAAATTTTGATGATATAAACCCATATTCCAAGTTTGAATTGAATAAGCTCAGCAATATGGACTCTAGAGTAGTAACAAGCAATTGTGTGGAAGGACACATGATGGATGACACATGCTGGATGGAGAGCCATACCATGAGCTCACTTGCAGAGATGCTGCCAGGATTTTATCTAAAGGGGGGAGCTCCCCCCTTGTCTCCAAAATAAGGGGGGAGTTGAAAAAAAATGAGGGGGAGGAGGAAATGGCCATAGTTCAGTATTTACCTAACACATAATTATCCGTCTCTTTCTTTCTTCATGCTCTGTTGAAATCTAAATCCTCAAAAGATGTCTCCTCTAGTTGTATAAGCATTAATCTGCTGATCATTTCTGAGCTTAATTTGTGCCTTATCTGTGTATGAATATTGTTCTGTGCTGATAACCGTCTTTCACATATGCATAGCTAGCTAAGCCAGCTTGAACAAGTTGGAAACAAATTCTTTATGGTTGTTATGTACAATTTTCAGCAGCTCAGAGGTATTGTCTCTTGGATATCTCTGCTCCAAAATAATATTTTTCACAAACAAGAGCTCTGCCAAAGTTTCACTTTCCTGAATCAGTGCTTTGCTGACTACTACATGTATGTCAAATTTCTGATCTGTTCCACAATTTTTTATTAGGATTTTAAGTCCATCAATGCCATAGTCAGCTTGTTCAGACAGAGTTATTCTGATTAAACATAATATCCTTAATTTTTAATTTCTTTTTAGATTTTTATTTATACAATTTATCTTAACCCTTAGAGTGCTATATAGTTTTGTACCACAAGATCCCTCAAGGCAGAATTGTTTGAGAAAAGAAATGAACAATTGCACTCTACTTATAAATTGCTGGTACTTTAATTATGCTTAGCATTCTGCCTTTTTGACATTTAATTTTGAAGGACTGCTTAATAGGGGGTTGACTGGCATACCGACTGTTTTTGTCCATCCAGCATGTATGTCAGACTTGTATTCAACATCATTTTCTGGTTCAAAATTACTCACTGGTATTTCCAGTAACACTTTCAGGGCTCCAATAATCTCATATACTTCAAAACTTTAAAAATCATTGTCATCATCGCTATCATCTGCCAGTATCTAGGGGCCCTTACTTTAAACATACATTTGTAAAACTTCCTTCATGAATGCAAGGTTAAAACTCGACAATGCTTGTTCCAGGGCCCAATATGCCAATCAAATTTAGTTTAACAGCTGTTCATATCAAGCTGAACAGTTGCCTACCGGAAAAAAGACCGATAACAAGACAAGCGCAACAAGACTTCTACTGGCGGCGCAACTTATGCCCTGACAAGCACTTTAAGGGTTAACAGTTATATAGAAATTGTATACTGTGCAGAATACATTTTTATATGCGCGACTTTAAACTAATTTGCGGGAGTTCTTGTGCATAACTGCTTTCCAAGTGCACGAATTCGTACAAATTTTGCCCGCCCTGGCAGCATCTCTGCACTTGGCATTATGGCCAGGTAAGCTAAAAATATTTGAAAATTTCAATTTCCCCAAACAGATATAAAGTTTATGTCCAATGCAGTTGAAACATTAGTACATTTGGCCTTTACCCCATCCAATGAACCCCAAGGGAAACTAGGATAACCCTTGAATCTAGTACATCAAGACCAAATGGACAGGGCCCAAGGCCAGGGGTCTGTCTTTTTACTTGCTGTTGTCATGCCTTCATTCAATACTCATCTGAGCAATCAGAAAGACAAAACTACAGACATCATCAGGTGCAGAAGAACTCATCTTGAATGAATCAATCAGTTACATGATTGGATTAAGGATAACCAATCATAATGACTGTTATATAATGCTAGAGTCCTTCCCATTTTATTTCTTCAAAAATTCTAGCATAGGACACATATTTTGTTGCTCCACAAATTATTCTTCCTGCTTCAGCTTGTAGTTTTTCCTTTTCGCTTTTTCCATACTGACTGCAGTTATCCCAAGCAATATCCTTGTACTTCCCAAAAAGGTCTTATAAAGGTGAAGAAAAAAAATTCCAATGATTTTTGATCAAGTCTGAATTAAAAACTTCATACTACACCAGTAGATCTAGCCTTTTTCATGCTTTTGTAGTTATTTTTACAGTATATGCCAAGATAAAGATTCATCAAGTGTTAGCCCAAGTGTTAATGAGAACTGACTTTCTTAATAACCATATAATTCATTAAAAGTGGTAGGTGTTGTTTCTTTTGTGATTTTCTGGATATGGTTATTGATTCAGTTTCGTTTGGATTCAAATCTACTAACCCTTGATTGGCCCACAAACTGATATTATGTAGGTCTTTATTCAGAACACCAGCTACCCAGGATTGGGTCTTCTACAATAATTAACACCAAAGTATCATCAGCAAACAGTATTATACTGGACTGAATACTGGTAATAACATTGTTCATATAAATTAAAAAATAGTAGTGTTCCAAATATAAAGCCGTTATGCATACCAGTCCTGGCACATTGATCTGAAGTGCAACCTTCACTAACAACTTATTTTTGAGTCCTATTAGAAAGGTAATTTTTAAACCATCCCAATAAGTTAGCACCTATTCCAATATTTCTTACTTCATAAATTAGACCCTTATGCCAGGACTTTGCTTATATCACAAAATACCACTCTAATTTCTTTGCCTTCATATACTACCTTGCTAAAGGTATTATAAATATCACACAACTGTAAAACTGCTTAATGTCAAGGGGTGAAACCAGATTGTAAATGAGTTACTAGGGTACTGAGTGTATGACAGTTATACAAAAATATGTTTGAAGACACATTCACATTCTTTATGCAAATGGATAAGGAGACAAATATGTCCATAATTTAGAAATAATACTTTTGTCCCCTTTTTGTGAATCAGGGTAACATTTCTGTTTCCCCACTTTAGGAAAATATAGTTTTCGAGGGGTAAAACTAAATTTAATCATGTAATACTTACCTGCTATTACTGCATTGCTATATCTTTTCCTGGCACAAGTCTCCAGTCCATGGACATTACGCCCACCTCAAATTAGTAACTGCACGTCTAGAATAAAAAAAACGTGACCCCAGTCTGCTACCTTAGTAAACTTCCGACAATCTGAATATCTTCCTTCTTTAACTTGGACCAAGATTGAGGACATCAGAACAGAGAGGGAGGAGGGAATTTTGTAATAATAGCAGTCAAGTATTACACAAAATTAAATAAGTTCCACACCTTAAAAAACTATACATTTTCATTGCAGTAAATACACTACCTACTATTATTGCATTGCTGAATTTGCCAGCCCAGACGGAGACTGATAGCCTAAGATAAGCTGTCAAGTAAACTTACCACCGTTGTCAGTAGAATGTTCCACTGCTGAATGGAGGATTACTTGCCCTCCTGTTGGGCTGACACTTTTGGACCCAAAGCATAAATACCATCACTCTGGTGCGCCATTGAACGAAGGTAAAATGATGAGAAGTGGAGTGAGAATGTCAGAAGACAGCTTTCATTACATCATCCAAAGTGGAATGATTAAAAAAAAAAGCCCAAGATGCAGCAATACCCCTTATCACATGGGCTTTGATTATCATGAAAGAGAGATCTCTCTTAGTGTGTGAGTTTAATAAGCTCTTCTAATAGACTGAACAATCCACCTCAAAATACTCAAAGTGGCGATGAACAAGTGATGACCAACTAAATTCCCAAATTACCCCTTTCTGACAACTTTTCAAGAAATGTCTCCAAAATTTGGCCACAGAAAAAAAGTAAAACCTTATTCCACATCCAAACCAACCAACTAGCCTACAAATATGTAGTTTGGTGGGGAGGTAAACTAATTAAACTACCAGTATGCAACACTAATCCGTTGCTATTACTTTTTACGTGCTGAAAAACCTCGTCCATTTCATGTGAATACATCTTCCCACAGAGTGGAGAATTGTCAATAAGACATGGTCCACTCATGCACCTCACATGCTCATGAGCAGAACAGTCATCTTTTTCATAGACGATAATTACGCCAGGACAACAGAGCAAGTGGGAGGAAGGCACTTGACAATAGCGACTGGTAAGTACTGCATAATTAAAAAATGTAGTTTTTTGAGGGATCAAACTAATTTTAATTATGTAATACTTACTATTGCTTAGCTAATCTATTTCCGTAACAGGAAATACCCGACCGTATGATGAGAATTCATCCTCCCATAGGGTTGACTAGATAGTTCTAGAGAATAGGACTCTCTGTGTAAACCCCACAGTCTTTAGCACGTTGCTTCCCACAATACATCATTCTTTTTCCGGTTGTCATTTTGAGGAAGACGGTGAAAAATTACCATGTAGAAATTGCCTTCGCTAGAAGAGTCATCATAGCGAATTAAGCTGTTTCATTACATTTTTTCGTAACTACAGGTGGTATTTACCCTGACCAGTATTTTCCTTTCTGGAAATATTCAGCTCTCTTGTAGAGTTTTGGCAATTTGATACCAAGAAACATCTGTTCTTAATCTTGGTTAGTCAGTTATTTCCCCTTCACGTATTGTTGTATGGCGGATTAATCATTGCCTTCTTTTGAGAATGGTGCAGCTAGCAACCCAGCCTGAAACTTGTTCTGGCGGATAGATCGCTTGAAGGTGGAGAATGTGTGGGCTGTTGTGTAAGAGAGAGCCCTGTGTTGCAACAGAAGATCCTGTGTGGTAGAGACCTGAGTTAATCTATCAACAGGTCAAGAAGATCATTGAACCACGATTGTTGGGGCCACAGTGGGACTATGAGAATGAGATAGGCAGCTGAAGTTCTGACTTTTTTTTAGAACTAGCAGTCAGAATGGTGTGAAAGCATACATGAACAGATGATCCCATTGGAAGCTGAATGCATCCATTGCCCATGCTCTCTGGTCCAAGACTGGAGAGACATACAAGGAAGTCTGTTTTGGAGCCTGGTTGCAAACAAGTCCACCAGAGGCCTTCCCCACAGTGTGAACAGGGGCTCTGTTAAGGAACAGTGTAGAGACCATTCTGTAAGGACTGTTTTACTGGTCCAGACAGACTGTCCACTAATACATTCTTCTTCCCCATACTGTGGCGAACTTGGCGAGTGATATTCCTTGAGGTTGCCCAGCAGAGGAGGTTTGTGTGCCTCCTTGATGTCAGAGATAAACTACAACAAATGTGTTGTTGGAGGAGACCATGACACATCGACCCCTTACTCTGTCATGCACCCATGCAAAGCTGGAAATACAGCTTTCATTTCTAGATTGTTGATGTGGAGGGAGGATTTATCCAGAATCCTATGACCCTGTAGTGTTATACAATCCAGCTCAAGATAAGCACCCGAACTGGAATCTGACGCAACAGCAAACAGATTGGAGTGGGGTTTGGGTGTATGCATCAGAACCCCCGTCAGAAATCTGTCCCAATTCATCAACCAATGCAAATAGTGATGAAAATCTGATCCTAGTGGAATCAGAGCTGATAGAGAATCTCCGTGTGGTTTCCACCTAGCAAGAAGGAGAAACTGTTGAGGGTGCATGTGGAGATATCCTAAGGGAACCAGATCGGCAGCAGCATTCAAGGTTCCCACTATGAATAGGTAAAGAGGAGCAGAAAACAATGTTTTTGCTTGTAGTGCCTCTAGAAGTGACAGGACTCGATCTATTTGGTCCCATGGGATCCAGACTAAGTTCTGGTACGTCAGGAAGTTCATCCCCATGAAATGAGAGTCCTGAGATGGTATGAGTTCTGACTTCTCGAGGTTGGGTAAAAGACCCAACTGAGTTACTGTAGACCAGCAACTTAACAGATCCTGATGGAGGGACTGTACCTGAACATTGTGGATCAGCCAGTCATTGTACTGGAGAATCAGAGTTACTAGTAATAGGAGGTATGCCATTACTACTCAGGTGAAAGCTCTGATTGCAGAAGTGATTCCAAACAACTGAAGCAATAATTGGAAGACTTCATGATTCAAGCAAAACCAGATGTACTGTGATGTGGAGGAATATCGGGAACCATTGCTTCCAGATTGAGGATGTGGTCTCCATCTTGAAGGTTCCACCATCTTGAAGGTTCCACCAAAAGAAACTGGTTAAGGGGGAAAGATTGATTATGAGACAAAACTTTCCGCTTCCTTGGTGACCAGAAATATTAGTGAGTAGAATGCAGGACACTGATTGTTAAGAACCCTCTCAACTCCCCTTTTCTGTAAAAGGGTATGCACCTCTTCCTTTAATTTCACCAGATGGACTGGTGAAAGAACATGGGGATCCTTGACAGATGGGGTTGGGTGTCGCTCTCCAGTTTCGTACTTTGCATAGGGTTAGAAATTTAAAGAAAAAGAATTACCCAGGGTTTCCTCACTGGCTGTTCTGGCTATTTAAAAAAGACCTTGTATATCTTAGGCATTGTTAAAAGAACTTTGAATTCCCTTTATTTTGGTGTATGATTGATGGGTGAAATTTGGGTTATAGAGTATACAGCTTGGTCTTACTTAAGATGTGCACCTCTCAAAAAACTGCTAGCTCCGCTTAGTCATTTTCACTTTCTGGACTTCAAAGGTAAATATAAAAAAAAAGAGCCGATAACTTTTTTTACTTTTTAGATATTTTGTAATTTATTCATAGTACTTTCAGAGGCTGGTATTGTTTGCTCTGGCAAAATTCGTTTCCCTATTTTAATAACTCCTGAAAATAGTGCACTTTTGACTAATTCAGGCTGATTTTTCGAGTACTTTAGAGCGGCCATTTTGTCTGCCGTGTGCTTAGATCATGTCCAGTGTCCACAAGTACTATATGTAAAGAAATTTCAGCCACAGTACATGAAAGTAACATAGAGGTATGCCAACATTCTCTTCATTGTGCATGTTGCAAATGCAAAATACTTCATCTTACACCTGTCACTCTCTCAGAAGCATGTATTATCTGTAGAGTGCCCCCATTAAGACAACATATGCATTATTATTATATGATTTAATTTTGGTTGTATAGCTGAAACATTTAAGCCGCAAGCATATAAACAGTCCTTTTGAATAATTCTCATGTATTTTCCCACAGCACAGTATTCATTTGTAGCAAAGTCCCACACAAACCCAGCCCCCCCCCCCCCCCCCCATGATGAAAAGTGGGCTATTTTAAAACTACACCTTGCATTTTCTCAACAATAGCAACCAATGTTTTGGTAAAAGACAGGAACATGAAACTTGCCACAATTATTCATGAGATGTCACTAATAAAATTTACAGACTGAACAGGGATGGAAGAGTTCAGGTTCACAGAGGTCAAAGGTCAAAGGGTACAAAGTTTGCTGATTCTTCTAACACTAGTATATGGAAGAAAGCAAATCTGCTTTATTATCATTATTTTCCAGAATTTTATTACAGCCGAATGAAAAGAAACATTTTTGCTATATTTTTCTTAGATTTAATACAACAGTTTTAAATTTAAGTTGACTTTACTCCTATGTTCTAAGACTTCTAATTTTCCCATAATTGAGGTCATTGCACACAAAATACTGCCACAAGGCATATTGTGTAAGCAAGAGCAAAATAGGCATAATTAGCTTATTTTTATGCATAACATCAATGTTAATATACCATGTTGTTGAGAAATGCATACATAATTATATGAGAAAGAGAAAAGGAATTGCACAAATTTTCATATTTATTTTAAGGTGTCGCTCTCCAGTTTCGTACTTTACATAGGGTTAGAAATTTAAAGAAAAAGAATTACCCAGGGTTTCCTCACTGGCTGTTCTGGTATATCTTAGGCATTGTTAAAAGAACTTTGAATTCCCTTTATTTTGGTGTATGATTGATGGGTGAAATTTGGGTTATAGAGTATACAGCTTGGTCTTACTTAAGATGTGCACCTCTCAAAAAACTGCTAGCTCCGCTTAGTCATTTTCACTTCCTGGACTTCAAAGGTAAATATAAAAAAAAAGGGCAGATAACTTTTTTTACTTTTTAGATATTTTGTAATTTATTCATAGTACTTTCAGAGGCTGGTATTGTCTGCTCTGGCAAAATTCGTTTCCCTATTTTAATAACTCCTGAAAATAGTGCACTTTTGACTAATTCAGGCTGATTTTTCGAGTACTTTAGAGCGGCCATTTTGTCTGCCGTGTGCTTAGATCATGTCCAGTGTCCACAAGTACAATATGTAAAGAAATTTCAGCCACAGTACATGAAAGTAACATAGAGGTATGCCAACATTCTCTCCATTGTGCATGTTGCAAATCCAAAATACTTCATTTTACACCTGTCACTCTCTCAGAAGCATGTATTATCTGTAGAGCGCCCCCTTGTTCCCAAACCTGAAGTCAGTAACCCTCACTAACAATAGAAAGGACCAACCCATCCGTGATGCTTGACCAAGCCTCTGAAAAGACACCTAGATGAGCACCTGCAGAGACATTTGGGAGAGGAACGCATGGCATCATCTTCTTTATCTTCTGTAAATGATCTGTTTGTCAACATTTATTTAATTTTTTAGCACAGCTCACAAAGAAAAGCTGACTACAGAGACTTTCAGCTGTTTGCTGAGATGGACCAGCTCGAAATTATAAAACATTGTCCAACAAGGTGGTTGTCTCTGGAAAAGGTGTGCAACAGAACTCTGAATCATTACCCAGCACTTTCAAGTTACTTTGATGGCCATCCTGAAGAAATAAAGCTGGGAGAGTGAAACTGATTCATGAGGCCAACAAAATAATATGTGTTTCCAGTCGGCCGACCGTCCCTGTTCCTTGTTACCGACCCTAGCACTTCCCCCCCCCCAAAAAAATATAATCACATTGCTGAAATTGATTTGTGCATCTAATTGAGCCTGTTTTGCCCAGTACTTTGAAGCGCTTGAAATATTATTTGATTTATATATAATATTTTTTAAAAACCAAAAAAATTCCTGCCTACCCTAATTTTAAAACCAGTGCAATAGGAAACACACATTTTTTTAGGGGGGGCCTGAACGACTGCAAGATCCCCTGACCATGCTGACTGTACTCTTCTTGCAGCACATCCTGTCGCTGTTATACACATTTAACACTGTGTTTCAATCTAATGAAGCAAAGATCAGTGTTCTCTTGCAGGAAATGGATCACCTTTTGCGAGACCTGATAGTAAAGTTTGTTCAAATGAAGCACGTGAAGGGAAATGACCTGCCGAAAAGTGATGTTTTGGACAGAGACCTGCAACATGATGATGACAAAATTTCTGTGGGGATGGCTGGCAGGACATATCTTCAAGATGAAAGCCTAATTTCTTATGAAATTCAAAGAAAATTCTTCAGTGACATCAGATGGTTTTATGGTGCAGCTGTATAGAAGATGGTTCAGAAGTTACCCTTCAATGACCCAGTATTGCCAGACTTGGTTGTTCTGGCTCCATCCAAGAAGGCAGATACAGACTACGAACATATTTTGCAGCTGGCGGCAAGATTTTGTCCTTCAGTTGATGCTGAAAACCTCAAGGAGGAGTCGGATGACTTTCAATTTGCTGATGAGGACACTGTACCCATAGTAAACAACATGGGCCAGCAAAGAAAGATTGACATATTCTGGGCTGAAGTTCTGGCCTTGAAGACAACTTTGGGAATACCCATATTTCCCCTGATGGCCAAGATGTATGCAGCTTTGCTGTGCCTGCCCAACAGCAATGCTGACTAAGCGAACCTCCTCCATGGTTCAAAAAATCCACACCAAGTTTAGGAACAGTATCAATCCAGACACACACAGTGCATTTTGCAATGCAAAATAAATTGTGACACTCCTTGCCATGACACAAAGCCAACTACTGTCATGCTTGGCCAAAGCAAGATCAGCCACCACTGAATACATCAAGAATCATGTATAGTTTTGAACTTACTCTAATTGGATCTCAGTCTTTTGTGTCTGAAAAGACATCAGACATTGGAACTGTTACAAAACAAACACTTTTACAATGATAACATGCATTTAATTCATTCTTGCATCTTCACCTTCAGTCTTTAATGAATTTCATATATATATAACACTCAAGCATCATTTAATTTTAAAGCATTCTGAATTGAGGAATATGTCAGAAATACTTTGTTAATGATTTAGTGTGGGGGGGTATATTCATAATTGCCTTTTTTCAATGTTAGTTGATACTGATATGGTGGGGTTATTTTATTTTTTTATTATTATTCATAGCTGGATTTTCAATGTCTTAGGTTACTTCTGACTTACTTATAATTTTATGGTGTCTGTTTCTTTTTTTGTTATTGAATTTTTATTTTCATAATTTTCAATATTGTCTTACTGCAGTTTACAAATGATTAATTGTTTCTTTTAAAAACTTATTATTCATAACTGGATTTTCAATTTTGTCTTAATTGTTACTGATAATGATTTCATAGTGCCATTTTTTCTTCTTCTGTTTTTTAAAATTCATAATTGGATTTTCAGTGCTGTCTTAGGTGTGTGTGTGTGTGTGTGTGTGTGTGTGTGTGTGTGTGTGTGTGTGTGTGTGTAATTAGTCATCTTTTCATGAGTGCAGCTGCAAGCCATGCCAAATTATCTCTGATCATAACAACAAAAATCTCCAAAACATGATTTCCTTTAAGGTCTTTGTTCTCCTTAAAAAAAAAGTATTGAAAGATAACACCAGATTGCACCATTTTAAATTTAAAATAATTTTATTTGAGGGGATGGGGGGTGGCATGCCCCCAGATTCCCCTAGCATGATGTGCCTTTGGCACTCAGATAAGGTACTAGACCACAAAATACAGGTTTGGAACCTCATGAATAAGGGTGACACATAAAAGGAGTTGACAGGTATGAACAGAACTTTAAGAAATAAACTTAAAATGCACAATTTAACCAATGTCAGTGAAGCATGCAATGTGGGTCACACTGACATATTTTTGTAATGAAGGTGTCATATTCATCAAGATGCATCCCCTCACCAAGTTTCTTTATTCCAGGTATGCAAGTATTTATACAGTGTGCCGCATGTCTGAGCTAAATGCAAAGTACAAGTAATGTACATGTACATGCATGCACAAAGTTAGCACTCTTAGCCTGGTCTCCACGGGGTAGGTGCTACTATGACCCAACTCCAAACTGGGACCCAGGACCAAGGAAGACAGAATGTGTGAGATTCGGTGAGGCTGTATTGAAGGGTCTTACTTTGTCTCGAGTATTGAAGGGTCTTACTTTGTCTAAAGTATTGAAGGGTCTTACTTTGTCTAAAGTATTGAAGGGTCTTAATTTGTCTAGGGTACTGAAGGGTCTTACTTTGTCTAAGCTACTGAAGGGTATTACTTTGTCTAGAGTGTTGTAGGTTCTTACTTTAATGGACAAATTTGTCTAGAGTATTGAAGGGTCTCACTTTGTCTAAAGTATTGAAGGGTCTTACCTTGTCTAAGCTATTGAAGGGTATTACTTTGTCTAGAGTGTTGTAGGTTCTTACTTTATAGGACAAATTTGTCTAGAGTATTGAAGGGTCTTACTTTGTCTATAGTTTGAAGGGTCTACTTTGTCTATAGTGTTGCAGGTTCTTACTTTGTTTAGAGTGTTGCAAGTTCTTACTTTGTCTATAGTGTTGCAGTTTCTTACTTTGTCCAGAGTATTGTAGGTTCTTACTTTATCTAGAGTGTTGCAGGCTCTTACTTTGTCTAGAGTGTTGCAGGCTCTTACTTTGTCTAGAGTGTTGTAGGTACTTTGTCTATAGTGTTGTAGGTACTTTGTCTATAGTGTTGTAGGTTCTTACTTTGTCTAGTGTTGTAGGTACTTTGTCTAGAGTGTAGCAGGTTTTTACTTTGTCTAGAGTGTTCCAGGTTCTTACTTTGTCTACAGTGTTGTAGGTACTTTGTCTGGAGTATTATTGTAGGTACTTTGTCTACAGTGTTGCAGGTTCTTACTTTGTCTATAGTGTTGTAGGTACTTTGTCAATAGTGTTGTAGGTTCTTACTTTGTCTAGAGTGTTGTAGGTACTTTGTCTAGAGAGTTGCAGGTTCTTACTTTGTCTAGAGTGCTGCAGGTTCTTACTTTGTCTAGAGTGTTGTAGGTACTTTGTCTAGAGTGTTGTAGGTACTTTTCTATGGTGTTGTAGGTTCTTACTTTGTCTAGAGTGTTGTAGGTACTTTGTCTAGAGTGTTGCAGGTTCTTACTTTGTCTAGAGTATTGTAGGTACTTTGTCTATAGTGTTGCAGGTTCTTACTTTGTCTAGAGTTCTGTAGGTTTCTACTTTTAAGATAAATCTGAAGAGAAATGGGCTCCTCAACATGAATACTTTTCCCTAGACCATCATAAGGCTGCCAAGGCATCAGCAACCAAGTGGATAAAATGGCCTAGGCACAGGTATCCAGGCAGTGAGAAATACCAGTCATATAATGTTGGTTGCTATACCAGCTTTAGGGTTTTCATGACTGAGTTAGATGCATATATGTAAACCTTCCTCCTGAGATGAGGGGTGTCTCCCATCCCTTCTGTCACTCGTTGAAATCTCCCGCATACTCAAAATTATTATTTTTAAAACTCCAGAACAGACATTTTTCCATGCTTGTTTCACACCTTGATTCCAGTATAGTATATTTCTGGAAAACACTTCCTGTGATCACACGACTGTGAGCATGACACTTTAAATGCTAATTCAACAGACAATAACCTAAAATTAATTGATCCATTATACTGTGTGTAATCAGTAGTAATTCAGAAAGGATTAAAGACGTTAATGGATTATGGTTGGATTCGATATTGCTAAAGAGTTCGGGTGGCATAAAAAAGGTCGGTTTGGTATCGGTATTTAACATTTGTCAATATCTGAGTGTGTGTGATCTCCCTATGCTAAAACACCAAAATCTAAACAACTGAAATATCACATAAAATTCAGTAATGGATGGAAACAGGAATTTCAGTGGTTGGAATCAAGTTCAAAGGGACGTGAATATGCATTCTGCCATTCCTATAAAGTTGATTTTAAGAGGAACTTCCTAAATTCATGCCAGATAGCACCAACCTTGATAAGTTCTGGCAGGCAGTCTGCAACCTGAATCTACCCACAGGCAGGAAACGATTAAACTTTGTGGTGGACTCCACAGAGTTATATTAACACTGCCACATTCCAATGCAGACAATAAAATACCATTTTCTGTTTTGAGGAAAATACAGGCTGACTCCAGAGGAAACCTGGATCCAGAAAAAATACTTCATCTCCTATGTGTTAAGATCAACACTAATGAGAGCTGAGACAAATATAATCCAGATAATGATCTCCTACAAAAGATACAAAAAATGCTTGTGGTACATATAAGGAGACTATGAATGGCAACAAGTTACTGTGAAAGATCTGTGATGAGATGATGTGTATATTTTAATATTAAAATATGGAAATTTGTTCAATAGTTGTAATTTGTGTCCATTTGCATGTTAAAAAATCGGGTTAATGAAAATCTTCCATCATCTACTGGCCAAATTTGCAAATCTCCTGATCTGTCCTAAGCTGACCTCTCTGCTCTGTCACATGTATGTAGATGACATCACAGCACTATAATAGTGAATGGGTGACGCAATGAGAACTGTGAAGGACAGTAATGAATTAAGCTCAATCATTTTCACATATCTTTTATTTAACATTATTTCAATCTGTAAGAGAATCTTAAAATTCCATTCGTTTTGATAAATTTAAGCAATAACTTTTGTCCATATTGAGTCTATGTAATCCTGGCACCTAAGGGTTGACCCAAATGACAAGTGATGTGACCATGTTACATACTGCATGAAAGGGCTAATATTACAAGTGCCTATTGTGTATTCATAAAGGGGAAACCTGTACATATAGATTGGTCACTCAAGTGACCAAATAGTTTTGCTCTTTGTGAGCAATGTCCTTTGCATGTACAGCTGTATATGCAAGCTGAATATGAAAATGAAATTTGGTAAAAAGTTGATATACATTTTAATTCTAACTGCTAGTGATAAATAGAAATACATTATGGTATTAGATTACATTATGGTAATTGCTAATGGTAAAAAATATTTAACAAAGTGCACTAAAACACTATTTGTTTTAAGTTGTTTAAACTTCAATAAGAGCATGAAAAATCCTAAATATTTGAAACGTATTTTGAAACAACCCCTACAAATACACTGAACAGCACATGCACAACTGTCTTCACACCATGGTAGTCATGTATTCGAAACACAGTAGTCACAGATGTTACGGGTGAGTAACTTCAACTTTACAACCAGATGTTTACGGGGTCAGTTCAAACAAATCTGTGCCTGTTTGGACTTGGTTATTATTTTCTTTTTCTTTTTTTTTTTTCTTCAGGTTTTTGAAGCAAACAAAAAAATTTTAAAAAAAATGCATTGTTCTTGTGGCACTTTATAATTTTGATTCAATATTTCTACCTATCTATAATAATGTAACATAAACTGGTAATTACAATGCCTGCTGGCCAAACTACATGGTGCAATGAATACAGTGGGAACATAAACCGTAATGAGCACTACTGTCCTTTATATTGAGGTGTTTTCTTCTGTATATACTAAAACATACACTACCAAGGGAGATAACTACTAAAGGTGTAATGAGCCGCATGCTTGATATATTGGCAACTTCTGACATGTTTTCGATTTCGATTAAAAAATCTACAAGGAAAATAAAACACTTCCTTAATAGGGTAATGATCCAAGTAACATGTCTGTATTGATACAAGAAACATATGAATACACTCACGAAATGCCCCCCAAAACATGAAGAATACCAAGCGGTCAGCAAGTCATTCATTCATTCATTCATTCTTTGTTCTTCATTATAATTGATCATACCTTTTCCTCGTGGAGTTCTGCTAGTGTCGGTCTGGTTTTCAAAGCTTCAGTAGCCGATAATAAATTTCTGTAATGGTCCATATGTGGGATGGCTTCAATCGTATTTTTCCCAAAGGTTTTGTGATTTGTTCCATAAGCCCCTGTGTCGTACGATCCTTCACTGGGTCCCACGGAAAATGTTGCTGATGGTGAATCGATGCCATCTCCCACAACACTTCCATTTTCCACGTTTTTCTCAGAGTCATCTTGTATAACTACATTTTCGTCTGCAAAATCCACTTTAGCAACGCGGAATCGTGATATGGAAGGAACTTTCTCCATTGTCTTTTGCTCGGACGGAGCTGCTAATTCAGATGTAATCGTACTCATCATGCTTCTGACTTAATCCATAGCGCCATTTATACAACTGACGTGCCGGTTATTATAGTTTCTTTTATACTCGTGCCGGGGCCACGTGTTCTGGTAAATAATACAAGATACAAGTATAGCAAAAATCCATTGAACGTGCAAAAAGCCATGCGGATTTGTTTACGTTTAACTGCTCCGTTTAACTGTTTAAGTGAAACCAGAAAAAATAAGACAAATCAGTTTGGATATATGAAAGTGAAACATTTTATGTTCTAATTTCCGATGATGAGCGTCTCCTTGTAATTACTTTATCTGAATTTTTAACTTGTTTGTCAACTGTGTCGTAGAAATATTGAAGACGAAGTTCATGTTTACATTCAAAAATTCTCACATCTGCCTCTGGCAAAACAAATTTAATTTGTTTATCGCCCTTTCGGAATTTATGACCCCATTTACTGCTCAGTTTGGCTATGAAATGATTGCCAACAAAACTGTATCCCCCAAAGACTGATAACAATGCACTATTATCTGATAGACTTAATAGTACAAAAGCTGACAAATTGTTTTATTTGTTTTTTTGTGGGGTTTTTTTTAACGTAACAGATACACAGATAAATGTCTTGTTCACTTTTATTATGGGTCCATTATGTAGCTATTCTCCCAACTGTAATATAATGTAAGATATATATATATATATATATATATATATATATATATATATATATATATATATATATATATATATATATATATATATATAATGTATACATGTCTTTAATGTTCATTTACATAGACGAATAAAGAACTGAATTGAATTAAAATATCTCCTAGTCTTGTTAGACACATGCAAAGATCCACTACGCTCATTTTTCACCCGTTGCTACTGACGATATTTAGACCACGGTCCTTTGCAACTCTATCACTGAGTTTAAGAAAATTGTCCAAAATATCTGAGAACAAAAAAAAAAAAAAAAAAAAATCCTTAACACACACACACACACACACACACACACATATATATATATATATATATATATATATATATATATATATATATATATATATATATATATATATATATATATATATATATATATATATTGGGAGGGTCATATACTTTGTTTTTTTCCTACAGTTATATAATTTCAAAGGCCTGTGGTTAGACATAGAGAATTTTGATTTAAAGAGGCAATGCCAGCATAATGCGAACTTTTGATCCTATGGCGCAGAATGACTTGACACATGGAAAAGCATTATATTGCCACTTTTAGTACAAGTTTCCAGCATGATGCACGCTTTTTCCGGTTTGACATCACTGTGCTCAGTTTCAAAATGTTTTGTTTGCCTGTTAGGACGGAAGGGGATACAATGAGGGTTCAGTAACAAATTTCTGTACGAAATGGATAATTAAAAAATGTATTACTAAAAATACAGACAGAAGAAAGAACAGGAATAATGTTAAACTTTTTTATCACCACCGATATCACCATCATCATCGTCATCGTCGTCTGTAAGACCTTATAAGGTTCAAGTAAATTTAGACACACGATATCAAGTGGAGTGATCCTTGCAATTTTCATTCCGTTCGAGGCCTGTAATCTTTATCTTACTAACTGCCATGTGAATAAGTCACCAACTACCATGTGAATAAGTCCTTAAACTTCTTTGAAATCCTACAAAACATTTTTGAAAAACCACGGAAGGAGCCGTGTATGTAAAATAATAATAATATTTGTGGTAACTTGTGCTCTGCACTGTGTGGTAAAAGCTATCTTAAGTAGTCAGCATCCCCATCTTCTTTTCACACTTCCGCCTCCACATTATTATTATTATTATTATTATTATTATTATTATTATTATTATTATTATTGCTGTTGTTGTTGTTGTTTCAGCTGTTTTTGACACCTCAGTCAATTAATATTGTGGTTGACTAATGTGGTAATTTTATAACGAGAATGCTTTGTTTAACATTTCATGTAGTGGTGAATTCTGGTAAAACGATAGCATTTATTGCCCTTTCGATCGCTGAAGATATATATATATATATATATATATATATATATATATATATATATATATATATATATATATATATATATATATATATATCGCTTTCACCTAGGAAAGACAAAGTAAGTCTAAATTATATTTTCTTTGTTTGTTTCTCTCTAGTCACACACGTGTTAAAAAAAAGTGCTGACTAAAAGCAATTTACTAGATTAAAAAAAAAAATTAAAATTCAGACCACGGAAAACCAAGGTTTAAAAATTATTTTGCAGCGATCCATAAAGGAAAGGAAATGATTAATTAATTCTCCCAAATTTTACGTAGACTAATAAGCCCCTGTTCCTTTTTATATTCTATTTTGGTTAATATTTTCATACCTGGACCGTCCACCTAGCCGTGCACATAGCCCTTCTTCCCCTGAGACCACCCCACCCCCCACCCCCCCACCCCAAAAAAAAAACAAAAAAACAACAGTTTAAGAGCGCGGAGGGCTCTGGCTACGGCCCGCTTCATCCGCCGGCCCGATCTACATGTATATTATTGTAAGCATTGTTGTGCATCGGACTATATTGTCACGGTAGTGGCAAGAATGCACACATATTAATACTATTGGCACAGTAGTGGCGAGAATGCACACCTATTAACTACTGGCACGGTAGTGGCGAGAATGCACAACTATTAATACTATTGGCACGGTAGTGGCGAGAATGCACACCTATTAATACTATTGTCACTGTAGTGGCGAGAATGCTCACCTATTAATACTATTGTCACTGTAGTGGCGAGAATGCACACCTATTAATGTAATTTTAGATTAAGAAATTTTAGATTAAGACTTGATGAGATGAAAGATTTACTCTATGATTATATTCATACCGTTGTAGTTGAAGCAGTGTGGCGAATAGTGAAGCTGTATCACAATGCAGCGAGAGGATATTAAATCCGATCGAGCTCATCAAACAAGCTAGTGGGACAAGCAGTGTGTGATTTTGAAAGAAAATAAACAAAATTCCTTTGGATTTCTCACCAGATAAGCACAACGGAAAACTTGCAAAATACATATCAAATAGAAATTAATTTAAAATACATATCAAATAGAAATTAATTTAAGAATGTATGTCAACAGAAAAAGGTTAAATTCAAGGAAATCCAAAGAAATAGACTGATTTCGGCAAGGTCTGGCACTACTTATTTTGGAAAAGTGTTAGAGTTTTTAAACAGGAGAAGAAAATTTCAAATACCATTTCCGGCTCAAAGTAGCATACCAATATTAGTAGCTTCTAAATGTAGAATCTGTTAAATTGGCAGATGAGACGTTAGAAACGGTGCAACATTAAGAAGTAGATGAATGTTTTAACCGACCTATAGAAGTCATAAAAAGTATACGAAAACAGGAAGATCGAAGAGGAGGGGGGACTGGATGGAATATTTAGTGAAATGATTAAACACACCACGGAAGAAATTAGTCGAGTTCTCACGTCTATTTATAACGAAATATTCTTTACCGGCTGTTTCCCAAAAGCATGAAGAGAGATAGTATTATATGCCCAATTTTTAAGAAAAGTTTTATTGAATGATCCACATAATTATCGAGGAATTTCGCTTATAAATGAACTAAATAAGCTATTTACTGGGTATTACATGAAAGATTAATTAATTGGGCTAAATATCAGTGTTCTAGATGAATCACAGGCAGGATTTAGTAAGGGATACTCAAATGTTGATAATATGTCATCCCAAAGTATCTTAAAAAAGGAGGAAGGTTTTATTGTCAATTTGTATATTTTGCAAAAGCATTTGATTCTGCTGACCACAAGGCTCTATTAAAAAATCTAATAAAGAAATGGGTGAGTGGAAAATGTTTATGCATATTAATTTCTATGTAATGTAACCTGTGTTCATGTGTTAGGGTGGGCAATAAGTATGGACCATATTTTAAATGTAATATTGGAATAAAACAGGGATGTATTCTTTTTCCAGTTTTATTCGATCTGTTCATTAATGATTTAATAACTGAAATACATTAAAAATCAGACAAAGGTATCTTTATAACAGAAGATATAGCAGACATATATGCATTGTTATACACAGATGATGTTCATATTTGTGCAGATACTGTTAGATTACTCCAGTCTCAGTTAAATGTTATAGAACACTTGTGTAGTATAACAGGAATCAGGTAAATTTAGATAAAATAGGGATAAGTGTGTTCAGAAATGGGGGCTTTATACGAAGAAACGAAAGCTGGATTCTTTGAGTTAAAAAAATAGAAACTATCTCTTTCTCTAAATATGTGGGTTTGCTTGTTACTTCAAAACTCAGATGGGCAAAGCGAAAGAATGTCTACATGCATACAAAGCTGTTATCATAATTAATAAGATACAAGAGAAATAGGCAACTTTTCCATTGTAGATTCTTTAAAATTATTTGATACTATGGTTGAATCAATTTTATGATCATACGGTGCTGAAATTTGTGGATTTGAATTTGTTCCAGAAATTGAAAAAGTACACTATCAATTTTGTACAAAAATTCTTTGACTTCAGCGAAATACTACTCATTTTCTGGTCAGAGGCGAATGTGGACTATACCCTCTGTAGGGTCCCTGGGTGGCCGAGTGGTCTAAGGCGCTCGCCTTAAAAGAGATCACTCACACATTTCACCTCTGTCCGCGTGAGTTCAAGTCTCGGCTCGGCCAACGTAGGTTAGGTGAGAAAGCTTGCCAGTAGCTTCCCGTGGGTCGGTGGTTCTTTCCGGGATCTTCCTGGGTTCTTCCTCCACCAAATACACTGTCCGCCATGTATAGTCTATCTTGTGCTGAAAAATGGCAAAACCAAACCATACCCTCTTTTGTAATATTTCGTACAAAAATTACGATGTGTAAAGTTAAGTATTAAATTTATACGAATGGATTGGGCTCTATATCAAACTAAATGTTATGTCATGGTTAACAAGTTATATGATGCAGGGAGGTCATATTGGGTGTCTCATACCGAGGGTAACCTAGCGGTCTTTATCTGCAACGTATTTAGTGGAAGAAAGTAGTCTGAACAGATCCCTAGGGTAGAGACCATACCCTCTTTTGAAATATTTCGTACGATGTGTAAAGGAAAGTGTTAAATTTATACGAATGGAATGGGCTCTATATCGAACTAAATTTTAGAGTAGAGACCCCTCCATTAATACACAGGGGCTCGTATTGTTGCTGACAACTTATCTATCAGTCATACATGTACTATATAATACTAGTATTAGTATATAGTTTGGATTCATGATGGCTAACCGCTGTCTTCTTCTATCTCAATGATAATACTAGTATTATATAGTACATGTATGACTGATAGATAAGTTGTCAGCAACAATACGAGCCCCTGTGCATTAATATAGACCCCTCCATTAATATAATATTAGCTTTGCTATTAATTACATCATCCAGTTTTAACTATTGAGATAGGCGCTATTGTACAATACAATCTTGTACAGTAATGTAACTAACGGCTGGTGGCCTTGGATTACCCAATATATATATTTGTCATGTCTTGTCTCATATACAAGCGATCGAACATAGTTTTTGTCAATGCACACCGATTTATGCTATTTTCTCACGGTCGCACATACATATGTGTTAGTGTAAAAAAGCTTGGTCAATGTAATAGTTGTTGGTCAACATCGCTCCACCGGTACAGTTTTAGCATCGAGAACATTCGAACTTCTATACCATGAATGCATTCAATAGTTGAGTCACCACCGCACCTAATTGCTGAGTCAGCTGTTTACAGGCACATTACGAGTAGCAGTATACATATTGACAATTCTGGACCATAACCTTACACAAAGAGTCAATTAATACTAAGAATCATAAGGTGGAGCACTCGGAATTTTAGGTTCAAGATATGGAGGCGGGTCGGGTTCTTCATGGAGTTGTCGGAATTCTCCTGTGAGTCTCCAGACAATTTTTTTGTGTTGTTGTTGTTGTTGTTGTTGCTGTGGGTGTGTGTGTGTGTGTGTGTGTGTGTGTGTGTGTGTGTGTGTGTGTTTTAAAGAAACTCACACTTATTAGCGACAGCTGAATGAGAGAGTTTTGCCTCTTCATTGATTGACACAGCAGAGTGTGTTTGCGGGTAATTAAGCGAATTTAATTTTCATCTCATGGTGTTTTACAACTTCATCCAAGACTAGCCGGAACTCTTCGTAGGAAATGTGTTCATCTTTTAAGGCCCTAGATGTGTGGTCTGAGATACTATTTACCTTGGTCTCTGCTAGCACGCGGATCTCGTCATATTTCTGATTTTTTACCTGCAGACGCCAGCTCTGGCTGCATCAAGCCCCACAACAATTGGGGAGGAAATAATGATAGTGAGTAGACCTACAACTCAGGCTCCCATACCCAGACTAGTTATAATAAGGGCTATGTCAACAACATAGATGACTCTAACACACTGTTGGAACTTTTTGTAGAGAACAGCCACCTGCTCTTACTCAAAGTCGTGCTTTAGCTCGCTGATTTGCTGGATTCCGAAGGTCCCATCAACCGTCCTAACAGTGGGTAGGTCTGGATAAATACTCGACTTTGGAGTTTCAGTGGTAAATCTAACTGTTTCAGTTTTTAAATGTTACGGAAGGATCTAAATCGATCGGGGGTTAACATCTGCGGTTATGATAAAATGGGAAATCTGGTTTCGTGAATTAGCAAGGACAGCTTTATATCAAGGGGCTCTTTACCTTTTATACGTTTGGCTGTGAGGTGGGAAGTTTTGATTTATTCGGCATTGATTATAACTGCGTGCAAAATGATCGCTATGAACCCGATAAACACCCACCCATCGGGTCCAAGATAGACTGCGCCAGTGGATTAAAAATCTTAATTTGTGACACAGCTACCAGTCAGGAGTCAGACGTACATGACGAGATTCGTCGCACACGTCTATAATTCAAATTCAGTCAGACCAGTCAGGAGAATAGTGTAGAGACCTTCTGGTATAATTATATAGTTTGGATTCATGATGGCTAACCGCTGTCCCCTTCTATCTCAATGATAAGTGCGGTTTAATGATTTGTTGTAGCCACGCAAAGTCCCGAGATTGTTTATACAGGCCACGCGTGGGGTTATGCTTGCGAAATCGCTGTCTCAACTGTCGTAGACGTCGAGCCTCTTGGACATGAGGTTAAATTCACCTCCGCTTCGCTGAGAAAACTTATAGTCCCAAATCTAGATCTCGACTCGGTCACAGTTCAATCGCATTTGAAATTTCGAAACATTTAACACTTCCTCCTCAATTAGAAGAAACGCGACAATAATAATGTAGAAATTTTCGTCCAGGTCAGACATATTGCTAATAACTGCGGGTTAGGAAAGTTCGAAATAAAACAGCCGGCAGAAGCGTGACAAGCCCACCGGGACGGCACCATGCCAAGTAAGAAGGCTAACACCTTCGTCTCAGGTGTAAAATTCCCACAATTACTCGGTACTGCCTCACTTTATGTGAGAAACCACTTTCCTGGACCTCGATCTAGTCACATATTCATATAAAGGATTTGAGGGTTCATCGTGGTTTTTTCTCGTGGTAAAGGTGACCGGTGTTAAGTCGACGTTTGTAATATTTGGCAGGATGCCATCTATTTTATAATACGTGCCAGCATATACAATATTAATTAATACCAAAGTGAAGCAATGGCAGACACATATTAAGCAATATGCAACATAAAGCAGTATCTTCAAATCACACAGTGCAATTGAAAATGCAGTTATATGAATCATAATCAAAACTTTAGACGTAAATCCTTGTTTTTAGTTTATGTTAATTGCTACAAACGAATCAACTAACAAGCAATCTGGAGAAAACAAAACAAAAAGAAATAAGGAAGGAAAAAAAACAAAAACAATCACATTAAAAAGAAATGGAAAAAGAAAGTACAGTATCAGCAACCAATATAAAAATATATCATTATTTTGTAATTGATTGATACTGGCTGAGGAAGTGTCATTTTTGTGAAATGTTTAATAAATTCATTGAAAGATTATGGTGCAGACTTAAATAATTCACTGCGAAGTTTAAAAGATCTAAAAAAAAATAATTAAACAAAATTGCTTAAATTTCGTATAATTTCGAATGAATACTTTCGCCAATTTCGCTCGGGTTGCAATTCACGTTGACTTTACGGTACGCTGTGGGATGTAAACTCATGTATGCAACATTTTCACTTTTCTCATTTTCAAACAGGCAATTTTGAAATGTGGGTGGCCATAATGAGAAAAGATTTCTCTCTCTCTCTCTCTCTCTCTCTCTCTCTCTCTCTCTCTCTCTCTCTCTCTCTCTCTCTCTCTCTCAGCGGCTATTGGTAATGCGAATAGGCTTAACAGGGTGGGTGGGTGTGGTATAGCCATATATCACGTATACTACGTAATAAGTGAAAACTTATAAATTATTAACTTAAAATCTGTCATTTAAATGTGCATATACAATCTGTTCTGCGGAAAAGATATTTATAACAGCTAAAATTGGCAATTTGATATTGCATTTTCCACGCAATAGATCACGGCATTTAGATAGTATTAAGCTATTGCATTGTAATTATCATGTTGCATGAAGACTAAGCAAGATGCAACGAGTGTTACATTTTTCATTTACGTTGAGCCATGCGTACAATGCATGTGGCAAACATCATGATGCCATGTAATGGAGGCTGCGATGTTGGTCTTCTTCCAGTCAACCCAGTCCCACGACTGACAGTCATATTACATGCATACCTGTAACCCGATGGCTATAAAACTTTCCATATTGAAAGTACAGTTGTGCTCAGTTCTGTTAATACCAAAGAAAATTCCTTAACATTCCTGAAATACATACTATAAAATGACTTATTTGCTTGTTTACAATTTAATGCTTTTCTTCTCTTATTTCGCCGCATGAAGTTCTGTAAATATTATTCCGCCAAAATTTATATCTTCAAGTATTATCTGTCCTTCGTTCTTAATACCCGTCTAAAGATAATGAAAAGTACTTGACATTAGCTAATTATCCTAAATAAACCTTATATGTATGCATAAATGGGATATATATTGAACTTTCTCTGTAAGTATGAAAACTATTGTAGTTGTGATATGTGTTTCCGTTTGTATGTGAAAAGGCACCGCCCGTAAAGCAGGAGTATGGTTCAAATTAAGAAAAAGACACATTTTAACAAAATTACAAACTGATCAGGTAAGATATATGAGCAGCTGCATACTTTAGATGAAGGTACGTCATTCAATTCTGTTGGATGTTACCACTGTCAATAATCGTGAATGTTAAACTAAGTATAGCGCAACATGCTTAGTGACGGTGAATATGACATGCATACATGTATATATCCATGTGCTTTTCTACAGTGGATTCTATGGTGTGTCGAATAAGCCATGTGTATGTACAGAAAGACATTTGACTGGAGAATATTTAAATATTCCAGACTATTTGTTTTGGCGATCATCATAATGTTTGGGACTGAAAATTGTGTAATTATTATTATTATTACCAAAATACATGTACAATTGTGTCATTGTCTTCATCATAAACTGCTGCTTATCGCCAGTACAAGCCTCACTACCTTTAATTAGGAACTACTGTCAAGGTTATTTTGGACTGACAAAAATCCATTATATTTGCAAACAGTATGTATAGAAAAACAGCTCATGTTCAATTCCTCCAAGTTTTATACAAAATCCACTTCTCCTTGCCAGTAAATGAATTATTCAAAAGTGTCAGTGACATCTATTGTTTACTGCATACAGACTCCATATTGCTGTACACTGCATCAAAGTCTGTGGACAAAAAGGTATTGAATTGTTTTTATTATAAGTCATTCTTTCACACACTCACTGTTAAATGTTACATGATACTTTACTGAAAGAAATGGGACATCACTATTACCATAATTTGTAGCGATTTCTTCACGATCAGAGTACCGTCCCCCACCCACCTGTACTGAATTGTGCAATACCAATAGCCCTTAAAGTAACCAATCATTATATGTCTTCATTCAAAGGTGTTGAGCAAATGCGTACTGAATGCAAAATAAGTTTGTTTTTTTTTAAAATGCATGCTGCACGTTTTCTCGCAAATTTGAACTTGATACATTGGCTAGGTGCATACAATAGAACACATTTAATATATCCATGATGGATACACTTTGGAGATAAATTTTCAGTGCTCAGTCCAAATGATCTAGTGTGCCGATGTGAACTGAGCTTTTGTCTTTACATTTCATCTTCTAATTCTATTTACCCCTAATGGAAAATGAACCAACCGCTGTGAATTATTAAATGTACCACCCCACCCACCCCCTTCCACAAAGCATGTTTGTCGAACAGTCGCATAACTAGCCTGATTACATACTGAACATTACCAACAGAAAAGACATATGTACCCACTCTTTTCTCGGTTGCTTATTCCGGTCACACGATATTTCGTCAAATACAACGCTTCGTGCAAATATTTATTTTGACGAATATTTTCCCCAATTTCTATGACGAAAAAAAAGAAGAAAAAAATAAAGAAAAAAAATGACGGATAAAGAACGTCAACACTAAGCGAGTTCTTTAACAATGCGAATATTACGCAAAAAAGTGTCGACAATGAACTCTAAGAACTTTTATCATTTCGGTTATTCTACTTGCATAGCTGTGGTCACTAAGGAATAGGTGCTGACTTTTGTACTCTTTCGAGTTTTTCTGACAATTTTTTCTGCATTCGTAACTTCGAGGTCGATCCTACCTCTGTTACTTACGAAATTTGACTGAGAAATTGCGAATGCATCGCATAATTTTGTTATTTGCAACTTCTCGGTCAATTCTAAGATCAATCCAATCGTAGAAAT
Organism: Margaritifera margaritifera; assembly: GCA_029931535.1. NCBI lineage: Eukaryota > Metazoa > Mollusca > Bivalvia > Unionida > Margaritiferidae > Margaritifera > Margaritifera margaritifera. The sequence continues at coordinate 3,585,014 of JAQPZY010001527.1, forward strand.
AGCCGAGGTGGTCCGAACAGATTATGGCTTCTTTTTGCAAATAAATTTCCAGCTAAATTTTTTTAAATGATTTTTATAAGTAGAAAGCTGGAGCGCAACGTCTTGATATAAACATTTCTTTTTATCAAGTTAAACGTGTGGATGGTTTCCTTGTAATGATGTAGTCTAAAGCTGTCGCCTTGAATACGGCTCGAGTTAAACATAAATGGGATACATACTGATCTAACGTATCACAAAGAATCAACATAATAACTGTAATATTCTTGGTGCTTTTGGAGCCTTTCTTTTCTCTTGCAGTGTTCAAAAAATCTGTTTTTCCCTACAGACTGTTTTAAATTTATATAAGGATCAAATAAGCAGGGCTGAATTTTTTTTTAAATGAGATATATTTAAGATTGTGGTTGTTTCAATGATTGCTTATTTTTAAAAACCAAAGATAAAGAATCTCCCATCTCAGTTCTATATTGTCTATTTCCAATGGGAAGCCATGGGTAGCCTTTGGTAACCATAGGTAACATCGGATGATTAACCACAGATATCTTTGGTATAAACAACGAACGCACGTCACTTTTACAACATGGAGAAAGCTAGTTTTATTTTCAGACCGCTACGTCATTGAGCGTAATCAGTGCTATTTATGGACCGCAATACAGGGGTTTCTGCGAAAACTGAACAAGCTGAACTGGATGATCTTGGTGGATTCTGATCGTAAGAGAACCTTTTCCCAGTTCAACACGTTGGCTTAACGTTGGTTTTGGGAGGAAATACAGTATTAAACCTTTTTATCTTTACAAGAGTGCGAACATACAGCTTATCTGGTCAATTATAACTGAAAAGACGCCAACAATCATCATCATCACCAAGGAGATTTCAAATCCCTTTCTGGTGTGATCCTTGACTACTATATCTGATACACCGATAGGTGACTGATATGCTGGGCTAATATATCCTATATAGCTATAGGTGACTGATATGCTTGATTACTATACCGATAGGTGACTGATATGCTCGATTACTATACCGATAGGTGACTGATATACTCGATTACTATACCGATAGGTGACTGATGTGCTCGATTACTATACCGATAGGTGACTGATATGCTTGATTACTATACCGATAGGTGACTGATGTGCTCGATTACTATACCGATAGGTGACTGATATGTTCGATTACTATGCCGATAGCTGACTGATGTGCTCGATTACTATACCGATAGGTGACTGATATGCTCGATTACTATACCGATAGGTGACTGATATGCTGGGCTAATATATCCTATATAGCTATTGGTGACTGATATGCTCGATTACTATACCGATAGGTGACTGATATACTCGATTACTATACCGATAGGTGACTGATATGCTCGATTACTATACCGATAGGTGACTGATATGCTCGATTACTATACCGATAGGTAACTGATGTGCTCGATTACTATACCGATAGGTGACTGATATGCTTGATTGCTATATTGCATACACCGATGGGTGATTGAAATGCTCGATTACTATATCTGATTATTCTATCATTGCCTTCTCACTTTTTTTGGAACTGTTCTTCTATAGTGTGGTCAGGGGGTGGGGGTGTATAGCGCCCGAGTCGAAGGGAGAAAACAATACTAGATTTAGTATTTCACATGACGTAATGTTACGTTATATGACGTCATCGCATGGCAATAGTAGCGGCTGGAACAGATGTACTAAATACTGATCTGTGACTGACATGCTTGCCGCCATATCTAATATAGCGATAGATGACTGACATGCTGAACTAATATATCTGGTAAACCGAAATGCGGCTGATGTGACGAATTTACTTATGCAACGAATGCTACCATTAGTAGATTTCCCTCCGGAGTTATATGTAAGTTAGGGAGGACGGAAGAAAGAAGAAGCAAGAAAATATTATAGAAAATCGATTTTCATGCGTAGCATTATCAGTGACACACATGTTTGTAACCCAAAAGCTAATACATGTACAATGGGTCTTCCTGCTGTAACAAGATGGAAAAATGTTGTCCAAAAATATTTTTTAATTTGTCTATGTGATTGAATTATTTTTATTATTATTATTATTATTATTATTATTATTTTTATTTTTTTTTTTAATTATCTTTTTTTGCAATCGAACTTTGACCCATTTCAAGAGACCCAAGAAAGAAAACTAAGAATAATACCCACTTTTAACAGTGTTACCAGTTGACAAGATAACCACCAAGTTTCATAAATCTCCACCTGGCTGATTAGAAGATGTTGTAACGGACATACGGATGGATCATTATTATTTTAATTGTTGTCGTCATCATCCTGTTTTATCCAATATACTACGAGACACTACATGTAGACAGGGTATTTTTAAAAATATATATATATATATATTGGGTATCCACAACATTCTTAAACACTACAAGAACTACAATGTTCTGTGAGTCAGTTTATTACAGATATAGCGCTCTACTTTGTCATAAGAGTAAATTACGTTGTTCATCATTATAGTGCACTGCCTTGTTTACTACAGTGCATAATCTCTTCCACTCTAGTGCACTTCAGAGTGAAAAATTAGTCCCTTACTAGAATGTGAAAAGTTTTGTTTAGGCGCAACTATAAGTTAGGAAGGAAGGAAGGAGGAAGAAGATGCATTTTCAGGCGCGGCATTGCATTTTGGATAAAATGGAAAGGGAAATGGAAGTAAGAGCCTCTTCTTTCGACATGAAAAAGATTAGTTTTACAGTGCACAAAATTAAAATTTCTATTATATCAATAAATACAATTGTTTGTGGTTCGTTAGAAGTAACAGCAGCTTCCTATTTTCTTATTAGCTAGCTGTTAGGTATCGATGTTGTTCTTATAATAGCCCTTGCTCTGGATTTCTGTTGATGTTTTGTTACTACTGCTGATGCCGCTATGTTTATACTTCCACCTGTTGACAGGTACACATGAAAAGTTACGCTGTTAGGTTAGGGATAATTTTCTTCACACTTACATCGTAATATCACTGATTCCCAGGGCAACTATCACTGTGTGTGTGTGTGTGTGTGTGTGTGTGTGTGTGTGTGTGTGTGTGTGTGTGTGTGTTAACACTGACGTCGGATAAAGGTTTGGGGAATGACATACACTCCAATGGCAATTTTTGGTCAATACAAAGTGTATGTTTATAGAAAAATATGTAATATCGGTATCAAAAAAGGAAGGTGCCTTATACATGTTGACAGAGCTATATAAACTTTAATAAAACAAAATACCCGCCTTTGTGAATACGCACACAATTGCCAACGTGTGTATGCTGAACTTACCTGTAGCTCGATTTATTGATTAGGCTTACACAAAATATAACGTCCTAGTTAAAAAAAAAACATAAAGCTGAACATACATACATACATACATACATACATACATACATACATACATACATACATACATACATGAACACGTTCATACACGTGGAAGATGAAAGCAATATATTTTTTCCGAAACAGTCTATGACAGGTTCGTGAAATCTATCGATCCACCAAAACAAACTGCAATGTGTGAATGATCGATCAGACGCTTTCTTCTTGTTCTGAATGATTGGCAACTACGCAATACCAATTTGTCTTGTCTAATTTTATCCCATTTCTAAATGACCTTAACTATGACCTTAGGTAGCTCTTGTAAGTGAATAAAGCCACTATTCATACTGGAAGGGGAGCAGAGGGGGGGGGGGGGCGAGTGGTCTAAGGCGCTCGCATTTACCGATCTCACACATCTTACCTCTGTCTGCGTGGGTTCAAGTAGTCTTGGGGTCGGCTAACGTGGGTATGTGATTAAGCTTGCCAGTAGCTTCCTGTGGGTCGGTGCTTCTTCCCGGGTTTTTCCCGGGTTCTTCCACCACCAAATATACTGGCCGCCATGTATAGCCTATCAAGTGGTGAAAAATGGCGTTAAACCCACAACAACAACAACATACTGGAAGGTAACTGAAAGTATTGTAATAAAACTAGAGTATGTGCTATTTGTATTTACGTCTCCGTTTATAGCTTTGTTTAACCTTAGTTATTATTTGTTTGATTATGGGGAGTCAGTGTTGGGGAGATATTTCTCAAAACGAGTAATTAGCCAATTTCTAAGAACAGACTTCATAATATACAGTAATCACAAAACCTTACAAAAACATGGATTGGTTTCGTAAAATGGACACTCCCTAATTTCTTAACATATGTAATTCTCTGGATATTTTTAGGTATACGTGTTTACTAATTTGAGATAAGAATAATCCTTTGTGCTAGGTGTTTGAGTCGTCTCTTGTGGTGCATGGCATGAATTACTAATATTCGGATTGGAAAGGCTTACTGATGAGTCATACAAATGTGAAACTAGAAAAACCACGCAAGGTTTGGTTTGGTTTTGTGGGGTTTAACGCCATTTTTCAGCAACTGATAGTCTATACATGGTGGTCAGTATATATGATGGAGGAAGACAACGGGAAGAACCACCGACCCAAGAGAAGCTACTGGCAAGCTTTCTCACATACCCACGTTGTTCGAGTTGCGACTATAACCCATGCGGACAGAGGTGAGATGTGAGTGATTTGTAAAGGCAAGCGCCTAAGACTGCTTGCCCACCCGGGACCTCAAAAACCACGCAAGTGTGAAATTAGAGTTTCGGGATGTGTGGTCATTAGTTGATCAGAGGAAAATTATTTGTAATATTTGCGCGTTTAAGAACCCTTCAGTTGACAACGACTGTTGTCTTGAGTTCCTTGGAAGTAGGGTAAACAATGGACCTCAAGCCACACTCATGCAGGTGTTTATATATATATATATATATATATATATATATATATATATATATATATATATATATAGATATATATATATATATACATAATTCAACAGGCTAACAGGCTATAGAGTTGTAACTCCTTAAAATCGTGCAGCGAGAGAGAGAGTTTTCTCCTAATTAGTTTTGTCCCAGCAAATCTATGGAGAATTACAAGTTTTATAGAAACCTTAAGCCGTACCGTCATTACTTTATATGGTACTATTAAAAAAAACAATCAGAAAAGGCGTGCCTGCTTTGCTTTTTATGACTTGTAATGCAAATACTGTTCTTTTCTTTTGCAAAGGATATTCATGTAATAGTTCTTTTTCTTGTCCGCTATGTTGGAGGGCCAAGCCTACTATTTTCCTACAGAGTATCATTAAAGTTTCGTGTCGTACATATCTTCCATAATGATAGAATATTTTATTCACATGCATAGGAGATCTTGAGACCCACAGCACTGAGAAAATAAACTACAAGTAAATTGATACGATAGATTTAACTGTTTAGATCCTTTTGAATTATGGAATTTATCTATGAATATTCTCCAAATATTTCCAATATGATAGAGAAAGGGATACCACATATTTTTGTTTGAAATGGGCCTGTAGAAAGTAATCACTGTTTGACTAATTTTTTCATTTGACTCATTAACTTAATAACTTGAGTCGTAATTGCTTTACGTAAGTTAGAGCACTGGTAGTTTCAGAGTATGACTAAGATTTAAGCATCTGGAGTGACTCCGAGTCATTATGGGACGCCAGCTATGGGGCATGGCGTAGTAATAATCCTACTGCCACTTATTGGCAGGGTAAATAGACAGCGAGTCCACATTACCGTGGCAACTTTAGCTTTCTAGGTTTTAACCTATGCCATATTAGGAGAATATTGTACTCGACACAGACGACGTAAAGAGAAGAGTGTACCCGCCAAAAAATAGTGCAGTCTACTCCCTAGTGTGTAGAATAATCAGAATCCTTTCGGCCTTTCTCGCTGAATGGAAAAGTACTAAGCACGAGGATCAGTGTGTTCAGTGCTCTTTGGTGTTTGGCTGCTCTTGAAAAACTGTGTACCCGAAAAAAAGAGAAATAATTCCGTCGCGTTCTACAGCAAATATCCGAAGGCCGGCGGCGACTGACCTCGCCACTGCCATGTGCTATAGGTTCGACTTTCAGATATTAACTACTTCTGAAAACAGGACAGGTATAAGGTGAAGTCATGTGCATTTACAACAAGCACAATGGAGAGAATGTTGGCATCCCTCTATGCTTCTTTCATATATTGTGACTGAAATTTCTTTATATGTAGTATTAGGGAAACAACGCGCAGCGTAAAGCAGACAACTGATCGAAATGGCTGCTCCCATATGCTCGAGAAATGAACCTGAACTAGTACAGTACATTAACTTTAGCAGATATTAAAATAGGCAAAATTAATTTTTCTAGAGTAGAGAATACTCACTTTTGAAAGAGCAATAAATGAATGATGATGATGATGATGATATATATATATATATATATATATATATATATATATATATATATATATATATATATATATATATATATATAACAAAGTCATCGCGGCTTGTTTTCAACCAATTTACATCTGTAGTCCATGAAGTGAAAATGACCAAGCGGAACTGTCTTCTTTTCAGAGGTGCACATCTGAAGTAAGGCCAAGATGCATATTCTATAACGCAAATTACACCCATTAATCATGTACCAAAATAAAGGGAGTTAAAAGTTATTTTAACAATACCAAGGTATACAGGGTCTTTTTTTAAATAGCAAAGATAACCAGTGAGTTAAATCTGGGAAATTATTTTTCTTTAAAAATCAAACCAATGCAAAGTACGAAACTGTACAGCAGAAACCTATACCTGTTTTCGTTCTTTCTAACCGGAAGTTTGAACAGCTTATGATGTCATCAAACGTTAGATTGTCGTAAATAGAGGTGTAGTATAAGTATTAGCGTGCATACAAAGTTTGCAGTTTAGTATCTAAATCAATTAAGTGCCGTTTCGAATCCCGTTGATATATGAGGTACGTTATTGCAGAAGGTTTGAAGAATCTCGAAACTATTATTACATGTTGTCAGAATGGCAGCATTCGTAATATATCATAATGTTGTCAGAATGGCAGCATTCGTAATATGGCATAATGTTGTCAGAATGGCAGCATTCGTAATATGGCATAATGTTGTCAGAATGGCAGCATTCGTAATATGGCATAATGTTGTCAGAATGGCAGCATTCGTAATATGGCATAATGTTTACGGAGAATACTTTTGGATGGTGAGTTATGACACTGTGCCTCAAGCATGCATTTTCAAATGTTACTTTAACACCTTAAAAACATTTAAAGCAAGGCAGTAGCTATTCATTGCAAAGTCTACGATTGCGGAAACAGACTGAGAGAAGCAATGTCTTACGCGGAAATTGAAAAGCTATACAGTATCAAGTTGGGGTTGCTCTCTGGTCTTCAATGAGCTCATATTTATAATTCCGCCATTCTCACAACACGTTCTCTTTGCCTAACTGAAGAATAGCCGAACAAAAAATAGTCACGAACAATATCACCATCATATGTCAGAAGCGCACGGAAACCATCTGGCTTTTTGGCAGTGGCTTTATGTAACAGTCAATGGCAACAAATGGTCGAAATGTCTGAAGAAATTAGAGCCGCTCAGATAAGAAAACAAGACGAAAAGTTAATTAGTACAATTACGGACAAAAAAACATGCTATGACTCAGACGCCGCCATCTTGGAAAATCACGCTCCATTCAAGGTAAGGCATTGCCTCTCATTTTGCTATAATCAGTATTTTGTGAAAATGCCGTAGTGCTAGAAATACGCTACTGCAGCAGCTATTTACATCAGCTTGTTTTCTTGTCAAAGGGGCTCTTATTTTTTCAACCATTTCGACCAATATTTTTTTTTAATGTGTCGAGAGGGGCAGAGATATAAAGATAGTGCAGAACCTGAAGTGATCCAAATATCTGTGACGTAGTATGCTGAGATATACATTGGCACCCAGCTGGTGTAGTTGCAAGACAGTAAACTGTTTTTGAAAACAAAAATACTTTCTAATAATCTCGATGCATTATTCAAGACCTTCAGGACAATACAAACACGATCTATTTCCAGCGCACTGGGAGATAATCCGCCCTTGAGTCCGTCAGAAATGGGCATACTCTACCAAAAACGTAATGAGATTTTATCCAATATAAATGTGATTTCTCTGTAGTCAGAATTGCAACGGTGCAGACGTAAATTGTCATGTTTGCTAGTGATCGTAAATTCCGTTTTCATGGCAGGAAGGAAACCAAAGTCACACTAAAATACACAAACCTTCGCGTGTAAAATGGCTGCGCAAAACGAGGTAATTTTAAAATGATCAGAAAATAAATATATCACTATAAAACATTAATTTGAAATAAACTTATTGAGCTAATTGGGGTCCAAACGTCTCGCTCTCTCTCAAACACAAAGAATGGACCTCAGTCGATCTTTTGGTTAAGCTGAAGCTACAAACGGACCAACGACCAGAAATCTCATAAGGTAAATGGATATTAACAAACTTTTCAGAAATATTGCATTGTTTCAATATTCACAAAAAAATCTGAATTTTGTGCAACATATTAGGAAACCTGTTTAGCCTAGAGAAATGTATAGAACTAAAGAGAACAAAATTATTTTCACCTGAATGAATGAATCGTTCCTTAGACAGCGCCCTTGTCTTATAGCAACAAATCGCTAAGACATGGCGATCTGTCAGTCAGTTGTCACAATTCACCTGTTACATATATGCTTATTTATGTTTATATCTATTAGGAGTTTCGAATAAATTTACAATTCAGCGTAGTCCATAGCCTGAATAAAGATATTTAATTTTGCAACTTTTAATGCACAGGATGAAATATAATGAAGTCAGCAGTAATCTGTAGGCTTTGTATCCCCTATTGGTTTTCCCTCTGTTTTAATGAACCAAATTTTAGTCAGACTTTTGCGTGGAAGTTTTATGTGATATTTGTAAACACAACAGCACACGATTCACAGGAAAATTCAACAGATTTTTAATGCTATTGCAAATGTAAGCTCCAGTTTTATTGATATTCATATGTATAAGAAATAATACATTTTACGCAGTGTTGCTGCAGTTTTCTTGTTAAGTTCCTCGTGTTATTGGACACGAGGGTTTATTTATATTTTCTGACACTAACAAAGTACACTTTTACATGACTTTATTTATGACCCTTATATCACCTTGAATTGTAGAACATCTAACATATCTGCCTTATTAATGTACTTCCATTCTGAACATGAGAATTCATAATACTGAAAGATTTCCATCAGACGTACTAAATACTGAACGTAGATTACACACAATAGCAAGGTTTGAATCATATCTTCAAAATTAAACGTGGCTTGTAAATTCATCCTTATGCAATATTTTTCTTTGTGCAGCATGACTTTACAAGAAATGACTGGATATACGCCAAAATTTGGTATGAAACTTCATGTTGAATTGCCCAATGAACCTTATAAAGTTTTGTATTTTGATCAAGCATGAAATCCATAAAAGATTTTCACCTCGTAATCCAAAAATAAAATTAAATTGACAGCAATCATCCTAGTAAGAATACATCTAAGATGTGTTTCATTAATAATATTCTTCCCACAAAACAATTTTTGTCGAGGCATAGGCGAGATACATGTATCACTTCACTCATTTTCTCTGACACTGTCTTATGTACAATCCTGAAACTTGATGGCTGTATTCATGTTGGAGGATGCTACTCAATAAAAGGGATTGTAGGTAACGGTTACCTACTTTTCATGCTACAGGGATTACGTTATGTTTTTTGCATTTAGCTCAGTTTGTATGTCACTGTTGTGTCTACACTCATGAAGCTTAATGGTACGTTAACTTTAGAGCGTATCCCTAACTATTGGCAAGGGTAGGTCATAGTGATCTACTTTTTAAGGTCAAATGATCACAGATAATTTTTTTGATATACCATCATGAAATTTGATGGGTGTGTTCACAATTGAAATTACCACAGGTAGATGATACTTATAGGAAGAAGTTACATACATGTACTTTCCATGTACCATTAAATTTATTTCTTTACTGATGTACTTTTATTATCTATTGGTAAACTATTTAATAAGGTATTTCAAGTTGGTATTGTAAGTAGGTAAGTAAGTATTGCAAGTAGGTAAGTAAGTATTGCAGGTGGGTAAGTAGGTATTGCAGGTGGGTAAGTAGGTATTGCAGGTGGGTAAGGTCTCATCGTGTTGGAATATTTCTATGATCGCATACCTACACAAAACTAGGGATTATCATAAGTATAACAATTATTCAGGTATAAGTCTTGCAAGTTGTTTGGGCAAACTATTTACTTCAGTTGTATAAAAGACATTATGCAATTTTTAGATGAAAATGATACAATCTTTGGAATCCAAGCTCGCTTCCGGCCAAACCTTAGAACAACTAATCATATATACAGTCAAACAATTCTGAACAAGTACATACATAAACTGAGAAAAATGATTGTTTTTTTTTTTTTGGGGGGGGGGGGTTTGCAACGTTTGTTGACTTAAAAAAACAAAAAAAACCAACAACAACACAAGCCCCCCCCCAAAAAAAAAAAAAAATGTCATACATTACTAAAATTCACAGAGGGGTCAAACAAGGTGATGGCTTAAGCCCACTACTATCACTACTATTTAATATTTTTGTATTAATGATTTTCTTCCAAAAATAATACGTTCTTTTTAGCTAAATTCTACTTCATTACATTGTCTTTTATATGCAGATGCTCTATTCTACTTCATTACATTGTCTTTTATATGCAGATGCTATATTACTTTTTTTCTGAAAGAGAAAGAGGTCTACAATCCTGTCTGGATTGTCTGAAAAAACCCCAACCTATTGTATAAGATGGAATGTAACAGTAGACCTAGATACAACAATAGTTATAATGATCTTCAGCAAGGTGAAATCGAAATATGAGAAATATAACTTATTCTGTAAACAGTACCTGGAGTTTACACAAAGGCTTCAAACCTTGCACCAAGATGTAGATTAGGGAGAGAACCAATCCTAAATTGTATTCTTTAACAAACACTTTAATACTACGATAGTTTTACTGAGCTTCCTTCTTCTCTCTTACTTGCAGATGTATTTGAAACCAATAGGAAAGTGCATACCGATGGCTTCTCTCATACTTGCAGTTGTATTTGAAACCAATAGGAAAGTGCATACCGATTTCTTCTCTCATACTTGCAGTTGTATTTGAAACCAATAGGAAAGTGCATACCGATGGCTTCTCTCATACTTGCAGTTGTATTTGAAACCTATAGGAAAGTGCATACCGATGGCTTCTCTCATACTTGCAGTTGTATTTGAAACCAATAGGAAAGTGCATACCGATGGCTTCTCTCTTACTTGCAGATGTATTTGAAACCTATAGGAAAGTGCATACCGATGGCTTCTCTCATACTTGCAGTTGTATTTGAAACCAATAGGAAAGTGCATAAGTAGTTGCTGGTGGGTACTGGGGGTCTTGCTGGCACTATGGGGTCTTACGGGAGTTTAACATTGGAGGCATTATGGGGTCAAAAGTGCCAAGATTTATGGGGTCGTGTTGGCACTATGGGGTCCTACGGGAATTTATCATAGCGTCCGTATGTAGTGACGAAGACAACGTCCTCTACAATCAAAAACTGGGTGGGTGGGGGGGGGGTGTTTTTGATAGTAGAGGACGTTGTCTTCGTCACTACATACGGGGGGTCGTGTGTGTAGGACATGGCAAGGATGGGAATAATTAATCTTTCTTGAAAAATGGGTGGTCCTAAAAAGGACCGTTTGATTTTTTTGTTTGAGTGTATTTTAGAGGTGGGGGCACCTCCCAGGCTTTGCCCTGCATGCAGGGCAGCTCCCCCTCCATGTAGTTTTACTTTGTTTGCAGGGAGTTTTAAAAGCCCATGGAGGATGGGTCGTTTCAGGCTCCCAATCCTCCGTCATCATTGGATGCGGTTTAATTGGGATTTGCTTCTCCCTCTCCTCCACCTCCCTTTTCTCCACTTCATGGAGGAGGTGCCACGCCACCTCTAAATACACTCGAATCTGCCTAATAATTTCAGTTGTGTTCATAGGGAAGACGTTGTTTTAATATACTAGAAGCGCGGACGTGAAGGAAAACATTCCTTACACCTAAAAAACAAAAAAAACATCACCCCACTACCCCGCGTCTGACGTCATTCGTTTGACGTCATTCTAGGCTTCGCGGATTTTGCACTCCTTCACCCCTTACTCTAAAAAGCGCGGACCTAAAAGAAACTACTTTTGATAAAAATCAAACACACACCATACCATCCAAATTTTTTTAATTTTTTTTTTTGTATAAACCAAACACACTCCACATACATACCATTTTTTATATATATATTTTTTTTATATCAAACACAAACTTTTACACACCACACAACCCTTTTTTAAATTTTTATATTAATTTTTTCACACACCACACAACCCTTTTTTTACTTTTTATATATTTAACACACATCACAAACATATAAGTGGGAAAAGGGTTTTTTTTGGTTGGGTATACTATCACAAAAACATACAAACATATAAAACACAAATATATATATGGCAATTTTGAGAGTAGTAATCTTTTCTAGAGATTGGGGTGGCCCTTAAAAGGACCGTTGGGTTTTTAAGAAGTTATGTTGTTTTTAACTTCTTACGGGTGAAGTAGCAGCAGTGGTGGTAGCAGCAGCTCCTCCAGCAGGGCGGCCACGTTTAGCAATGGGTCTCACAGCTTTAAAGTAGGCAGGTCTCTTTCGGGTGAAAGAGAAAGCAAATTCTTCACAGTCAATCTTGCAACTTACTTCGCCGTCAGGTAGTTTGTTAGACTGCATAAGTTGCTGTTGCTGTTGCTGTTGTCTTTGCTGTTGTTGTTGCTGCTGCTGCTGTAGTCGTTGTCCCACCTCCCATTCTGTTCTTTCCCGAAGTATTTCTTCTCTCAGGACCTCTTCTACTAGATCATGCGCCATTTGAATGAACGTCATCGTCTTTCTCTCCGGCTGGGTTTCCATCAAATGATTCTTCACCCTCATAATGTTTACCATAGCTTCATTCAGCTTTGTAATCTTGGTTGCTGCCATCTTCTTTTGGAACTGTTGAGATCTTGACGAGTCAACGAGAATGACTACACTGGCCAACGCACCGCTTTATATGCTTAACGCGCGGACGCGATGGAAAACATGGTAAGGTTTTCAGATCGACAGTAAGATCACAGATAGAGGAAAAAAAAGAAGTAAGTTTTTTTTAGATCGATAGAAAGAGAGATAGAACATAATTATTTTTTTTTTCAAATTCAATAAAAAAAAACACACAACACCATTTTTTTTTCTCAACAATAACCATTTTTTTTAATCAACAATAATCATTCTAACATAAAAAATACTAACAATTCAACAAGAAAATTTTTTAAACAGGAACATATTTACAAGGTTGACAACGTTGGGGTGGTAAACTAAATCTCCACCTTTCTACATCGACATCATTCTGATTGACATTACGTTTCTGAGCTAAAGATAAGAGATAACCATAATGTTCACAAAAACCATTGTTGTACTTTAGCATCGTTTCTAGCATAGTTTCTATCAAACCAAGTCAGTAAATGTTCTAAGGAATATCCAAGACTGCGGTGATGAAGAAAATGTACACAATATTGTCCACACACCATAGAATCCGATCCTCGTAATCGGGCATTATTGAATCGAGTAGACATGGCATTTCTTCTCATAAAGTCGATGATGTCGTCTTCCAAAGGAGGTAATCCACAAGAATCAAAATATTCCACACCACCACCATTGTGATCGTTGGGAAAGTACACGGCTACCCAATGGGTTCCTGATAGATGACTGTCGTCGGTATTGATGACATAGGCATGAACATCTTTCTGTTTACGATGAGGTAGTTCATCTTTAGCACATACCACAGGATTCCAAGAAGAAGTGTAGGAACTACGAGTCAATAGGTAATAAAGTTCTCTAGTATCCATTTTTTTTCTTCTTTTTTTTTTTTTGTCTTCAATGGAAATAATAGGTCACCAATTCACACCTGACTTTAAACTTGAATTGTTCTGTCTTGTAATTCCACGAATATTCACGTCGGATAGGCTCTGCACTCTGTTCAATGAGTCCTTCGATTCGTCTGATCTCCAGAAGAGTAAGTGGAGGAGAAGAATAATTCTGCAAGACTTTATACCACTGTTTCAACACGTGTTCATCTGAGATTTGTGACCAGGCCGTTTCCAAATAGTTATCCAATTGTTCTTCGCCTGTCAACATCATACATTGGTCGTGTTGTATCTGACTGGGATGATCGTTTTGACATCCATAACAATTTTCTTTAATCAGACTGTTAAATTATTGGACTCAATTCCTGAGCATAACAGGACACTAACTGTTTTTCTTGTTCTGGCCATCGAGAAGCCATAAATCCAGTAAACTTTGGAACTGAATTGTTTTCTTCTTCTTCTTCTTCTATTCGAGGTACTGAATGAATGACTTCGTCATCATCATCATCCTTTGTGGTAGTTTGTGACTGTTGAATCACTTCACAAAATCCCTCATCTATCTCCATAGGTTCTTTGTGCTGCATCTTTTTTTCTTCTAATAGTCTAGAATTACTTCTCTCAAACTGTTGATCTCTAGAGTATTATCAAATTCTGCATACAAGATGACGTTCACTGTCTCAGGTAGAGGATTTGTAAACTGAAGTTCCACTCGAAGGGGGCCTGATTTTATAGGGTGGAAATGTCCTTCATCGCTGCCTTGGTCCGGAGTGAAATCAAATCCCCACAAGGCATACCCTCCTGCATAATCGTCGTACGAAATGCCGTGGCTGGTGTTGGTGCCTAACTGTCCTGTGGCTTCATACAGGGTTAAGTAAGATCGTAAGTAATTTTTTGCGTTGACGCTAAAGTCAGGTTCAAAAGGTCTGGTACACAAGGTCTTACCATCTCGACTGACTTCTATCTTGGAGACGTTAAAGTGCTGAAACTGGAACGGATTCTGATCGTGGACTCCGTTGAAGGCTGAATTTCTGACCATGCCAATCAGCAAGCGTTTGGAGAGCTGTCCTTGGAAGATGTGATCTTCGACTATGGATCGGAGTCCAGCGGCCACAGTAAAGGTTTTCACTTCCACACGTCTAAGAGGATACTTGGCAGTGGTTCTGCTCAAGGTTTGACTGATGTCGTTGGCTACTTTTGGTAAGACTTCTACACGTCGCACATAAAGTTTGGCTTCTTGGATGACAGTTTTCCACTCGTTAGCATTAGCCATCAAATGGAAAGCGGTACTACTGCGATTCAGTCTCAGGCGTACATCTACTCCGTTCAACAAATACTTGTCTTGCAACCACATGTCCAAATGCAAACGATCCATCAATTCTAAACTGTGCCCTCTGATTTTCTTTCGACGGTCGTTAAATCCCACATTGTGCGGCTCTGCTGGAGTTATTCTTGCATGATCAAAATCAGCACCCTCAATCCTGGCCGGTACTGACACCTCTGTGTCGTTGAAGGTATTCTCTCCTGCGGTGTCAGGTTTCCAGACCACTGAAGCATCCAGATGAGTGTTCTTGGCTTCTTTTCCATACGTCAAGAGATTTTCCAAGTAAGCACGGTAAGGGTAAGTATCCAAACTGCTGCTGACCAGTTTGTTATTCAAGTACAAATCTATTCCACTGAACAAGGAATGCATGAAATTATTGACGGGAGCGACTCTGGAATTGCCATCAGGAAGGCTGCTGTCCGCCGTTTTGATCACTTTGAGTTTCAGGAACAAGTAGCTGTCATTCAGATCGATGTAATCTTCGGTTTGTCCTTTGATTTCAAATTCGATAGGAGCTGAATCCGACAAAGACGATACAGGATAAAATTCCACCCATTGGGATTCTTGCATCGTCATCATGGTGGGAGGCATGGTAAACATATCCAGTTCTGACTTGGTACATTCGCAAGAATCTCGGTGCATCATTTTCAATGGTTTTTAATAATCAAACACGTCTAATTCTCTGATGGTTCTTTTTCTTTTCTTATTCTTTTTGGAACTGCCGTGTGTTCTTTTATGAACTTTGAAAGGATTTCGATGTTGTCGTCGTCTCTTTCTGCCTTGTCCTTGCTGTGAAGTAATGCCAGAGCCTGAAGCGTGAAGCGTATTTATAGGATTTTCTCGGAGACCTAAAAGATCTTTACCAGTGGTCATAAACACATTTTTGCCTGCTCTCATAAAGGCTTCTTTAGGATTTTGTTTGTCGATGAGGACATTTTGCAAAAATTCTTTTCCTTGTGTCAAAGCAGCATCTTTTAAGGCATGAAATCCTCGAGTTACCATCGGTTTCAAAATAGGAGCTACCGTCCGAAAAGCTGATCTTAACATATCTCCTAAACCATGTCCTCGTTGTCGAGCCACTCCTCGGTACACTGGATACATTTTTTTGGATGTTACAATTCGTTAGAAAACTTGTTTTTTTTTCGAAAATGTAGTTTCACCGTGACTTTTCCTTGGTCAATGAATGGTACATCTTGTCCTAAATCTCCTTTTATACTAATGTTGACACTGTCAAAATACGATTTACTGACTGGAAGATAATGAGGATGTACAAATTCACGGTGAACGTGAAACGTGTTTCCACCTTCTTCGTACGCACCAGCAGCAGTATCCACTTTGAAAGGAATGACTCTCAGTAAGGGAGCAGATGTGTGTCCCACCACGTTGTACTCTACCACATCGGAGTACACAAACATTAAATTCAGTCCCATGTTCAATTCCAAAGGGTGTTTAAAAGCATCTGCGGATTCAATGTTAGTTGAGATTTTTCGATTGGTATACTCTTTATTTCCACCCAAAATGGCATACAATCCAGGAGAAAATTCGATGGTCATGAATCTTCTCTCCTCGGAGGGTATGTTTCTTTCTTTAGCAGTTTTGTCGTCAATGAATTCACCAGTAGCTTTATCCAACGTAGCAAATTCTATGTGGAAACGGCGTGCCACCTCATTTAAACCGATTTGTACATGTTTTTGGTTACGATTTAAGGCTTTGCTAAATTGCTTGTCAATGGTGGACTCAATGGTGTCCCACAAATGTCGGCTACTCAAATAATACCCCGTAGAAATTCTCAGGGTATACTGCCCAAAGACCCTTATGTCAGAATCTTTTCTTTTTTTGTTGGATCTGAAAACTTTTTGAATGCTCCCTTCATGTCTGGATTATTTTTGTCTCCTTCCCAGATTTTAGGATCGTTTTTTTCTAATTCATCTTGTATATTTTTGTTCAAGATTTCCACGACGATAGTGTTTTGACCTTTGTTGATGTTCATGATTTGCGTAGGATGAATGATTTCTACCAATCCTACTTCCCAATGAGCATCGTTATCCAATTGAATGGATTGAGGCAATTTGGTGGTGAAACAACATAAGGTGTTGTTGGAAAACACATTCATGGAACTGTCACTAGGTAACGTTAAATAAAATTGGTCATTCATAGTTCTAAGGTGGTTCTGGTCTCCGAGGAGTCACTCAAGTGAACAGAAGAATGATGTTCAAAGGGTTCCAAAAGAGAATTGGTATTATGGTGACTGGAAGAAGAAGGTGGACTGGCGTTGCTCGTACTCCCGTGGTGGTGACTGTTGTCCGTCGTCGTCGTAAATTTCAAAGAGGGACTGGGTAAAAGATAACCGATGCAACTGCTAAGTAAAATGGTCCACAATTGTTTATCTCCTTGTTGCAAACTCAAATTGGCAATAGCTGCTCCGATGACACAATACACTACAAAGATTTGGCAGAAAAAGACGATTTGATTTTTAGGCACACGTTCTCCGCACCACACCCAAAGCGGTTGTTTTTGTAATTCTTGAAGAGAAGAACTCTGCGAAGGAGTCGTTGAAGTCGTGGTTGCTGTGTTGAATGGCATGTTGTTGAGTTACTTCTTTTTCTTTTTATAGTCGACGACTTGAGAAGCAGCAATCCAAGAATCAAAACTAGGAGGATATCCTTTCCAACGTACTTTGACTTCTTCTACTCGTCGTTTGCCTACTTTGCGTGTTCTTTGTTCGAGAATGCTTTCGATGTCGTACAAGGTGTCTTCTTTTTTGGTCACTCGTTGTAACTCAGGCAAGTAAAATGTTCCTTTGAGTACTTCACCGTGCATGTCTTCCAATTTATAGACGGGAGGATCACGTCCACGGACGGGGGTAGTGACACGAAACAATTCGGTAGTCCAGTTGGGTAAATAACCTTTGTCAAAAGTACGTTTGGTTTTTCCGATGCGAACCCAATCTCCCGTCTTTAACTCCAACAAGGGTTTCTTTTTTTTTTTTCTGGGGTGAACCAAACAATTTATCAAACACGGTCACTTCGTTTTCAGGGCTGACCTCTTCGGGGGCACATCCGATGCTACGATGGTACGATTGATTATACGCTTTGACCAAACGGGGTAACACGTCGATGTACTTGAGAGTATGTTGATGTGTAAAATATTTCCACATACGTTCTTTCAAAGTTCTTTGAAAACGTTCCACGATACTGGCTTTGGTTTCAGGATTTTCGGTAGTAAAAAAATGAATTTGTCTTTGTTTCAATTCTTTTTGAAAAGCTTGGTTTAGAAATTCGGTGCCTTTGTCAGTTTGCCATCGTAAAGGTTGGCGTCCACTTTGTTTCAAGACCAATTTTAAGGCACGTACCAATTCGGTACTGCTTTTAGAGGTCAAAGGCACGACCCAAGCAAATTTGGAAAACACGTTGATGACACAAAACAAATATTTGTGACCACGATTGTAAGTGGCTAAATGAGAGACGTCAGCTAAATCGGCTTGCCATTGATGATCGATGCCTTCCACTTGAGTTGTACTTCTAGAAAATGTACGTCGAATGGGTTTGTGTAACGTGTACGTCGATTGTTCTTGTAACCATCGTCGTACTTCGGGTAAACGTACACTTTTCAATTTACTTTTAGCAGCTCGATATAATTTTTGAACTCCTCCGTAGCCAGCAGCATGACCAGGATTGTAATAAATGGTAGCTAAAAGTTTCTCCATGATTCCCTCAAGAATAAGTCAACCAAGTACCAATACTCTTTTCTTCGTGGGGTATCTTTTTGGATTGTTTACGTGTCCGACGTGCCACTGGTGTAAAAGAAGAACATGTGGTTTGAACAGGGGTCGTCGGTCCTGTTTTGACTTCTGACTTCACTTCTTTCTTTTTCTTTTCTGAGGGTAATGGGGTGGACAACATCTTTTTTATCCAACCCGGTGTGGCTAACTTTTTTTTCTTTTTAAGAGTAGGTGGAGTTGGTAATTCTTCTTCTTCTTTTTCTTCTTTTACTGTCATTCCTGTGCCGGTGTCTGTTTTAGTGGTAGCCACTTTAGGTTCGCTTTTCATCAGGGCCTTAAAATCTCTCAGAGTGGGTGGAGCTGTTTCGTCGACTGCTTTTTGACGAAAGAGTTGTAGACGTTGTAAAAGTTGACCGTACCGTTTCGATTTTTCTGTTTCTGACAAATTGCTTCGTTCCATCAGGGTTTGTAATTCTTGTTGTAACTGAGACATCTCGTTGAGATTAGGATTGGGTGGTAAATGAGGTATCCGTTGTTCGTTCCAACGATGAAATTCCATCCATCGTTTGTAAGGTACTAAAGTCAGTTTTCGTCCTTCCATTTCATCCAAAGGTACCAAAAAGGTGTGGTCTTTTCAGAGAAGGGTGGTCCTTTTTATCTTCTTTTTTTTTTGGTTATCGCATGACACCTCCTAAAAGCGGTCCAGCAATCGTTCCTAACAAAGGAGCTGCTATTTTTAACAACGGTCCTATCAACATAGGTAGAAATCCTCCTCGTTGTACCAACATTTTTTTCTTTTGTTGAAGAGGTATTTTCTTTTTCACCATTTGACGAAGAACGTTCCGATGTTTCCCTTATTTTTGTTTCTGTATCTTGGACAAAGGTACCGTTCCTTTCAAAACGTTCAAACAACATTCACACACGGTATCGGTGATTTCTTTAGGGGCTGTTTGAATGAGTTGTTTTCGCATGGGAGGATTGGATTTGGTCAGGACAGACAAGGCATCCCAATGTTTGGCCAGACGAGGTGGAAGTCGTCCTTTTTTGGTGGTTTTACTTTTCTTCTTTTTTTGGTGGAGGTGGTTGTGGTGTGCACGTTTGGGAGCCATCTTAGAGGTGAGGAGTAAGTCTGAAGTCTCTGGCAGGGTACCCTTCTATTTTATACTGGAACACGTCTCCACTGATTGTCTGCACGACGTACCATCTTCATGACAGGCCTCACTCGACGTTGAGGTGTTTTCAAAGGACTAAATCGTCTCAATTCTTCTTTGGATAAATCCACTAAACTTTGTAAGATACCAGTTCTTTCTTGGACTTTGGTTTTAGGGGATGGTACTTTGTTGGTTGCTGCTGCCATGGCCAAATCAGCTGAAGTCGAGGGTCCCGAAGGAGTGACTTTCGAAATAGGTTTCCATTTTTGCATCAAATTAGGAAACACAGATCTTAAGTCTGGCTTGACAGGCATCATCGTAAAAGGTGGTGAAGAAGACAAAGATGATGAAGTGGACGCAAAAGGAGACCTCGTCATCATTGGGGACTGTTGTGATGGTGATGGTAATGGTGGTGGTGTTTTGCGGGTGTACGTTTGCGTCCTGGCCGCAGTACCTCTCTTACGTCGGGTGCTAGTGGTGGTGGTGGTAGGTGTTGTTTTCTTCTTCTTGGCACGACTTTTCTTTTTCTGGTGGGTGACTTTCTTCTTCTTTTTCTTGGTGGTGGTTTTCTTCTTTGGACTTTTCTTCTTTTTGGGTGATTTGGGTTTTTTGGTTTGGGCATTAGGATCCCATTTCAAAAGGGAACGAATCATGACCCCTACTAAAGAACCACTTCCACCAGGGGTTAAAATGATTTGTTTTTTAGTCCGTGAATCGATTCTAGGATCGGCTAGTTGTGACAATGCTCCTTTATGTTTTTGATAAAAAGGTTGAGTTTGATGAGGGATGTGAATGATGCCTTGCAGCAATTGACGTGCCGTCAAAGTAAACCATCGTAACACTTCTTTAAGACTCGCTTCTAACAAATGAGCACGGACTTGTGCATTTTTTTCGCGACTGATGCCATACAAGGCACGAATCAATTTAGCCGAAGGATGAGCTTGACAGGAAGTCATCTCGAAAGAGTGTGAGACAGAAATGACGTGGTGGTTGTTTTTATAGTTTTTTTTAAAAAAATTGGCTGAAGGGGACGTGTAAATGACAGGACCACCTTCTTGACTCCAAGGGTGAAACAATTGGGCACGAAATCTCAAATAGTCAGGAGTGGTAGGTTTTAAGTCGATGAGTAAATACTCGTGAGGGGTTTGAGTGGCATCGTCGTACGCATAATTGAGCCAAGGAGCCCCTAACTCTTTGGCTAACACTTGTACTTGAGATTTGTCTCTGGGGCTTTTAAACAAGACCACGTAATGAGCGTTGAGACTGATGGTCCGATGGGCTTTACTTTGTTGAAATAAATTTTGAGTAATGTAGACAATACTAGCATTACGATGGTGTCCTTTTCGTGTAAACCAAAGTTGAATTTCTTCTTCGTCTTCTCCTAACATGTCATCAAAAATAACTAAATGGGTTTGACTCACGTCAGACACGATTCCATCGTCTTCGTGAGGAATACCATCCACAAATGAAATGGTTTCTCCTTGACTTTCTTTCAATAACGTGTAAGACGATTGCCACTCTTTGTAACACCACACGATACGTTGAGGTGGATGATCGAACAAATCAGCTTTGTGTTCGATCAAACGTTTGACAAATTCGGTTTTACCTGAACCACTCGGTCCAGCAATCAACATGTTAAATGGATGGCGCAGATACAAAGCATTCCAACTTTGACGATCTAACTTTTCGTCAATCACTTTAACCACAGAAGAGGAGGAGGTAGACGAGGCAGAAGAAGATGATGATGTAGCCATGATTGAGGTAAGAAGATTTTTGAGAAGAAGACAAAAGAGCCAAGACATTTTATACGTTTCATACACGTTTATTTTTTTTTAAAAAAACCAACACAACAAAACATTTTTTTTTACAAGTCATTAAAGCCAACGAGTGATAAAATAGCAAAGTAAAATCATCAGGTACACAATTAAGGCTCCTACTGAAACAATCAAACTGTCATATAAACACGTCAATGTACAACAATAGTTTCGTGTCCTAGAAAAAATGGAAGGCCTAGGCACTGCTTGGGGTGGTGGTATTCTTCTGCTCGTCTTTGTTTTTGAATCCTCTGACGGCAGCGGTGGTAAGGAAGGGTTGTGTTCCTCAAGAGGTAGTGATATTTGAACAACAGCAGTGGTGTCAGGTTCTTCTTTTTCTTCTTTCAGGGTTTCCCATTGAGGTTCCCATTTTTTCACTTTTGAACCCTTATGGACATGTTGCCAAATCTTTGGCAAACTGAGCCACTTCTTGTAGCCAAGATTGGAAACCAAGGTTTCTCCAGGGTCGTACATCTTTCCAATTGAAAAGTTGTTGGTGTAACTCACTAGCAATACACACTTCTTGAAATGTTTTATAGACAGATAAAGTGTGACGAATGTCTTCTTTACATGGAGGTTCCTCACTGATTTTCATTACCACTCTCAACGCTTTAAGTACAATTTGTCTTTCGTGTACTGATAAAATCAAGTTTTTATAGTCTTCTTCTTCTACTAAGTCCGAAGAAGAACAAAGGGTCATATTGTTTTTTTGAACTCAACAATTGAGTCCAAAACAACCACGGATCCTCCAAAATAATCCAAGGTAAACACTTGTCCTCAAAAATATTCCACAACGAATGTCCTGGAAAACGAATTCCAAGATAAGCAGTCACTAAGACACACACTGCATAGCGTTCAAAATTCAATGTAATCAGTTCTTGTATCAAGTCTTTATAATCCTCTAAAGTCTGAACACGATCGTTGACTTCCTTCCACGGAATCTGTTTCACAAGTGACGTGTAGAGCCCAGACATACCGGCACTTTATACGGGTCGATGGCTAAGGTAGGTATCTTGGGTGGCATGTTTTTATAGCCAGGCTCCCAAGGTTGGTACCTTTTGAGAAAGTCTCCGTGAACGTAGTGATAGCAATAGACGTTTCCAAGAATCATTCTTCTATGACCTTGGAAGAGAGCATAGTGTACAGCTCGAGAAATGACTTTGAGTTTACGTTTCACTTGGATCTTGACTAACTCTTGGTAAATCATTTGGCGCAATTCCAAAGGCAAGCCACGAATGTACTTTGGTAAAGTTTCCGACTTGGAAAGAAGTAACTCTCTTTTGTGTTCTTCACGATACTCGTGATAGTTTTTCTTCAAAATCAGACTTCTGATATGTCGAAAGTCAGGGTAGTACGCAAATCGAGGAATGAATTGAAGTTTACGTTTCACTTGAATCTGGACAAACTCATCGTAAATCCGTTTTCGCAACTTCGAAGGCAAGTCACGAATACGATCTTCTAAGCTTGGTATATACTGAAAAATGTGTTCTTGCAACTCTAATGGTAAGCCACCAATATACCATTGTAAAGAAGTATCCTCCTTCTCCGACATGGAATTTTTTTAAAAAACTATTTCTTCTTCTTCTGTTTGGCATCTGGCTCATCGTACCCGTACTCTTCTAAAGCCACTAAAGGAAAGAAGTGACAGTGCGGAGACCATCTGGCATGTTGAATGTAAGCTGAGTCGGTAGGCTCCCATTGGTGAAGTTTCAAACCACAACTGAAACATTGAACTTTATCTCCTTCTCCCGCGTATTTAAATCCAGATCTAGCTAAATCTTCGGGTTTAGGTCCTTGTAGATATTTTGGCCACTTGTCTTTGAATGACTCGAGTCGACTTTCATACTTGGAATAACCAGGTAAACTCACAGGTATTCTGACATGCGAATATTGACCAACATTGACCTTGTTGTCGTTAACGTCAATACCAGTTCCTTTAGTATTTCCACTAAAGCAAAAAGGCCGTACTGCCTCTTTAGAGGGTTGTCGATAAGTGGTGAGACTTGGAGAGGGTCCTGAATCCAAGATGTTACAAGCTACGGAATCCGTTTGAACGTGTGAATCGGGGATGCCAAACCGTACGGAATCCGTCTCATCGCATGGTACTGCATCACACTCCAAGTCGTGCTTGGAGTTCACACCACCACCACTAGATTTCTCTCTTGGCAATGGTTACGGGTGGGTGGTAGTTTGAGTATTCTTATTGAACTTTGGTGGAATAATGACAAAATTACTCAGCTTTTTTTCTTCTTGCTTGCTTAACGTTGAAAGTCAGAATGAAGGGTTAGGCTTGGAAGGGGTTCCTTTTTTAAACCTGTCGACTGTACCATCCGAAAAGTATTGTAATGTGATCCGTGGAAACGCTAAAGAAAGGTAAGCACAGTTTGGTGACCATCTGACATGTTCCAGGAGAGCTGATTTCTTACAATCCATACGAATAGTGGCACCACAACTAAAACACTGTACTTTGGTTCCCTGTCCAAAGTAAACAAATCCTGCTCTGGCTAAAGAGTAGGAAGTAGGTAATCCATTTTTCTTAAGTTTTTTTCCTTTTTTGGATGTGCTCCATCGATGAGGACAATAACAATAGTCAGGCATGCGTTTAGGCCAATTTTTGAACGTCTTCAAGCGACTGGTACACTCACAATAGTCAGGCAAAGCAAATGTTGAAGTCATCTTTGGTGTTGTCTTTTTTTTCTGTTTCAAGAGGGTTTTCTTTTTTTATACTCCAAATCAGCGTGTCCGTAAGGCAAAGTCGTGTGATCTGGAAGTCTCACTCGTTTTTGGTACACGATGCGGTACACTTTTTGTACAGGTCGAGTAACGATTTGATGATTAGGTAGGCGTACAATCTTGTGAGGTTCTAACGTGGGTACTCGAAAGTCTTCCACTTGTCCAGACAGTAAAGCATTTTTTAAAACCTCAAAGTTCACCACTTGGTTGGTTCGATAGTTGAGAGTCAAGCCTTTGACTTTACAAGAGGTGTGAAGTTGACCTTGCGGGTCTCGGTATCGGTACCCGTAATTTTTAGAGCCACCACTGGCAAAACTCAGAATGGTATCTTGAGGGTGCTCGTCTGTCCAGGCTCCTAAACGATCTCCTTGAATGGTAGGGTGTGGGCAACCGGGGCGATGGATGTAGATGCAACTGTCAGTATCAAAGTACAGGACACGATCTCCCAAGACTTCTAACGCTTCGTCGTACAATTTCAAACGAGCGTGAGCGGTCACGTAAGCGGCAATGACTACGTTGCTAAACTTGTCAGGTTTGACAAACTTGGGTTCTTCTTCGAAATTGACAATGATTAAATCATCGCGGACGATTTCGACGTGTTTGACTAGTATACTTTTGTCGTCCACTAGTTGAAAGTAACGATAAGGATCGGTGACGTATTCCGTTTTGGGTAAGATCGTACGTTGAGCCATTTTTCCCCACAAGCAATTGAGCATCACTTTGGCAAACGATCTTTTTCCTTCATTTTTTTCCACCTCTTCCAAAGTG
Organism: Margaritifera margaritifera; assembly: GCA_029931535.1. Taxonomy (NCBI): domain Eukaryota; kingdom Metazoa; phylum Mollusca; class Bivalvia; order Unionida; family Margaritiferidae; genus Margaritifera; species Margaritifera margaritifera. Next base: position 3,610,427 of record JAQPZY010001527.1, read on the forward strand.
ATGCCTTCGATGTCACGGTACTCTTCTTTGAATCGTTCTTGGTCTTCGGGAGTCTGACACCACGAAGGATAACCACTAGCTTCTTGTTTCAGTTTTAAAAACTGATTGACGTACCCCGAGAAAATGCCTGGATGATTGGTGGCGTCGTCCTTTTGGTATTGGGCTGTAGTTGTAAAGTGCCAAATTTCGTATACTTTCAACAAACGGTATCCACGATCCAGTGCCCAAAACAATTCGGCGCTAACCCACATTCCTGTCAAAGACCGTTCTTCCTTCGTGTGGTGACAGGGCTGATCTTGGTTACACGTTTCAGCACACGTCCGACATAAAGGAAACATCAGTTTTCCTTGACAATGGTGAGGTAAGATGGGATGGTACAAGTTGGTCGGAGGTAAGACTTTACATTTAATTAATCCTTCGTATTGACGAATGTGTTCCACGTCAATGTGTTCTGTCAAAATTTCAGGGTGACCGGTGGGAAAACGAGCATATTTACACACCCAAGGATACAAAGAACACACGTCGATGTATTTAATTTCTTCTCCTTGGGATTCATTCACGTCGTACAGCAAGCGAGTGGCATTGGTTCGTCCTCCAAATAAACTGTGTCGCGGATCTAAAGGTTCGATTTCGACCGCGTCGTAACTTTGGGTAATGTTCTTAAATTCAGGATCGGTTTTCAAACGTCGATCGTACTCGTGCTCTCACATTTCTACCACTTGGTATCCTTGACTTTCTAACTTGAGGCGTCGTTGGTAAGTCTGTTCGTATAACTGTTCCATGGTAGAATCTGAATAAGGGCCTTTCATGTCTCGATCAGGATAACAAGTAGGGCATCCGTGAAACAAACAACCCTGAAACTCGTATACCGTGTGCGGGTTTTCTAAATCAAATCCATCCACGGAATAACCTCCAATCTTCTTTTCTCCTCCTCCGTTTCTAGCATGTTGTATCCATTTGTCTTCTTTTTCACACAAGTAATGAAACCAACGTAAAGCTTTGACCGAATATTGACGACTAGCAAAGAGAGACGTGTTGGAGTTGATGATGGCTAGTTGGTTCTCGGGCATGAAATTTTGCCTGTAGACTAAGGAACAGGCTTTAGGTAAGGTGGCTGCATCTTTCTAAGGATCGACGTCTCCGTGATCGAGAAATAACTCTCGAAACTTTCCACAACAACGTCTTAAAATATCCACATCAGATCGACAATATTTGAGCATCTCTTCTTGAAAGTCAAATGGATCAGTCTGGTGAGCACGGTACCAAGTGTGAAAAGCTTCTCGCTGTTCGGGGCGCATTCTGTCGGGGTCGTAATCATGAAGGTCAGGCAAATGAGGTAGGACAGCATGTTGATTAGCTTCCGTGTTGAAGAAGTGAGGAAAGTAGCCTTTAGCCATTTCTGTCATGCCAAACGTTTTTGGCATGCCACTCAAAGGCATGGCCAAATAACTCATAGAATCTTTAAACTGGACTTGTCCTACTTTCATGTAGATAAGCTTTTTTCCGTTCATGGTGACTTCAGGTCGTTCGGTGCCATGGTTCAAATAATAATTGAGTAAAAACTGACCATCGTATCCCGAAAAATTGTGAGCTATGACGGTGGCATACCGATGACAATCTCCGTAACGTTGAATGTCTTCTTCGCTCCAACTGTCGTGGGTGGTAGGGTCTAAAACCCATTCAGCAAACTCAGACAAAGTGTTAACTCCACGAAAGATTTTTTCACGTCCTCCTGGAATTCGACTACAATGAGGACAGTGAAAATGAATCGATTCTTGAATGCACTGATCACAAGCCCGATGCGCCACACAGAAATTTGGAATGTGAATACATGTTTCTTGCATGCATTCGAAATCAAAAAAGATGAAATCTACTTGTTTCTTGTTCTTATTCTTCTTTATTTCTTTCTTCTCTGTCTTGTCAAACTTTTGAATAAAACATCGATGATCAAAATCGACGATCTGGTGACAAATAGAACATTTTTTCTTGCCAGCACAAACGTGTGCTTTAGGGTTGTTGGTACGAATTAGTTGTCTACACGTGGAACATAATTTCAATAAGTCGCAAGCACATTTTTGTTGGTGTCCTTGTGTCTTGCGATGCTGTTGGTAACAAGAAGGACTGACAAATTGGCGTCGACAGGTTTCACAATGGACATGGTGTTGTTGTTGTTGTTCAGGAAGGCATGGTTGGTCCGCTAAACAACCCCGACATCTTGCTCCGCAATGAATGTGTCGCTCCCTATTGTTAAACCCATAGTTGCATTTCTCACAGTAGTAAGAGTGTCCCAAAAATCCGGTAATACTAGTAATGGTATCAAAATGTTCTTGATGGTGATAGAGATGAATGTATTTTCCTTCAGGGAAATCAGGGCCTCGAAACACCATATCTCCGCGCACTTCTTGAGGGTGAACTTTCAAAGTATAGTGAGGAGCCAAAACATCTTGAAGTTTCTGCATTTGAGAAATGCCACACACGGTCTCTTTAGGGATCCCTGCTTGTTGCAACAAGAGATCTGCTTCTTTTCGTTGTTGGGGTTTGTTAGACTTTCGAATGTTATTCCAGGCTTTTTTCCATTCTTTACTCTGGTTCTTGTTAGCATAGGTGCGGCCCACCACGATAGCTCGAGCCAAGCACATTTGGTCTTGAGTATTGTCGATTTGGACGACACTACGTTTGGTAGTACGAAGATCGTCCACCAATAACGGTTTTCTGCTTCGTCCACTTCCTCGAGGTGGAGCAACGTGTGTCATGTAGAGTGTGGCCTTTCCATCGGTGATGGTAAACTTGTCGTTGGATTGTTGCACATGTTCTATTTTGGACATGACTTTGTCTGGCGTTAATTCTGCCGGGGTGCTGAACTCAATCCAAACGGGACTCTTCAAGTTGTCATGATGGATGGCCAGTCTCAAGCGATCATCTTCTTTGGCTCCACATTAACGTTTCAAGTTCTGTAACACAGAACTCCACAAATCGCTAATGAACCCCGCCGCTTTCTCGGGAGGTACTTCGGACTTGAAGTCTTTGAAGTGCACCGTATGAGTGTAGGCAGTGGTTCTAAATTTTCGAGAGGTAATTTTTTTACTCTCTCGAATCCGATAGTAATTTTCAGGAGGAGCCAAGGTACTAGATTGTGTTTCTTGGTCTGGGGTTCTGGTGTTGGTAGTAGTGGTGGTGGGTTTTGTTTTAGGTGGTTTTGAAGATGGTAAGGTTTCAGGTTCACTCATCTCCTCTTCGAAGTCACTGGCATGGACTTGAGCTAGTAGTTCATCTAACGGTGTTTCAGGTGGCACGAAAAATTGTTGTCGTGGCCTCTTTGTTTCTTGTTGTTCTGGTTTCTCATGGTTTGGGCGTGATCTTTTCATCTTGAACTTTACTTTGAAACTGATTCAGTTTCACCCAGGTACCTTTATATAGAGAGAGGTGAGTATATAAAGAGAGAGCTTCGTACCTTCAGAATCCGTCTTTGGTGATTGAACTTTCAAAACTGCTGAAAAGATGGAAGAGTCAAGAAGAAGAAAAAATCAATACTCTAAGAAAGGACATCCTTCTGAGTATATATGGGATTATCTAGCCAGAGGAAGAACAGTGAGAGATAAAAGTCAAGATACTTGTTATATCTGCCAAGAGAAAGGTCATTGGGCTCTAGAATGTCCACAACGACAACATCAAATCAGAGATAAAAGTGAAGATACTTGTTATATCTGTCAAGAGAAAGGACATTAGGCTCCAGAATGCCCACAACGTCGAAACCCAAAAAAAGAAAAGAGAGACAAAACAAAAGATATCTGTTATTATTGTAGAGGACCAGGACATTGGTCTTCGGAGTGCCCACAGAAAGAAGAAGAAGAAGAAAATCTAGCAGAGGAGAGGGAGGAAGCCGAAGGATCTTCAAACCTAGAGGAAAAAGAAGAACATATCATCAAAAAAAGTAAGAAGAGAATGAGAAGAATGGAAGACAGTGAGAATGAAGAAGAAGATATGGAAGATATGATTCCTGTGACGATCAGGGTCCCTATGAAGAAGAAGAAATTCAAGAAAAACAAGAGAAATAGTGAGAATGAGGAAACTATGATTCCTGTGACGTAATTCAAGAAGCACAAGAATTTCAGAAAGTGAACTTTGTTTTTTTTTTTTTGGAGTGTGGTGTTATATGTTCATTGGTGAATTATTTTGTAAAAAAAAAGGAGAGAATACACCAGACTGGAAAAAAAGTAAGTGTTTTTTGTGTTATTTTGTTTTAGAATATAGACGCACGCACTCACACTTATATACAACACAATGGGATTTTTTAAGTTTTACTTGATTTGGCAATTTGATTTCTTTTCTAGAAATCTGGGGGCCCTTAAAAGGACCGTTGGGGTGTTTGTTTGATTGAAAAAAACAAACTTTTTGAAGTTTTTTTTACATAATCAACTTCAATTGTCGTAGTCCTTTACCACGACTCAATCCAAATCCTGCTGCTACTGCTGTGTTTTGCTTATGGTGGTAGTCACTGGTGGTGTTTGTGGTGGTGGTGGTGGCATCTCACTAGAACTGGTAGGCTTGGAAGAATGTTTAGCCCGTTATGGTCTTTTTCAATTTGGCTGAGATAAAGAATACTTATAGGCATTTGTCATCCATTTTAACTCATATAATATCTCTTCTAAAAGACTCACCGATTTTTCTTCAGGACTGATGCCTTCCTTTACTGTTTCCTTCTTCTCCTCCTCTTCTAACTGTTGTCTGATTTCTTCCTCACTTTTTCTTCTTCTCTCTTCTTCTTCTTTCTGCTGCTGAAGAAGAAACATTTCTTCATCCTCTCTTTGTTTCTTTAAAAATTTTTCCATCTCTTCCTGTTGCTTCTTTTTAAATTCATCCATCAATTCATCCACTGCTGAAGCAACAACAGTAGCAGTAGTAGTAGTAGTAGTATTCTCAGACGACTGAAACTCTTGATTTAGAAAATCTAAATCAAAGTCTTCCGGCCGGAAGTTCAGCAAAGCAGCAGCAGCAGCAGCATTAATCATTGAAGGCTCACTCCAATACATACTACTTGTCTTTCCGGTCTCCATGAAGGCTGTCGAAAAAGTAATAAGCCCTACGAACGCTACGATACCTTTATACCCAAAATGACGTCATACCCCTACTCTCTTCCCATTGGAAGAAAAGCCGACCCACTTGTAACGCGCTATTGGATTGGTAGTTGATTTCGATGCATTTCAATCCGATCGTAAGGTATATATACCACCGCTTGTTTCATAAAGCTTCACCGGTTTTTTCTCCAAGACTACTCCTAAAGAAAAAAATGTGGACCAGTGTGGAATCCTCCAACATCGTCTCAGGAATGCTGTTTAATCCAGCATTCCCTATGTATGTGAAGGCCTCATGGGCCATCACAAAAATTACAGATACCGCTACATGGAATCGTCAGATTTATGTGGAGAGACAAGGCTGTCTAAAGAGGGTTTTGATGTACGGACCGGAAGTCAGAAGAAGTTTAAGGAAAAGAAAACCCTCTAGGAGATGCCCATGTTAAACAACAACAAAAAACAACGGCCCTTTTGAGGACCACCTATTACTCAAGAAAAGATTAATTTTTCCAATGATTGCCCTATATATATATTTATGTTTTATATGTTTGTATGTTTTTTTGTTTGTGATAGTCTACCCAACAAAAACAAAAAAAAAAACCTTTTCCCTCTTATATGTTTGTGGTGTATGTAAGTTTGTGTTTGATATAAAAAAAGGATAGTGTGGTGTGTGTTTTTTTTTTGTATGTATGGTTTTTTTTTTTTTTTGGAAAAAAAGGGGGATGTTTTCCATCACGTCCGCGCTTCTAGCATATAAAGCGGTGCCTTCCACAGTGACGCCATTGTCTCTCACAATGGGTAAAAACGAACTCTGGCGCAATAAGAAGGCTGCCATGAAATACATCGAGGATTTTAGATTGATAATTCGGTCAAAGGTCCAAGATGTACGTGGTGGCCGTCAATCAAAAGCCAACAAAACACGGGTCCAAAAAGTCATCGAATCTTTTAGAGCTTATGGGGAAAAATTCGCCGAATGTCCAGCTCCGTTGGCGATATGTATATGCAACAATTTGGCATCCCATTTTGAACTCCAGAGGGAAAAATTCTTTGTAGAACGCGCCATGAGAGATTATGACATGGGCGATTTTATGGATCCAGACATCAGCCCAAAAAAGAGGAAAAGGCTGCGGATATTGGATCTTGTGCCGGACCATCTAAAGGATATTATTTAGCAGATGCTAACCCAAAGCCTCTGAGTCCTTTTAAGGGCTAAAAAGAGTTCCTGTTTATTACCTCTTGGTTTTCATTTTGGCTTGAAAACCTTTTCGAATACAACTATATCTTACCACAAATATGAACAATTATCCACCGAATCCAATGATAACTTGATAATATCTGATTAAGATCACAAAATTATGAGGGTTACTTAAACCCAAATTCATTTATTTATTACATTTTTTCGGAAAATAAATGTACACTATGTTCACGAAATTTCAAAATTGATAGGGAATTAGGAAAATTTATACAACTGACTAAATGTGACCGTAATTACAATATGTGGCTAACACACAATTGGTATTAGGGACAGCCCGACTTAGTATAACTGGGCAGAATTTGATCATGTGTGTACGTTCTTGGCGTTTCGGCTACCGCCACGCTTCGCGCCTTCGCTTGCTTAGTCCGTGCCGCCTTTTCACTCCTGACTGCATACTTGACACAATTCAATCTACAACGTGCGCTACAACGCGCACACATATACCTGTAAACATTGTGGTTCTAGTCCTATGAACAGGTATAAAGGTTCACACTCTCATATAGCGCACATTCATTTAACCCCCTTAATTGTGGGGAACCATGTTGCGCTGGGGAGGTGTACTTAGAAATAATTTACACATCCCTCTGGGATGTGTAGACGGTGCTCATCCTCCAATAGCGCGCAATCATTTTAACCCCCTTAATTGTGGGGAATCATGCTGCGCTGGAGGGGAGTACTGAAAATAGAGTCAGGTGGTTGCAATCTGTCAACACACCTGACCACTTAACCCCCCTATGCGTGCTTCGCACGCTGTGGGGGTATAGTCGTACATGCATGAATGGGCGAACACGACTTTAATTCAAATTACTACTACAGTGACGCCATTCACACTTTCACTCTACAAGAATGAACTCTGTTGAATTGTTACAAGAAGCTTGGGATAGAATGGTGGATGTCGAGTCCTTGATGGAAAGGTTGGAGTATTGGTGGAGATATCCTGCCACCAAACCATACGTCACCAGCCAACTAGCGGCTCTCAAATCAGCAAGAAGGTTGGTGACTGATGTCTTGGTGGAGGAAAGACAAAAAACTTCCTCAACCCCTTGCCGTGTGGGGTTCATCAAGAAGAGCCTGGATTTACTGGATGAGGTGGAGTACTTCCTGAACCGAGTTCAGGAAGATTGTTATATTTATCCACCCGCCAGTAACGTCAGGCGCGAAGAGGTGAACCTTCACATGGTGAAGGTATTGTTAAAGAAAGTTTTAGAAAAGGAAGTGGTTCACATTAAGATCTTGTGGGCTCTTGAACGCTCCAAGAAAGAACAGGCCAGGAAAGAAAAGGAATTCGAACGCCTGAATTTAAATTGGATGAAAATCCAAGATAAATTCAGGCGGATGAAACATCCTGACTGGCTACCTGATTCACCAACACTTCCAACCAAGAAAAAAAGATCTCACACCACCTTCCTAAGCTTCTTTACCCAATGTTGGAGGAAATAATAATCTTCCTCCAATGGTCCTTTTTAGGACCACCCATTTTTCAAGAAAGATTAATTATTCCCATCCTTGCCATGTCCTACACACACGACCCCCCGTATGTAGTGACGAAGACAACGTCCTCTACTATCAAAAACACCCCCCCCCACCCAGTTTTTGATGGTAGAGGACGTTGTCTTCGACACTACATACGGACGCTATGATAAATTCCCGTAGGACCCCATAGTGCCAACACGACCCCATAAATCTTGGCACTTTTGACCCCATAATGCCTCCAATGTTAAACTCCCGTAAGACCCCATAGTGCCAGCAAGACCCCCAGTACCCACCAGCAACTACTTGCATACCGATGGCTTCTCTCATACTTGCAGTTGTATTTTAAACCAATAGGAAAGTGCATACCGATGGCTTCTCTCATACTTGCAGTTGTATTTGAAACCAATAGGAAAGTGCATACCGATGGCTTCTCTAATACTTGCAGATGTATTGAAACCAACAATTGTATTTGAAACCAATAGGAAAGTGCATACTCATGGATTCTCTCGTACTTGCAGATGTATTTAAAACCAATAGAAAAGTGCATACTGATGGTTACATATCTTAAATATCAGTGGTTTATACAAGATGTTTAAAGTATGAACTTAAAATAGACAAACTAAAACCTCAAACTAAAAAATAATATCTCAAAAAAATATAATAAAACGGTTTTTCATAATCACCTTGAGAAAATAAGAGAATACAATGGAAACTTATCATTCTTTCTTGTCATTTTTGACAAATTTGAAATTCAGCCTTTCCTTACTGTTAATTTACTAAAAACAGAAACATCACAACTGTAATATATTTGAAATAGTGCCCATGACATTTTAATAGAGTAGGGATGATAGTCACGATATCCTAAAATACCTAGAGATGAAAGACTTTGTACTACCTGTAAGAAGAAACAATTTTTTTTATACTGTAGAAAATGTTCAGGATAAATATCGAACAGATCTCTTTAATTTATTTCAAATAGATTTGTACTACAGGGATTTAAATTTATTTGAAAAACTAGTATTGAAAAAAATGTAATCCCAAGTACAAAATCACAACAAAATCAGTATACACTTTTCTATCCCAATCCCTATAACAAACTTGACATATATACATTTAATACGAATTAAATGAATAATATATAGCACATTATTATTATTATTATTATTATTATTATCCATTCATGTTCATCTCTATGTGACAGACACCTGATTTGTATTGGTATATTTCTAAATAAATATAATTAACTTATCCTCACACTTTCTTTTAAAGCGTCAGGGATAGTGTGATACTCCACCTTTCCGTCTGTCCGTGCGCCTATCCGTCTGTCCGTAACCAGATCTTTACCTAAACCGCTGATTAGAAATTCACGACATTTTGTAGTTATGTTGCTCTTGGGTTAACCATCTGCAGGTTGGGATGGTGGAGGTTGGTGTCATCATTGGTCACAACCCCATTTAGGGAGTCAAATGTCATATTTTTACACAAATTTCAATTACAATGACATTTCCAAATATTTTCTGACCCAAATGTATGTCATAGCAGGAAGAATATTTGACGGATTTTAGGTCACTGTCCAGGGGTTGGGGGCCAGAACCTGGGTTGTGGGGTGTATGGAAGGGGTGCGGGGGGGGGTAGGAATATGCAGTAGAAAGAGCCAGTACAGTTGCTCTAGTTTTTTTATTTGTTTATTAGGGGATGGGGGCATTTACCTCTCCTAGAGTGTGTTGCATGTATGGCCACGAAATTGTATATGCGTAATCACCTTTATCACTTATGTTAGCATCCGTAAAATGTAAATTGTGTTTTGCAATGAGTTACTTTTATGCTAAAGTGGCTATGCCCAGTTTTGGGATATTTTACCGGCGCAACAGGCGAGACATAACATTTATATAATTTCCTGTTGCTTTATACGAATCACTGACATTCAAATTTGTTTGAATTATAAACGTGATAGAAGGAAAAAGTCTTTGATTTGGATTGATTTCATGGACAGTAACAACTCCGTTTCAGTCACGTCTTCTCTTTCTAAAGCACCAATTCTATTCGTGTATTGATATAGACCTGAGGTGTGTTTGGCACTTGTGACCAGAACTATGGTCGGACTTAAATCATCATCTAGATACTGTGTTGACTTTGGTTCATCTAAATTCTAAACACTAATCCGTTTCTTTTCATCATAACCATAGTTACCAATACAATTGAGCAACAAATTAAGGGTGAACAAATTTTCAAGTCACGAAGCCAACACCCTCACCCCCCCCCCCCTTTTCCACCCTTAATAAACCGGTAATGATACAAGTTCATATGCTAACGAACGTTGCCGTATTGATGTCAGGTTAATAGTTTAGATCACGTGATAGTTGTCGGTATTAACAACATTTACATTTTTGTCTCGACTTAACAGGTAAAAGAAAGTTCTCTGATTTTCCATCACGCGTGCTGGGAATGTCGGTAAAGTTACGTCATGCTGATTAACATGCATTTCCTGTTTGAGAACTTCTCCAAACTTGAACCACTTCTGTTATAACTGGAACGTGGATATAAACATAGCAATTATTCCCAACTTAAATCTGAATTGTACAATATAGCACAGCAAGAGCTAAAGTGAGTGAAAAATACAGAAGATTAATCAGGAAGTATTAAAGAAGAGTCAACTCTAACTGTTATCAATACTTTGTCCGCACACTTTGAGACCGGTAAGACATCACTGACGTTGATAAACTTCCCACCGCAGTGACATAGATATGTTGGACAAACTGTTTAAAATGTGAAAATCCTAACCAGTTGCGGAGCGAGGGGTGCGGGTCCGGGGGTCAGTTGCTCCTGGGCGCCGGGCAAGAAGGAGGGGGGCGCCGTCGCGAGCTTGTTTTTAAAACTATCCGGGAATAAGATGGGGGGTGGGGTGGAGGTTGGAAAGTGACATAAAAACTGTTCTCTGTGGCAAAATAGGGGCGCCACTAAGGAACATTGCCCCCGGGGGCCTAGAATCCTCGCGCCGCCACTGATCACAACTAAGTATACTAAAAATCTGTTTGAAAAAGTTTGAAAACATTTTGTCCACGACATTTTTTTTTCTTTATGTAATTTAACGTTTTAAAAACAAATTGTTAAAAAAGTATATAACCATAAATTTGTATAATTTGATTGTCACAGGTAAAAATATGTATAACATTTGGTTTAGTAAATTCGACCTTATAAGCTTATGTTCAGTTCGCTATAACATGTATCAGTACATGTTTACGTGTGGTTCTATCTATAACTTCCTAGTTTTACCTAAATACACGTATTCATTCATCAGAACGTTTAGTTACATCGTGTCTATTTTATATGCACTGTTAAATTGTATAAATTTGTATATATATATATATATATATATATATATATATATATATATATATATATATATATATATATATATATATATAATGGCTTGTAGACGTTCATCTCTTGTTTTAGCATAAATGGTATCTAAATTGATGAACCACGGGCGTTTGCAGAAGTAATTACGCTTCTATCGAATAGCGACGCCATGACTTAATGATTCATGTAAAGATAAGGTGATGTATCCAGGTATCACACTGTTTAAAAACACCGTGTTCTGGAGGTGTAGGAAAAGGTGGTAATTTTTAAAAAATGTAAATAAGTCAAAGGGGTACGTAGGAAAATAAGTCTTTTTAACTCGTAACAATATCCGAAAACTCATTAGCCAGGAACGATCCTTTTACAGTGATCACTACCTCGCTGGTTATAACAGATTGTGGTAGAACGCAAAATATGGTCGACAGTACATTCTTGGAATCTAACGTGCGAAATATAGGTCAGAGTGACGTACTCTTTTCATTTTAATGCAACAATCATCAACCTTATTTTCTGTGTAATTATTTTTGGCCAATAATACAGTATACTGTGATTAAGTGACTTGTATATATGCATACCCGAAATTAGTGTCACTTACATTACGATAGACAGAAGGACACGATACATCCTCGCCTGTTTACCTTGTCAAAGAGCGGATGACACCAGTGTCACTGATTGGGTTCTATTTGTTGTTTCATTTATCATCAAAGTTTTCGCTTAGGGTCATTCTGCAAGGAGACCGAGTTTATTTATTTATTTACTTATTTATTGCTGCCGTCGTCGTGTTCGTTGATGTTAAGGAGCGAATTTCGATGCTGCTGCTGATAGTTGTTTTGTAACACATAGGCCTATGGCACACATGATTCGGGGAAAATTCGGCAAATTTGAAATTTTAATGGAAAGCAACTGTTCTTCAGAGAGCAATGAGTATGTTATATCATTTTTCCTTGGATTCTTGTTCCTGTGTCATCTGAAAATATCTCCAAAGTGGAGATCATTCGAGCTTTGCTATCGGCAAACATTTGCCAGAGCACGAGGGTTGAATTTGAACCCAAAGGTTCAAAGGCTTTCCTGACAAATCTACAATAATGGTCTAATTTGAAAAATCATCGAGAGTTCCACAGTTAGAAATCCGCAGGTTCGGTCAAACTAACTTGCTTATTACAGACGATCAATATGTCTACAATCGCCTTACTATCTGCGTACTCACCGTGGAATGAATAAAAATATTATTGACAAACGTCTGCGCGCGTACCTAGTAATTTCAGGTAAGATTCGATTGATTCACTTGAACTGATACGACCTTAATTGGAAATTTACCAGCAATCGGATGTCAACCGTTAACGAAACATATTACACATTATTAAAGACTCTCACTGGAAGGCAGATATTATTGATCCTGGCATTTATAGCAAAATCTCTTATGACGTTTCTAAATGCGTATGTGTTGCATGAGGCAATCTTTTAATCTAAAAAATACTGCCCGTTGTCTCGTTTGTCTCTGCACACAGCTAAATACATAGAGTCCTGGGTGGCGTCGTCGTCATCAATGTTGAGCTTGTGTGTTAAAATGTTTAGATTTATATAACTTACATCGTGTGTGTGTGCGTATGTATGTATGTATGTATGTATGTATGTATGTATGTATGTGTATATATATATATATATATATATATATATATATATATATATATATATATATATATATATATATATGCAAACAAGTAAAACATTACTATTTTGTCTTTTGTTTATATAAATTTATTACATTGACTTGGCAAGGCGATAATATGTTGATTGGCTAAGTCGCAATAACTGTGATCAGAAATTTAATAGACAATTAATGCGGCTACCTTTGTTGGATGCAAATCCTAAACAGCGTGACTGCGGGCTATATTCCTTTGGCTGTACAATGTACAACTTATGTCACGACATTGTTGAATATTAATTATATTTTCGCGTAGACATACAAATAGATATCTTTTATTTAGAGTCGGTTTGCATTTACATATTAAGAAACATTAGCTCATTGTATGCATGCATGCATACATACATACTAATTTCACTAACTAGTTATTAAAAATCTTGTTTCTATGCTAAAAATACATTGAAAAAGAGAGAAAGCACTGGAAGCATATATATCACACATCTACGATTGGAGTCTATGCACTGGAAGCATATATATTACAAGACAGAGTAGATACGAGTAACTAACAGGAAACATTTATGAAAACAAAACACAGGAGTTAAAAGTAACCGAAAGCTACAAGCAATACAATAGAACTAACAAGCGACTAAAAGCTGTAAGCAAAACTACGCATCTGCAACCTAAAACCACCACGCATGCGTCAGAGCTAATATAACTAATATACATCTAAAATGGGGATGAAAATGCATATAAAACTGTGTAAGCAACATAAGCCATATTTAAGGTAATTGCTGCAAGCAAATCTACAAAACTAAAATGGGGATGAAAATGCATATAAAACCGTGTAAGCAACATAAGCCATATTTAGAGTAAATGCTACAAGCAAATCTACAAGACTAAAATGGGGATGAAAATGCATATAAAACCGTGTAAGCAACATAAGCCATATTTAGAGTAAATGCTACAAGCAAATCTACAAGACTAAAATGGGGATGAAAATGCATATAAAACCGTGTAAGCAACATAAGCCATATTTAGAGTAAATGCTACAAGCAAATCTACAAAACTAAAATGGGGATGAAAATGCATATAAAACCGTGTAAGCAACATAAGCCATATTTAGAGTAAATGCTACAAGCAAATCTACAAAACTAAAATGGGGATGAAAATGCATATAAAACCGTGTAAGCAACATAAGCCATATTTAGAGTAAATGCTACAAGCAAATCTACAAGACTAAAATGAGGATGAAAATGCATATAAAACCGTGTAAGCAACATAAGCCATATTTAGAGTAAATGCTACAAGCAAATCTACAAGACTAAAATGGGGATGAAAATGCATATAAAACCGTGTAAGCAACATAAGCCATATTTAGAGTAAATGCTACAAGCAAATCTACAAGACTAAAATGAGGATGAAAATGCATATAAAACCGTGTAAGCAACATAAGCCATATTTAGAGTAAATGCTACAAGCAAATCTACAAGACTAAAATGGGGATGAAAATGCATATAAAACCGTGTAAGCAACATAAGCCATATTTAGAGTAAATGCTACAAGCAAATCTACAAAACTAAAATGGGGATGAAAATGCATATAAAACCGTGTAAGCAACATAAGCCATATTTAGAGTAAATGCTACAAGCAAATCTACAAAACTAAAATGGGGATAAAAATGCATATAAAACCGTGTAAGCAACATAAGCCATATTTAGAGTAAATGCTACAAGCAAATCTACAAAACTAAAAATTAAAATACTAAACATGCAGCAGTTCATGACAGTAACAGCAACTTCTTTAGCGTTTCTTAGGTTGCCATCGATACAGCGAGTTGATTGTTTCTTTGTATTTTTTAAAAAGACAAGCATGTTCTTCACTCACAGCAGTAAGTCATTTCTAGAAGGTCCAGTACACATGATCGGGGACATCAAAAATATAAGCTACATGAAAAGGTGTAAACCGCAGGCCAGCATTGAAGTTTTCTTGATTAAAATCCTTAAAACTGCGGTAAATAAATGTACTGTGTTGTTGTTGGTACTCTTCATTTGATCATTATGAAACCATATTGTGGAAGTCACTAATACCAGTCTTCAAATTTTCAGAGTTGCATAGATACTACTTTATGTTACTAAAATAACATCTACAAGTGAAGGTATGAAGTGATTTTAAAACAGGTTGATCCAGAAATTAGATTTATTGTGTTAAAAATATAAAGAAGGGTTGACATTTGTTTTGATTTAAAAGGCCACAATTTAGGTCTCTTAGAAGCATGAAATTATCATACTGGATAGTAATTTTATCTAAAAATTAAGTACAGTCCATCAGAAACAGCTATGATTTAGTCTTCTGCTAATTATAATTTTGCTTCCGTAAACTGTCACTTTTAAAGCAGATGACAACAATATAGTTTACGTGCACGGTACAAACCGTGCACTCAATATGCGTCGAGTCTCATTATCGATACTACTGGTGTTGCGGCGATTACTACTGCTGCTGCTAGTAGGTCACACATTATGTATATATTTTCATTAAGGTGTCTTACATGCTTCACCACTTTCTTTTCTTGAATTCCATTCTTACGATACTCATTTATTTCTGTATATCCCGCTTTTCTCTATTCCCATTTTTCTTCTACGTGACATATTTATTATTTTAGCTCACTTTCCCAACCGATCCTTAGGTTTAATATAAGACCTTGCCTTTTTCATGCGTCTGTCCGTCCGTCAACATGCAAAATTTTCTGTCTCTTCGCAAAAGTCGCTGGGCAAGTTTGTATCAAAGTTCTCATTACAATCAAACCAAAAGTGTATGCTGGTAATCTCCATAGCAACATTGTGGATTCCAAAACGACCAAATGTAACACCAATAGACATTTTGAACATATTTTTCCAGCAGAGCCGAGTTAATTTTGATCAAACTTGGTAGGAGTGTCCTTTGGTACATGATTTACCAAAATTGTGTGAAGGCGAATTCTGCTGCAACGATGTGGCTTCCATTTAAACTAGAAATAAACCCAGTTTTCGACATCTTTTCTTCAGAGCAGCTAATTCTAATCACACTTACACACTTGATATATATATATATATATATATATATATATATATATATATATATATATATATATATATATATATATATATATATATATATATATATTACGGTAGCATTCTTCCCCTGAGCGCCTAGGCCTTTCTAGTTTGTACAAATTGTTCTGGTCCACCATCAGATGTCGCTGCTGTAGCCAAAAGTAACAAATGACCAACTTCACTAAAATGTGATCGATTTAGATCAAATAAATCAAATCAAGGTTTTTTAATTCTGTATATACGATGCCTATTATGGCTAATACTATTAAAACTAGCTTAGAACTTTAAAGAACTTCTCAAAAACCGCTCGACCAATTTTGACAAAATATGAAGGGAAGCGTCCCGACGGAAATTAATTTCCAACTTTTGTCATTCCATCTTTTGCCCCGACCTCTGAGGAAAAGGGACATAGAAACGTTGTTCATCCATCTGTGTGTACATCCGTCCACCTCTGCATATACATCAATTTTTGAGAACACAATTATTTGCTCAATTTGTGTAAACATATAAACACAATAAAGTTTCCGCAAATAATGCTTGCTTGTAAGATTAAAGAATCTAGATTTATTCAGTGAAAAAGCACCTAACGCGGTACAAGAGGATAACAAAAGATGCTAACAGAAATGATTACGTATGTTGACGTCCTATCTCATCAGCAGCAAGTTCTCCGCGTGCTTGTTAAAAAGCAAAGATTTTGAAAGTCAAAGTACTTCTGAGTTTTCTTAGCCTTTCGTAACTTTTAAAGTAAGTTTGAAGAGCAATGATTATTAGCAACTTGTATAAGCGTTTATTAAAACCAATGTGGACCTGAATTGAAAGAATACATATTGTTTGCATTGCTATGTTAGAAGAAACAAGCAAGTAGAAATCATAAAGGTAAACTATTTCATTGCGTGCACGTGCCATGGATGGCTAAATAATTATATGCATCTAAGAAATGAGTAATCGATATATTATGTGCTGGAAAAGCATTTATTCCAGGAAGAACATGGATATAACGTTAGTTTGAGATCCACCAGTCTTGGGACATTTGGAGAGACATTAATGCAAGTTAGATGTCATTTCGTGGTTAACGCTTCATCATCATATGACAATGGCTTCCAAGATAATTAGGTATACATATCTTAGCGGAAATGCGCTTATTGAAGAATACGGAAGCATATAACTGCCAAGTTGTGACACGGATAAATAAAATTTATTGTGAATATTCGCAATAATTTAGCGAATATTCACACTACTTTTGCGAATATACACAATAATATAGTTAATATTCGCAAACACATTGCGAATATTCGCAAATATATATAAAACTTGTTATATTTCCATGTCTCAGCTTGGTACTAATGGGCTTCAGTAGAAATAAAACTAGTCATTTTAATGAATTTATTACAGCGCCGCAAGATGTTTGACGAGAATGGTTCATCAGGTGAGGATCTCTGCTACAAATTAAGCTAATTTTTGAACCTGCTTATAAATGGTATAATATGTATGCAATATAACAATTAAGCCTGGGAAAAATGAACAAGAAAAAGTAAAAACGGATGCATATTAAATTATTACACGATAAATCCTAAAAGATGAATCAATTCAGTATGACATTTGACTGACGAAATTCCCTGTATTTGTGCGTGTTAAAACTAATAATATATTTCTTTTTATTCTAAGTGAATGATCTTGCCTTTATGATTTAAAATACAAAATGACATTGGTCTCTAAATTGGCTTTTTGCGCACGCATAGATAACGCAGTCATTCATCGAGAGGAATGTTTTGTGATCGGCCAGTTTCTGTTGTTTGACAATTGTTCCCTGTTCTAAGTTAGTCAAAATCCTTTTAATTCTTTTCTGAATAAGATAAATCAAATTATGTAGTTTTCTAATACATTTTGAGACTTAACTATCTATTAATTCAAAATCTTGATGAATTGTTTATATTTAAATTCGATTTAGATAAAATTTATCATTTATTCGTTTCTTAACTTATCTTTTAAAATTCATAATGGACAACGTTAAAATGATCTTTTTGAATACCATATATAGGACAGTCATGTACGTTATTTATAAATGATGCAGGTACTTAGTCTGTAATATTAATATCTTTGCACATTTGTTTTCCAGAAAGAGATAGTGCCAGTTTTAATAGAGCTTGCCATTGGAAATTCACCCATTTCTCCATACACCATGAAATTAAATATTGTCCTAATATATTTTTGGCACACGTTTTCCGATGATGGCATTTTTTTTGGTAATCTCCCAAAAATGTGCACGTAACAAAGATTGTTCAGGACGACTACTGCCTACATCTCAAACACGTCCCATCTTTATAAAATCAGAGCACAATTTTGCCAGTTTTGACATTTTTCAGAAATAAAGTCCATACGCATGCATAAAAGATGAATACAAATTACCGATTACTAGCCATCATATCGACCGCATGGTTAGATTATGTGGGTAGTACTCGTCCACTGCGGCTCTATGGAGAACTCATTTCTTTTCACGTTTCTTTGTACTCGAAAATAATAACATAGTCACAAGGGTCGCTGATCATAGAATGTACCGATTAAGGAAGAATGTATGGACCGTAAGGGAAATGTCTTGTCCCTTTTTAGTAAAAATAAAAAATTAATAAAGAAATCCGTTTATCTGAAATTAATTTTAATTGGGCTACAGAATAAGCACAGTAGACATTGGGATGGAAGTTCCTAAATATATTAGAAAGCGTCCATAGTTTGAAACCTTTTTCTGACATCTTAAGTGTGGATTGAACTGGAAACTAATCTGATTCACTTACCAGATCACATGCAGCTTTTAAAAATGTGTACGGCAAATAAATATGAATGGAAGTCTAAAATAATCGCCTATTTCTCCACTGAGTAATTATTACCTCCATAAACGCTTAATTTAAATACAAATCTATTGCGCCTGATTGTACTAAATCTAATGTTAACGACAGATGATGATGATTACGCCAATGATGACGACTACAAAGATGATAAATAGATGATATGATGTGAATAGCGACAAAATACCAGCCATGACGAAAATGAAGAGAACAAAGAAGCAATATAATGATGCACACTACGACGATGACGTCAATGACGACAACAAGACAGTTAACAATAATGAGGATGCTGAGGACTGCATGTTGTATACATTGAACATTTAAGGTTTCTTGGAGTTTTACAGCGGGGTTCATTTGTGTAGAAAAGGGGAAAGAAATCGAAGTGCCAAATGTACCCTGCGAAATGATAATGTGCAAGTGGTCCGCAATCGATAATCCATTAGAATAATTGACTTAAGACAACGGGTTCATTGTTACTGCGGAATAAATGTCGAGTCGATATAAGTGAAACTGTGGATAATTGAGTACATAATTGACCCAATCAAATGTTACGTGTTTTGGAATGAGATCGCGTGTAGCGCTCGAACTGTATGTGGATACTAACAACGATATTTTTTGTTTAATATCTTTTCATTCACCATTTCAGAATACAAGTGTTCTTCAAATTTAAAACTGTATACATGTATACGTCGTCATGAGGTTCTGGTGAGCTTGTTAGGTGTTATATTACAGTCATGTTAACCAGTGATAGACAACGTCATGGTGTTGTCACGTGAGCTTGTTAGGTGTTATGTTACAGTGACGTTAACCACAGATAGACGGCGTTATGTGAGCTTGTTAGATGTTATATTACAGTGACATTAACCACTGATAAATGCTGTCGTGTGAATTTGTTAGGTGGTATGTTACAGTGACGTTAACCACTGATTTACGATGTCATTTAAGCTTGTTAGGTGTTACTTTACAGTTACATGAGCCTCTGATAGACGGTGCCATGTGAGCTTATTAGGTGTTATGTTACAGTGACAAGAACCACTGACAGAAGGCGTTATGTGATTTTGTTAGGTGTTATGTTACAGTGACATTAACCACTGATATACGTCGTCATGTGAGCTTGTTAGGTATTATGTTACATTGACATTAACCACTGAAAGACGTCGTCATGTGAACATGTTAGGCGTAATGCTATATTCGCAAGAACCACTGATAGACGGCGTTATGTGAGCTTGCTAGGTGTTTTGTTACAGTGACATTACCCACTGATAGACAACGTCCTGTGAGTTTATTAGGTGTTATGTTGCAGTAAATGAATCCCTAATATATATATCGTTATGTGAGCTTGTTAGGTGTAATGTTAAAGTGACAAGAACCACATGACGTCGATCAGTGGTTCTTGTTACTTTAATATAACACCAAACAAGCTCACATGACTTTGTTTATCAGTGATTCAGGTAACTGTAATGTAAGACCTAACAAGCTAACAGTGACATTAACCACTGATAGACGTCGTCATGTGAGCTTGTTAGGTGTTATATGTTACAGTGACACGAACCATGGACAGAAGGCGTTATGTAAGCTTCTTAGGTGTTATGTTACAGTGGCATTAACCACTGACAGAAATGATCTTTCGACCTCGGCATCATTTTGTAGTTAGACTGAAAGTATTGTAAATAAAGTGTGTTTTTTTCAGCGTGGCTCAATAAAAGCCTGGGATTACATAGCTAAGTGTGCCTATTAATCGCCTGGGATTACATAGCTAAGTGTGCCCATTAATCGCCTGGGATTACATAGCTAAGTGTGCCCATTAATCGCCTGGGATTACATAGCTAAGTGTGCCCATTAATCGCCTATATCGCTATTCCTGCTTGTCTCAGTTAAAGAATTATTCGACATTTGCATTGACCGTTTTATTGTCGAGTCCACAACAGTCATTTTTTCCCACGGTGGTGGTGGCGGCAACGGCGGAGATGTCATTGTCAGCAGTTTGTTAAGGTCTTGGTTAATTTTTTTTTTTCTTTTTCATTTGCTTATATTTCCTAAATCTCTATACGGATTTTCTTCATACTTAGGATAAATCATTACGAGGCTAAGACAATTCCTTCTGCGACACGAGCTCTCATCCTTTTGATCTTAGGGTCAAGATCACAGTCATAGAAAATTTGTACTAAGGTTTTGGTTTAAATTGTTTCATTTGCTTATATTTCCTAAACCACTTGATGGATTTTGTTTATGCACTGCATGAACCATTAGGAAGCTACGACAATTCATTCCGCAACATGGTCGCTCTCTTTTGATCTTGGGGTCAAGGTCACACATTTTACAGCAGTCGTGGGCTCGACATGCAAGCTCTGTCCTTCTTACTTTTTCTTCCCTAGGGCATGAATATTAGCACAGGTATCGAGGTCTTGATAAACAAATAAATCTTTAGTGCAAGGTTTCAAGATGTTACTCTTTCAGTCCCTGCGAATAAGATTAGATGGGTCAGGATGTACGATGGCTGTGAAAGAAGAGTAAGATTAGGCAGTTGGGGATGTACAACAGGTGGGAAAGAGGAGTAGGATTATATAAGTGAGGATGTGCGACGGGAGGGAAAGAGGAGTAAGATTGGGTAGATGAGTATGTACAACGGGTGGGACAGAGGTATAAGATTAGGTAGGTGGTGATATACGACGGGTTGGACAGAGGAGTAAGATTAGGTAGGTGAGGCTGTACAACGGGTGGGAAAGAGGAGTACGATTAGGTAGGTGTGGATGTACGACCTTGGGACGGAGGTGTACAATAAGGTAGGTGGGGATGTGCGACAGTTTGGACAGAGTAAAATTATGTGGGTGGAGATTTGTAACCGGTGCGACAGATGTACCACTGGTGGTAACAGATGAAAACGTTAGTATCACGTTGCTTTTCTGCAGAATTGGAAGGCATGTTGAGTTTTGACAAATATAACAAAGCAATCAAACAACAAAAACTTTCATATTCCTGTCGTTTTAGACATACGAACATACTGGTAAAGCAACTGAAAAGGACTATGGGTGATTCATACAACGTAATGAAACTTGAGAAATACGTGTACATATCACTGAGACCCCAAACACATGGACATACATACATACATACATACATACATACATACATACATACATACATACATACATACATACATACATACATGTGATAAGTAATACAAAATAGAGAGAACGGGTAGATACAACAGTGGGTAGTACTTCAGAGCCTAATCTCTTAATAAGAAGAGGACAGTGTACTTAAACTCGTAATAAGAAGTGGACAGTGTACTTAAACTCATAATAAGAAGAGGACAGTGTAGACAAAAAAAATAGCAATGTCCGCGGTGACGCTGAATAGCAATGTCCTTAGTAACGTTACAAGAAGTAATTATCGATCAATTTGACGGACTGCCGGGTCTGAACTGTTCTGTAAGGAATATAATTTTTCGACATGGCTGTCATAGGGTCCAATTTTCAGCTGAACAAGAATGTTTTAAACATAGGGTCAAAAGTCGTGTCAATTAATTCCTATTTAGTGGCAATTAGCTATATTACAAGATATACCATGTTTAATCAAAATATAGTGACATAAATAAAATGTGTACTTTAACAGACACAACGGCACTACTACCAAACGGAAGATTTATTTTTTTGAGTAAATTGAAAGCATAGCTTTATTCTGTGTGTTGCATTGTGATGCAGCTGAGAAATAACTTTGAATTTCAGTTGAATGTACTTTTGTAATTTTGTTTGATAGTCATGACATGCTTCCAACAGGTCCGGATTTTTGTAGTCATGACATGCTTCCAACAGGTCCGGATTTTAGTAGTCACGGCATGCTTCCAACAGGTCCGGATTTTGGTAGTCATGACATGGTTCCTACAGGTCCGGATTTTGGTAGTCATGACATGCTTCCAACAGGTCCGGATTTTGGTATATTTTGGCATCCAAGGATACGCCGCATATTTACACATTTGTCAATCAGTTAAAATGTCAGATTCTCAAAAACAAATAGGCATTTTTTAATGACACAATCGGTGATTTGGGGTCGTTACAGCAGACTTGAGAATTTCGGGATTTTTTTTTTTTTTTTAATTGCATTTTTAAATAAAGTCTGCATAAATCAAGAAATAATTACGAATTCATACAAAATGCTTCCAAGTCAAATAGACTGTTTTTCCTAATAAAGCGTGTATAAATCAAAAACTATTATGAATTCACACAAGTGCTTGTAAGTGAAATAGACTGTATCAATATACTATATTTATTTGATTTGTATGGGTAAGAGGGGACTATTTTTGTAAAAAGAACTCATTTCCGTTAAAGCGCAATTTTACGTATGGAGTACACATGTAAACAACTTCCAGAAATTTGCTATTTTGGGTAAGTGTCACTTCATGCAAGAAATTATGTGTGGATGGCAAGTACATTTTTGACTGCCAGATGACTGCATACTTATTTTACCGATTGTTCTTGTCTTTATCATTGATTTGCGCAGAATTGATGCCATGCTGCTCCATGTGTAAAATGTAAACAAGTAACACATTTAACACGGTTAAAATACGTGGTTGTAACGCTTGATGCTAGCAAAACGTTTTGTGTATGCATTAAATTGGATATGTTGGTGATTGCTTAGGATAACTCTTGTTTATTAAAATATCTATCAAGATTACAATTTTTTTGTTGGAATATTTACCGTTTAATGTATTTATAATTTGCATTATTGATTTTACCACGTGTATGGAATATACTAACGGTTTAATTGTTTAATGATTGCCATTTACTCATTTCTTGGAATGGAACTATCCTGCTTAGTACGTATTAGTGCACTGACTCCGTAGTGACATATTTTCTGTTGTATTAGAAGACAGTTGTGGAATTGTACATGAGTGGTTTATAGTTCAAGGATAACAATTATGTGAACTAACAGCAAGTCAAAGCATACGTATCTTTATAAAGGACTAATTTCAAGTGGAACGCCATATTGAAACTTTCTACATGTTACTGTGACATGAACCAAGAAAACTGATTATATTTTTCACTTGTGAAAATTCAGGATTATAAAACTATCTTTGTTGCTTTTTAAATGCTTGTTGATATTTGACATGGGTTTGATTACTTGGGCCACACATCCATTTTCCTCATTCAGGTGCCGTGTAAGAGCACAGTGTAATGTAATTATTTTCTGTAAGTTTCCATTTAATTCATTATTCACAGTCAACAAAGTATACTTTGACAGTATTCAACCAACAAAGGGTACGCTTGGCAGAATTCAGAGTCAACAAAGGGTGTGTTTGACAGTATTTACAGTCAACAAAGGGTACGTTTGACAGTGTTTAACCAACAAAGGGTATTCTTGACAGAATTCAGAGTCAACAAAGGGCACGTTTGACAGTTTTCCGTCAACAAATGGTACGTTTGACAGTATTCAACAAACAAAGGGTACTCTTGACAGAATTCAGAGTCAACAAAATATACGTTTGACAGTATTCAGTCAATAAAGGGCACGTTTGACAGTATTCAATCCACGAAGGGTACGTTTGACAGTATTCACAGTTAAGAAAGGATATGTTTGAAAGTATTCACGGTCAACATAGGTACATTTGACGGTAATAATAGAACTCAGACTGAGACATCTTAAATTGTATATCACTTCATCCTGATAATGTAGCTCACAATTTGTTACCACTAAAATCTTTCAGCCATATTAGATAGTCACATAACAAATCACTATATATATGACAACGATAGTCGTATAACAAATCACTATAATAAGACAATGTTTATTAACGGAAAATTCTTGTCCTGGTTTAAATATTACACATAGCTCACAATTCAGATATTGATGCTTTTACAACGTCTTGCGCAATATGTAAAATTTAAAGTTAATTCAATTAAGGGCTATTGGTAATGCGAATAGGCATCATAGGGTGGGGTGGGGTGTGATGGCGGCGGGGGTAGTATAGCCAAATATCATGTATAGTACGTAATGAGTGGAGAATGTTATATTATTCACTTAAAAAACTCAGTGAAATGTCCAGGTACAATCTGTTTTGTGGAAAAGGTATTTATAAGACCTAAAATAGGCAATTTGATATTACATTTTACACACAATAGATCACGGCATTGAGATAGAACTGAGCTATTGTATTGTAATTATCCTGTTGCATAAAGACTAAACAAGATGCATAAAGCGTTACAGTTTACATATACACGAGACCTTATGTATACCGCATGCGGCAAACATCACGATGCCATATAAAGGAGGTAGTCATATTGGTCTTCTTCCAGTCAATACAGTTCCATGACTGAGAGTCACATTACACGCATATATGTAACTCGATGGCTATCAAACTTTCGATATAGAGAGTACAGTTGTGGTCTGTACTGTTAATAGCGATGAATATTACTAAACGTTCGTTAAATACATAATATCAAATGACTTATTTCTTTGTTTACATTTCATTTCTTATGCTTTTTCCATTCACCGCATGTAGTTCTGTAAATATTAATCCGCTGATCTTTATATGTTCCGGTATTATCAGTCCTTCGTTCTTAATACCCGTGTAAAGATAACGAAAAGTACATAACATTAGCTAAATATCCTAAATATACCCTATATTTATGCATAAGTGGGAGATATATTTATTTTGCTTGTAAGTATAGGAACCATTGAAGATGTAGGATGTGTTTCCGCTAGTGCGTGAGAAGCCACGTCCCACAAGTCAAGATTGTGGTTCAATAGATGAAAATCACAAATTTTAAGAAAATTACGAACTGATCAGGTAAGATATACGAGCAATTGCATACTTAGAAGAAGGTAGTCCCTTCAGCTCTGTTGGATGTTACGATTGTCATTAATCGCGAATGTTAAACTAAGTATAGCGCAACATGCTCACTGACTTTGAACATGACGTGTATACATCTATATGTTTTACTACTGTGGATTCTACGGTGTGTGGATTAGGCCTCGTGTAGGGAAATATTTGACACTTATTTGTACAATTAGTTATATACATATTAGTGGTGCTTTGGTGACAGTTTTTGGTATTTGTGATAAATAGTTATTGATATCGTTTTGTGTGTGACATTTGAACACAGGGTAAGTTAGCTTTTATCATTGTATAGTGTAGTCATTTGCAAAGACATGGGGGGAATCGATTTAATGTAGCTGGTGGTCTAGATGGGCCATCAATTAAAATATTGACCTACTAATATGGTAAAGGTGCTATGCAACAAATTATATAGAAACTAGCATGGTATTTATGTTTATATGTCAATTTATGGTAATTACATGAAATTCATGTGCCCAACAATAATTTATATGGGTCAGGGCAGGATGGGCTTGGTAATTGTCATCCCATGCATATATCAATGACCTTCAACAGCACCTATGTTATCATAGTGTGGCCATTTCAGTGGAAAGAAACTATGGTAACAGCAGAGATTAACAGATTGTGTAGAGGTCACCACTGTACTCTCCATCCTTCTGGTGTCTGGAATGGAACCTATGAATACAAAGATGTGAAGTCAGTGTGTTACCGCTAAACCATTCAGACCTGACAATATTTTCATATATATTAATATCAGAGACTCCTGTTATTTGCAAGTGAATGTAATTTGGCTAAGTACCAGAGAGTTATATTGGACACAACGGCCAGTATTATTACTGTCTCAACATTTTTATTTTAATGTTTAGTATATGCATATATGATAATAAGATGGCAATTTAGGGTCACTAAATGTATACATAGATCGAATGTGGTCATCTTAATTATTTACATATTGTGGCTTAAGGTGCAGATCACCACAGAGTAGGATTGAAGACAGTGCAGAATGTTTGCTGCACATTGTAATGTGTGTATTCATGGCAATTGATGGCTCACTATCAACAATCCTGAAGCTTCTTGTTCCTTACATATGTTTCGTGTATTTCTTACACAATAGTAAATATGTTACACCTTCTCACAATCCAGGCCTCTTTTATTTTCCCTAAGTGTTTCAGTGTCAGTTAATGTCTTGTAACATCACATTCATCACATATATTCAGTGTGTTTTGGGGATCGGTTTCCACATACTTTCTTAAGGAAAGAAACATAAGGGAAAATATCAGACCGCACTCTTACATTTGGTTACATTTTGTCTTGTACCCATTACAAGGATACCAAGAAAGTGGTTAGATATTTAAACTCAAGGCTAATTAATTAGTAGAGTATGGACAACTAAATTACCAATTGTGGTCCAGAAGATTTAAACTGATATATAGATGGATGTACAGCATGTACAGAAGGACATATGAGCAGAAAATATGAAAATATTCCAGGATGTTCCTTTTGGGGATCATTATAATGTTTGGGACTGAAGAATGTCTCATTATTATTACCAAAATATATGTTCAATTGTGTCATTGTCTTCCTCATATAATGCTGCTTATGGCCACCCTACCTTTATTTAGGAACTACTGTCAAGGCTGTTCAGGACTTACAAAAATGCATTTTATATGCAAATAGTATGTGCAGAAAAACAGCTTATGTTCAATTTCTCAACGTTTATACAAAATAAAAAAAAAATAAAAATAAAAAAAATTCACCTCTTCTTGCCACTAAATTGATTATTCATAAGTGTTATTGGCATTTCTTTTTCATTGCATACACACTCCATATTGTTGACCACTGCATCAAAATCTGTGGACAAAAAGATATGGAACATATATTGCGCAGTATTGATAAGGTCATCTGTGTATAGATTACAGATAAAGGTCATGTATGCATATATTACATATTTATGAATGAAGCATTACTGTGCTGTAGTTATCCGTGCAAACGCAGGATGAAGGCTGGATTGCGACGAGTTGAATTGTCTCAACAGCATCTTCTGGCACATAATAACTAATGTGTTAAGCTGGTTTATCAAGAGGTAAATGCTGTTTGAGATTTTGCTTTCGACTGAGACGGTAGCAGAAAAATTGCATTCGTGCGATGATGGTCTGCGCTGTTTCCCATTCGACTGATAACGGTATGCACTATGCGGCATTCGACCAAATGAACCACCCTAGTCGAATGCGATATAGTGCGTACTGTCATCGGTCAAATGACATTTTTCTGTTACCGTCTGTGTCTGGGTCAAACGCGAAATCGAAAAATAGTATTTACCCCGTGGACTACTGATTCAAACAATTAGCCACAGGTATGCCAAATCTATTTGGTTCAAACATACGGTGTAGGCTGTACAATACAAATGTAGAAGTGACGACAAGTACTCAAAATACTCTGTAAGTTAAAATGTACTTAATCGAGATTACAGCCCATCTTTAATGTATTGCTTTCATATTGATTATAATATTTTCGAATTTCAAACTCTACTTATTTTATTCACATTGTGCAAGTTCTTTAATTTTTGTATTAAATCAGCACAGAAGCTTGTCAAACGTGCTTTTGTAATAATCTTTGATATGTCTCTGCAACATAATTACTCCCGAAAACTTGATATGTGGTCGAATAGAATAATCTTTAGATGAAAAAATGGTAACCTAGTAATTTTTTAAACTTGTCGTAAGTAATCCTCTTGGTTAAGAAACGTTATTCAAAGAAAACTACTGAGGAGGGGTAGAATGGTATGAGGCTGACCACTAACAACTACTGAGGAGGGGTGGGATGGTATGAAGGTCACTACTAACAACTACTGAGGAGGGGTGGAATGTATAAGAATGACCACTAACAACTACTGAGGAGGGGTAGATTTATATGAAGGTGACCACCATCTATTTAAGCATTAGATTTGTCTCTTCCGTCTTGATCCCGAGATTTAAGCCCACTGAACATACATCTGCAAGTGTGTATAACGCCTTCAAACATAGAACTCAGACAGTGGAGCAATTATTACAATACAAAAGATGCTCCCCATTTGTATCTCTGACTTTATTCCCCACAAATTAAACGAGAACCCGAGAACAATAGAATAATTCAGGAAACATAGTGGAGGTATTCATTCCGCAGATCTAACAAACGTGTGTGTTTGTTTCCTGCAAACACAATGTAATAAACCTAGAGTATGTGCTATTGTATTTACGTCTCCGTTTATAGCTTTGTTACATTTTAGCGATTATTTGTTTCATTATATGAAATTGGTATTGGGAAGATATTTCTCAAACCGGCTAATTAGCCAATTACTAGGAACAGGCGTCATAATGTACGGTATTCATTGGACTTTATGGCAACATGGATTAATTTCTTAACATAAGGAATTCTCGGGGTATTTTCACGTTTAATTGTTTAGTAATTTAAGATAGGAACATTTCTGTGTATTAGGTGTTTGGGTCGTGTTTTGTAGTACATGGCATAAAATACCGATTATGGCTTAGAGATGCGTACTGATAAATCATACAAATGTGAAACAAAAAAAAACATGCAAGTTTAAAATTAAAGGCTCGTGAATTTGTGGCCATTAGCAGATTAAAGGAAAATTATTTGTGGTATTAACGCGTTTTAGAACCCTACAGTTGACAACGACTGTTGTCTTCTGGTCCTTAGAAATAGGGGAAACATAAACTCCAAGCCAGCCGCACGCAGCTGTTGTTTGATTCGCTCGGTAGTGATGTGCTTTCAGACCCCGTGCCTCTTACAATATTTCACAGCCCATTTCACTTGTATTTTTCACTCCGTATTTATTTTTTCTTTCTAACTTGTAATCATGTGACGCAAACTGCCGCAACATTATCATATGACTATTACAGTTTAGTAATAGATTTTAAAAATGAGAATTTGAAATTAGATTGTTAACTGTCTTTCTTTTGATATAATTCTCTCATATGACAATGTGCAGGTTTTCCGTAAAACTTTCTTCTCAAACTTGAATTCATGCAAAGGTTATTCGTGCACTTTAATTAGGTCCTGGTTTTTCGAACGTGCCCTGTTCATTATGAGCTATTTTTGAAAACTATTTTTCACTTCATTTGTAATTTTATACCGAAAAAAAAATGGTTGCTTTAGGCAACAGTCTCAGAAAAGGAATTTGTTTGAGAATTTGAACACCGTTAAATACATATTTCCGATAACGCATACCTTTGTACATATAATTGTTTACCTCTTGAAGAAGGAATGCAATTTGAGTAACACCTGTGTGTGTAGCTAATATTAAATTTCTTCAGAGATTTAAAAAAAAAAATTCTTTGCATAGCTGGGAACGAGTCAATAAATACATGATCTTAAAAGAGTGTTCATTTAAAATGAAATTAAATAGGGTTAGGGTTAACCTGATATGAAAATCAAATAATTTCTGGCAAAAGATTGAAATTATTTGACTCGTTTCATACATTTCATTTGTAATGATCACTCATGTAAGCTTCTATTTATCACACGATGATGGCTGCTTGGTTGATTTGTTGCTTTTTAACGGTACTTTGAGCACATTATTGGCTATATCATGCAGAGGAAATAACCATGAAATACACATAGTATATTTTCTCTTCCTACGTTAATACCGGATATATGTCATCGTGTGGTACAAAAATCATGTGATATTTTAACGAGTGGCGAAGCCACGAGTGAAATATATAGTTTTTGGTACCACAAGATGAAATATATCCGGTATTTACGCAGGAAAAGAATTTTTTTTTTTAATTATATACCAAGCTTGCTCCAGAATCGAAGCTTAGAAGATTAAACTCACTCTTTAGTACAACACCCAACCCCCCTTTTCATAGATTCACCTCACTTTAATAGGCTGATCATATAAATGTCTTAAGAGAGCGGTAGGATTGGGATGGCCTAATCTGTCGCAGTAAATTATATATTTTGACATTTTTGTAAACTATTTGATCGTATCTGACCACAAAGCAAGTCAGATTTAGCAATGCATCACAGCGGGTTTATCATTGTTGTCAAGTAAGGGGAGATAACGTCATAGAGACGAGAACGGCGTCGAGTCAAATTTATTCAGCAAAAATTAATTTCCATGTCTGAAATGTAACGCAGTTTCTATTTATTTGTTCTAGCTCACAAAGTGCTCGTTTTTAATGATGCAGGTATAACTTCTCTAGGCCAACACACTCAAGCGTCGCATGGTATGATAGGTAATCTTATATTGTGAAAATATAAGGATATATTTTTCACATGTGAAAATATAGGAATGAAAAAAATATGAAAATTATTTCGCCAGTAAGTTTCTCTATTTCACATATAATACATGCAGATGCTTCTATCATGACGTATTTGTCATAGATAACGCAATGACGTCATTTGTGACGTTGTGCGGTTTGTTATATACAGAAATATTGAACCGTCCCAAACATAACGATCATATCAGGTTTATAACCTACTAACGTAAAATAACTTTGTGTCAGCAGTGTAATTTTAAATGCATGTTTTTGATAAACGATAAAACAATGAGTAAAAAGAATGGAATAATATGACATAGGCAAAGCGAGCGCAGCTTCTGTCATCAATCAGAACGTCCTCGGCCTTTTCTATTGCATGGTAGAAAAAAAAAACTTTCATTTTGAACTCCCCCCAAAACCATGATAGTTATTACATCATAATAACTTCAATGACGTCACAATGACTAGATAACGTGTCATCGCTAACAGCAATGTAGGCAATAGTTTGGCTATAGAAACCTAATGATTTCTTCAACATTGTAATCACGAAGCTGCATGAATAACATTAAAAATTAAAAGTGCAGATATTGTATTGATTGTTGAAACCTCGTTGAGTCTTATTTTCAGCACCTATCATTTTATAAGAATCTGTTCTTACACATCAAGCCGGCTGTTCGACCGCCAAAAACTTACCAGTTTGGGAAGTATCACTACGATTGTCTCCGGGTCTATTTCAGAGAGTTGAAGTTATTCTACTCGTATCGGAAAGAGACGAGAATGCTATAAATGCTTTCTTTATATGTGTAGACTGTACAGATTGACATACTGCGTCTTATCCCAGGAGTAGTATAGCACTGCAGCAACTCCGGGAGAAACTCGACAGCCAACAGACGACCCGTGCAGAATTTGCTCGGCTTCTGAGAGCAGAGCAGGCAGTAAAGACAGTGAGGCAGGAATTTGGCTCTACTGAAATCGAGGAAGAAGTCCCCTTTGATTTTTGTCAATTTCCTAAAACATAGATCTTGATTGGTATCGTCATCTTTGAGACGCTAAGGAAGAGTTTCAAGTCGACAGCATTGCGCAGTTTTTAAGCACGTTTAGCACGGAAGAAAAAGACCCAAACGGACTTGAAGACCATGACATTATGCCAGGATACAAAGTACGAGGCGATATCCTAATCTTAAATAGTCAAACGATCGATGCACGTGTGGTCATCCTTCTTGCGGCTGTTCCGACAGGTGAAAAGTTTATAATTTGCATCAAGTTTATCGTTCAGGGTGATGGAGAGAAGGAGGAGGAGGAGGGGGAGGGGGAGAGAATGGTAGTAGACAAGATTAACTCGGTGAAGAAAGAAGAGCGCAAGGGAAAAATGGTGGTTGAAATTACGCGTTATACGAAAACTGGACATCTTACTGGTATTGACAAGCCTTACAATGAGAATGCTTATCCCGACGACCGCAGTAGTGTACTGACTCTACCCCATTCAAGAGCCCGATCCCGACAACAGGCCCCTCTGAGGGACGGCGACCTGAACTGCATTGCGCAGCGTGCAGTAGATCCCTTCGAAAGCGCCCTCAGAGACCAAAGCCTTAAGGAGGCCACTCGTAAAAAAAATACGGAATGGAAAAGGCGAGCCCACGAGACAGGTGAAACCCTTGACGATGTGTCCAATTTGGAAAACATTCTCAAGGAGCCAGTTATCATAAGTGATATAGCCTGCGGTGACATTTATAACACCAGCTAGTATCGTATCCAACATTAATCAATAGAGCTTATAATTTACAACGGCCACGCCTGGCCAAATACTTTCTACTTTCCATTGCTCTGTGAGCAACGCAACATTGGGTACTACGAGATCTAAAAAAAAAACAAAAAAAAAAAAAACTACGAGATCGATGCATGTGACGAATTACGGAAGGCGAGCCAAAGGCAGTTAGGGTTATTGGAGGAGGAAACGAGAAAAAAACTGGACCCTAAGCTTGCGGAGCAATTTATGCTGGCCGACAATAGGTGCTTTCGAACCCGGGAGAAGCACTTGCTGATTATCAAGGCGTGCATCAAGTAAACGCATAACCCCGACGAGTTGGCGACCAAAGTCTTTAATGAGGCGTCTGCCTACGCTAATGTTACTTGAGAGCTAAACGGCAGGAAGTACACCCCGCGGCCAAGCTGGAGGACATCCAGTGAGTATACGTCGAGTTTGGACATGGTGGTCTTTGGAATAGCCCTGATCTTTACAAGCTGTCTGAGACTGTGAGTCTCGACATAGCCGCCGGCTACCCCAGTAGCTTCATCGGCATGGGACAATGTGCCCCGTACTTTGAACGATTGGGCCGCCCGTGCCACGGAATGACTCGGGTGGTTATTAACGGACCACTCATTCAGGACCCCAAGCGATCTCCACAGTTGCGCTCTTAGGCCTTTGCTCTCGGCTGCCACCGAGTTAACCCCGCATGGTTTGTACGTCACTTTAGCAAGCCTAAAGAAAACGCAACGACCGCGGTTGGGCTCCCATTGCTCTGCTGCGGTTTATGGTCGAAACGGCAGAGCAAAACAGCAGTTAGTTCCTGGGAATAGCGGCATTTTAGGGATAAGAAGCTCCTAACTCCTAATGACAGCGTAGCCTACATATCCAAGTCCGGGTACTAAACATCGAAACAACAAGTGCCAGACTCAACGGCTTTCAGGGCCAAACGTCCGCTGGCAACGCACCGCCGTTCCTATCTCAACGGCGAAGGAAGCTCTGGCAGGACGACACGCGCAATCGCCATTTTTCGTGAACGCAACCCATTCGTTATTCCCGTGACCCAGCGACTCACGAATGGGATACGGCGTCAGTACAGAAGTAATATCCGCTTTAGGTGGAATGGCAAAACGGAATGAACGCCAGAACGTATGGGTCAGAAATACATTCCACGGGTTATTATTTGGACGAGATTTGCACAGTCCCTCGTCACATGCTTGAGGCCTTTCTCGGGTGGCTAGAGATGCGGGCATTCAAGTCATCTGCTATGGTGACCAAGGCCAACCGCCGCCCATAGCCGGAGAGATGCTGCATGGCTGGCTACGCGAGTATGTTGACAACCACGAAGACGTCGAGGAAGACTACCGCGTCAAGGACGAGGCCATTAGAGACCTAAAAAAGAGGATACGTGTCAAATCTAAAAGGATCCAGTGTCAGAAGATGCGCAAGGCTCTTCCCGTCTGTCGCGGATGGAATTCTTTTCCGGAGCAGTGGAAGCCTGCCTACATGCTTGTGATTCCCGCACAACGGTGCGTGATAGGGCCCAGCAACTTTTATTCGAGCGACACAAAAAGCACTTTCCAAACACGCTGTTCAAATTTCTGTACTATCCATAGGACAGCCGACGCCAAAGTATCGCGGTTACTGTTTCTAGGGAAAAACGAACCGCGGGAGCGTGTGCTAAACGATATCGTCAAGATGACAGTAGCAGCCACCGAGCACGCTCTCCTTTCTGCCAAGAGCACAGACTAGCGTTTTGGCATAACAATTACTGTTCAAAGGAACTTACATGCAAAACCCCGATCAAGGTATGGATTGTCGACGACTACCTCCAATAGTCCAACCCTCGAGTATTTGCCTGGGTCCCGCGTGTAGTACCTCTCTCAAATCCAGGATGTCGCTGCAGCACCGGCTCATATGGACGATGTTAAGCGGGCACCTACCGAGCAGGAAATCCGCAAGGTTATTTAGAAGAAGTTAAGCAACAAGGTCCGTGGCCACACTGTAACTCGTGCAGGCCAGCAAAATAAACACAGTGCCGCCTGCAACATCGAAATGTTCTGGGTCTACGAACCAAAAGACACGCATCTGTTCAGTTTAGACCGCCACGTATGGCAGCAGTGTTGGCATTCTATATACCCTGATAGGCTGCGTTAGTCCGCTCTTTGTTCGTTAGCCGTATATCCTTGTAGACGCCCCTAACATCGGCATTATCAATACAGGTAACATCGTTTCCTTCAAGCTTTACTTTGATTTTTTTGACGCTGGCGCGGTCAAAGTTTTTCACGATTTTACGGTTTGCGTCAATCGGCGCTGCTGAGCTGCCACCCGAAGTAATTGCAAATGCCAGCCTAGCCGGGCACAATAACGTCGTTGCTGCTGAGGTTTAGAAATCCGACAAGAAACAGCTGGTTTTGGTCTATGGCGCTTGGGTTATTAGTCACAACTATGGTTCTTCGAGTTCCCTTTACCCCAACGTGCGGCGAAGAGTGCGAAATGGGTCCAATTTGTTTTCGTATTGAGACATGTTGTACTTTCACAGATTGTAACATGTTTGATGCCATTGGAGTTCACGTGTTTTTCCTTTAATATACTAGCTTTCTAAAGCTGTCTGTGGCTAGTTTGTTAAATCCAGTTGTGACTAGTCAAAAGTTTGTTAAAATATGACTAAAGGTGACTTTTACATTGAAATAAAATATTGTGGTGATCGCGAAGATACTGATCAACCAGATGAACAAGAAAGTTCATTAACCTATCCGCCAGATGAAACCACACTTACCAAAAGAAGTCAATAAGACAGAAGAGCTGGACTGAATCTACGCCTGGAAGAATTTCATACGTTCCGTCAATCACTGGGTTTCTTTGGAAAGTGTACTACTAATGTCAAGCGTATGGCAACGCAAGATGGCGCCCTCGCAGTAAAGAGTGGCGAAATTGGATTTTGCTAACGTATAAAAACGACATAATAAATTCTTGGTTCTATCCACGCTACCACACTACACTAAATGAGAGTTGATTTCATCTGAGCGATAGGGCTAAAATAGGAGCCGCTATCAAACAAAACACAGAAGTCTGTTGGCCACAGCTCTAGAAGTGATATCAGTCGACGTAGGCACAATGACAGATTCCGAGCTCCTCCCTGCGGTGGGATCAGAGGACATAGCGCTCATAGAAGCGGCGGCACAGGAACCTGACATTCTCCCGATGCAAGAGATCATGGGCCTCAACACGGCTATTCAGAGATCACGCTGTGCGCGTTGAGATAACCTCACGATACTTGCAGCGCTCAATAAGCACATCACCGTAGAAAATAGAAAGCTGATCGAGATGGAAAACGACACAAGCCTAACCAAAGAGGAAAGAGAAGAGATGAGCCAGGAGATACGAGATGGCATCAGAAAACTAGAACACAAGGGCATACCGCGGATGGAGGCTGCCAGCATTAAACGAGAGGGACTCCGCAGCAAAATTTCCAGAATTGGGGAAAATTTCAGCCAGATCCTCCATACGGACTGAACTCTCGCCTAGCAATTGAGAACCCTCTCCCGCGAACAGGGCATAACCAATTCTGAGAGCGCCGGGGTTTATAATACATACAATGGTGGTAGCAAACAGGCGGCGGCGGTACACCGACGCCACCACCCAAACATGACTCTCTCTCTCCTCCCCCCCCCCCGAGGGGATGCTGAAAACGCTCGCGGAAAAAGCTTTGGCGGCGCTGCCCAGTATCATTGGTATTATTGTGTCATTCCTCCTAAAACCCGCCGGCAATCTCACTGGCTGGTTGGCATAAACCAAATGGCCGCGAGCTCCACCACAATACCTCCAACAACTAGTTCTGATTTGCTAGCTTCGTGGTCTTCGGCTTCTTTAATAGCCGGTACGACTGACGCTGCCTGCTCTTGTGCGGACACTTGCGCTTGTGCTGGCGCTAGTGCAGACGGGTCAAAGCCTACTTGGTCATGCTTTGCTGGTTGCGGTTATTGTGTTGCTTGTTGAACCTGTTTCACCTGCTTCGGTATTGGATCCGCATTGACATTTGGGTTAGTACCTAGTGTAAAGTCTGCTCTGCTGAAGTCTGATATAATAATTTTGTTGTTATACTCCTCATAGTTGCTTACGTTAAGATCCATGCTGCTTGGAATCATATAGAGTTGATTCTCCAGGACGTGATCTACCTTGCTTTGGGCATAGTGGAGCATGTCTTGGTACTTTCGTTTGGACTTATCCATGTCTTCTTCGTGGGCAATTATATATTCAACGTTTGAGAGAACTGTTTCTTGGGTCTCAGTGGCAGTCCCTACTATCCCCATTATCGATTGTCATGATTTGCCCTTGCGCACCTAGAATTGCCCACACATATGCCCGAACAAGGTCATTTAGACGCTCTACACCAGCTTGCGTAAAGCCTTGCGATTAATCCAGCATAAATGTTGCCCATGCATCAACTGCACTAGGCCTCTGCGAAAAGTGTTTAAATGTCAGCTCGTATCTCATTATCATTTCGGATGGAAAGTCGACTGTTTTTGGGAATGATCTTATGTGGGGTGGGGAATAGTAATACATCATTCCAAGCCAATCGGGGGGGGGGGGGATTTGCTTTTGGTGCCAGTTCGAGTTTATATCCACGTTAGACTCATTACAAAAGAGCCCCTAGACAAAACACATATGCCCGAACACTGTCATTTAGACGCTCCAATTATTGAATGTGTCCCAGCCGGTCTGACCCGGAACGAGACACCGCATCTGGTTTAGAATTTTTGTAGCTTGAAAGTAGACATGAAATATACAAAACCTGCATAACATGGAATCCTTTGCAAGCAAATGGTTTTTAACGGTGACACCACAGTCTGTTGTTGCACACCATAAGACAACGTTCACTTGATTTTGCCAAAACCGCATGGGGCTGTTATCCCACTTGTCCTTTATATCCACAGACCTAGCTGCTTACAAAGGAATTATAATGTCGCTATATCCAAAACTCCAAGATCCACAAGATTTGCGCCTACGGGCAGATGCTGAACAGCGGCGCGCTCTATACAAAAAGTACATGTGTGCAATAAACGCGGTGGATGGTATTTACGAAACACTGATGGCTATGTCTCTGAGCACTGGTGTGGCGGGAATGGGACTATGTCAACAATCGTTGCTATCCCCATCGCTATCGCCCTTGAGATCACAGCTTTAAACTGTGGTCTGATTTATATTGCTGGAAATTGTATGAACTGGCGACCATCCATGAAAGCTAAAAAGCACAATGAAATCTGAGCCATGGCCGAATCAAAGCTCAATACAATCGCAGACCACATATCTAAGGCGCTACGCGACAACGCCATCTCCTCATATAACCCTTAACATCCTGATCAATACCTACCCCACCAAACCCCCCCCCAATACCCCATCCCAACTTTACAATCAACTCCCCCTTCCACCCAAACTAAAAACCAATCCAACTATTCCACCTCCCTCCTACACACTCACTCTCTACCCCCTCAATCTCTTCTCACCATCACCAAGCTCTTAAATTCAAAAAACCACCTCTTATATAATTACAAAATCCCAGTACATTACAACCCACAACTCACATTAATAAATCCAACTTCAATCCAAATCAACCATACTACAACCTCCCATCACCACCCCCATATCCTCCTCACCCTACAATAAATCCCTATAACAATACCAATTTCTTTAAACAACAAAAATTAAACTACAAATTCCAACCCACAATTCATCAAAAACCCACTCACCACAATGTACGGTATGTTCGTACATAAGAAAAACTCATCCTATCCGAAAGGAGAATACATATCTCTCCCTCGCAATATAACCACTGTGGTGAAATGTAAACTATAGCACATGTCAAGTATCAGTGTTCCCAGTAGAGAAGATGTATAATAGACGTCCATTAAGATAGCACTCATGTTGAGTGCTAGACGTGAGACAAGATGTTACTCCCGCGGTGACAAGCGTAAACGATAATAAGTCTCTGTGCTAGACACACTTAACCGATCTGTGCCACACCTCAATCTCAGTGGATAGTATAGAGGATAGATGAAAATATCATTTTTTCCAGGTGCTGTTCTAAGTGCCAGAAAGATTAAATACATCTGTTAAATAGCAGCGCTCGAGCTCAGTGTAGATCCGATGACTAGAGAAGAAGATGTGTGTGTGTGACCTTGTCCCAAATCTCTAGACTAATTCTCAGTTATGTCTAAGAACATATGTGATACCCACTCGCAAAGCTCTCACAAAGATTTTGTTATCTAGTCAGTGTGTAGATAAAATCTGCACACACAACTTCAGTGTCAAGTGTACTTTGACGCTCTCTGCTATCGTTGTAAGTTTTACGCACCGATGTGTCATGAGACGCTCTCACTACTATCACTCACTGATCCGCCCTATAACCTCTATGTGTCGATTACCGATATAGATTCCGCCTGTTCTTGTCTGCGCTATAACCTCGAGCCTCACACCATAACTCTTCGTGCCAACACACGAACTTGACATACCCGACCAGCAGAGATGATATACGCAACAAGAAAGAGACATGTGATAAATGACTTTACACGAGAATCGCTACATAAAAAGTCGACCTTTAAGGTCTATTGCTCCCTGCCATGTGTTTAATACTGGTTAATGGAAGGTGCTCCATAACCTCCTTCAAAGTTCTCGCAGTCATGACTCATAGGAAAGTTTGTTCAGGTAGAGACCAACACAGACAACCTCCGCTTTAACGCATCCCCCCCCGACACTAAAGATAGGAGATAGTACAGATATATATAGACTTAGGTGATTGAGGTGAGAGATCTTATCGACGTGTGATGTGAGGTGTGGACATCCTGCTATCTCTGGTCTACTATAGTTTGTGCAGATGAGCGTGCGAATGAGAATGTTTCTAGAGACCTACATATA
Source organism: Margaritifera margaritifera (assembly GCA_029931535.1). Lineage (NCBI taxonomy): Eukaryota > Metazoa > Mollusca > Bivalvia > Unionida > Margaritiferidae > Margaritifera > Margaritifera margaritifera. The sequence continues at coordinate 3,649,916 of JAQPZY010001527.1, forward strand.
AAAGGGAGACGTACACTGTCATAATAGACCCCTCTCAGAGTGTTAATATGGAAGTTAATCACAGACGAGAGAAAAGTCGATCTCGTCCGCGTTGTCTGGGTGAGATGCTTCGCGAGTGTTTGAAGGATGAGCGTAAGAGAAGATGTGTGTGCAGATATATATTGTTATAGGTCGTAGTTGACTCTGCGTGCAAGGCGAGTATAAATTATGTTTAATAGGCGTGTACATGTCCACACTTATCCTACTACGCAATGTTCGTTCATCTCTCTGTGGACTAGTATGAAGAGAAGACGATTCGCTAGATCACACAATCGTCGAGCCTTTCCTTACTCTTGATTCTCCTATGTCGAGTGCCGCTGCGACGCCTAAGAATCTCCCCCAAACTCTCAGTTTCTCGTATAAAAATTCCTCAGACCCATCGATAGCTATTCACGTAGTACGGCACCTATATAGATTAGTCTCTACTACCGCAGCTCGATTACAGTCTTTTAAGGCCGTCTCAATCGAGCTCAGCAAACCTCCAGCCTAGTGATTCTCTAGGAACATCACGTCCTATAGCACACTTACATGCAAAAGTAGCACCTAAACCCACCTATAATCACCTAAATTTTAAGCTACTATTCTCTGGTTGACCAGAGTAACTGCTTCGTTTGTGACTAAAGATATATACTCAAACAGCAAAGGGAGAGACTCGTTTTCATTTCTTCGATAGCACATATTCGCACAAAGCCTATCTATCTCTCGTTTCGACATATCCAGTGTCACTTTGAGCGTGTGTAGAAATAACATCTGTTGGATCTCATAGAGCAGCACGGAAACCCAGTGTTGTCAACTCATCGGGACCATGCCAGAACATATTCTAAGAATAATGACTGTATCCTTCGACACATAGACAGATTAGTTCTGCTTTATTATTCTTTATGCCCAGTGAGTCTTAATCTCTGCTCTATGTACCAATAACCCTACAAATATTAATCTACACTCGTGCGGACTAAGGATGATGTTTAGATCCTCCCTGGAAATAATACAGATTGATTGAGTAAGAGACCCATTCGTATAGACTAGTTTAACATGACGTCTCAAGGTCTTACTACCATCATAGCTTTGAGTTGTGAGCATTGTCGTAGCGACCGATTGCACTCTCATTAAACTCACAGCTCATTGGAATGCACAAAGAGATACAGGTATTTATTTCATGCAGTATTAAAACCCCTATATGAAGGCCCTTCATTAATCGATGAGTAATAAACAGTGTGATCCAAACACTCATGGATAATGAAAATGAATGACCATACAAACCATACAAATACAAATAAGTGTGGTTTTCTTCGTTTGTTTTATTCATAGAATAAGTACGAGTTGACCATAAACGTAATGAGTATACAGTCGAGTTTGACAGAGTATGACTTCAACATCTTCAAAAATAAGTTGAAAACAGGTTATTAAGCAGAATGTACAGTGTATGAAACACATAATAGTTATAGAAAAAAGAAAACTTTAATATTACTGAATTATGAAACCATAAAGGTTTATCATAATTTTACTATACACTGCCTTTAATGTTTTTTGTACAGCAAAGGTGATTTTGACTATGTGATGCATTTCAAAATCACAGTCCGTTTCTGTTTATGATGATTATAATGGGTCTACTATTTTATCTGCTTGTTCTGATATTATATTAAATGTTAACCTTAAACAGAAAATTTTTTGTATTGATTATTTGTTTGCTAATATAGTTTTTGTTGATGTTATATGATAAAGTATCAGCTATTTATTTGGATGCTCATTAATAGAGCACCTACATTTTAAAAACAATAGTTGTAAAAAAAAAATAAATTACTTTGAAATTAATTTCAATAGAAATACATATTGTGCAACCTACTGAAATCCTGTTACTATATGCATTTCATGCTTTTTTCTTCCACTTCTAGTATTATTGGGTCACTATATAGATAATATGTATATTTATTGGAGCTCATTGGACAATATAAATCTTAATCTTTTTTTTTTCTTTTTTTTTACCTTGTTATGAAATAAATTACAAATTTGTAGAATTCAATGTTCATAACATCTTTCATCTTGGCACCAAACTGAGTTAAGATTCTGCATTATCTGATCTAGTGATTGACATAAACGAACAGTCTGGAGCCAAACTCCACAAAATATATTCCTATGTTTATAGTACATTGATCAATGATATGACAATACAGAGTATGACCATACAGAGTATGACCATACAGAATATGACCATACAGAGTATGACCATACAGAGTATGACCATACAGAGTATGACCATACAGAATATGACCATACAGAGTATGACCATACAGAATATGACCATACAGAGTATGACCATACAGAGTATGACCATACAGAATATGACCATACAGAATATGACCATACAGAGTATGACCATACAGAATATGACCATACAGAGTATGACCATACAGAGTATGACCATACAGAATATGACCATACAGAGTATGACCATACAGAATATTGTTTGGGTTTATTGGTTGAAATTTTGAATTAGGCAACTTATGAAAGTTAACTGTCGGAAGAAACAATTTGCCCCCCCCCCCCCTTCTGAAAAAAAAACGAAACAAAACAAAACAAGGGGTTTATGAGGAGGCTGGTGATGATATTTCTATGCAATTTTCTTTCATTGCTTTCTTTTCTTTAGTCATCAATTAAAAAACGGGGAATCTGTGCAATTATTGACATTTTTATCATATTTTAAACATCACTAAGTGTGCATGTTTCAAATTAAAACGTGTCCAGACTAAGAATACTTCGTTTGTTTTATTAAGGGTAAAAACACAAAAGTCTATCAAATATATACATGGGTAAGTAACAATGATACGCGAGTTTGAAATAAATAAATAAACAAAATCAACATAATTTTAGAAAACAGTTTTGATAATTGATGAGCATATTTGTTAGCAGAAGTGATTTCTAAACAACAGTCTAAAGTTATACCAGATGCAGAAAAAAATACTGTTGAGCATTACTGCTTTATTAACGTTAATCGATATCTGGATCATTAAATGATAACGGAAGTAACTCTATTCAAGTCTAAAAGATACATCACACGAGTTGTTAACCTTCACAGGTAGCAAATTGTGCCTAATAACATGATAGCATTGAACCTCCATCTTTTTTAATTCAACACACATGGGTATGTTTAGATAAGTACTTAAGTAGATGGTGGCACTAAGTATATATTATAAAATCCAGACAATATGCATATATACAGTTAATCTTGAAATTATGGAAGTAATATTGTGTAATTATATATATGCACTTCCCAAATAATGATAGAACTGCTTTGAAATGTTCTAAACTAATGTTTATCAACCAACTTAAAATAAATCATTTAAAAAGAAATGTGGTCATAGAAAGGAAAGATAGCAAGAAGGAAATGACAGAATCCGAAGATGTAGATAAAATCTCAAGACAGTCACCTAAATTCAAAGAAAACAATAGTCTAAAAAGCTAATTTCAAATCTTGGTCTTTATTATTCTTATACACATACCTATATGTGCTTTGATAACAACAACAACAACAAAAATACTGAATGTCGAGTGTGTACTTATTTTCCCTACATGCTTATTTTCAAGTATGCATGTATTACATATTATTACAGTATGTGGTTTAACACTACAGGTGGATAAGCAACTCAATAAAATTTAATATAATTCCGTTGGAGCAGAGTGCCAACTTTCTGTTTAATTCCATTAAGAATAAAAACATTTAAAGGTGTATGCAAGTCTTTTTACTGGTTCCTTGATTCAACCCATCTCCAATAGAAAATAATTCCCTGGCATTTCACCTTTATAAATGTCTTTTTACTGGTTCCTTGATTCAACCCATCTCCAATAGAAAATAATTCCCTGGCATTTCACCTTTATAAATGTCTTTTTACTGGTTCCTTGATTCAACCCATCTCCAATAGAAAATAATTCCCTGGCATTTCACCTTTATAAATGTCTTTTTACTGGTTCCTTGATTCAACCCATCTCCAATAGAAAATAATTCCCTGGCATTTCACCTTTATAAATGTCTTTTTACTGGTTCCTTGATTCAACCCATCTCCAATAGAAAATAATTCCCTGGCATTTCACCTTTATAAATGTCTTTTTACTGGTTCCTTGATTCAACCCATCTCCAATAGAAAATAATTCCCTGGCATTTCAACTTTATAAATGTCTTTTTACTGGTTCCTTGATTCAACCCATCTCCAATAGAAAATAATTCCCTGGCATTTCACTTTTATAAATGTCTTTTTACTGGTTCCTTGATTCAACCCATCTCCAATAGAAAATAATTCCCTGGCATTTCACCTTTATAAATGTCTTTTTACTGGTTCCTTGATTCAACCCATCTCCAATAGAAAATAATTCCCTGGCATTTCACCTTTATAAATGTCTTTTTACTGGTTCCTTGATTCAACCCATCTCCAATAGAAAATAATTCCCTGGCATTTCACCTTTATAAATGTCTTTTTACTGGTTCCTTGATTCAACCCATCTCCAATAGAAAATAATTCCCTGGCATTTCACCTTTATAAATGTCTTTTTACTGGTTCCTTGATTCAACCCATCTCCAATAGAAAATAATTCCCTGGCATTTCACCTTTATAAATGTCTTTTTACTGGTTCCTTGATTCAACCCGTCTCCAATAGAAAATAATTCCCTGGCATTTCACCTTTATAAATGTCTTTTTACTGGTTCCTTGATTCAACCCGTCTCCAATAGAAAATAATTCCCTGGCATTTCACCTTTATAAATGTCTTTTTACTGGTTCCTTGATTCAACCCATCTCCAATAGAAAATAATTCCCTGGCATTTCACCTTTATAAATGTCTTTTTACTGGTTCCTTGATTCAACCCGTCTCCAATAGAAAATAATTCCCTGGCATTTCACCTTTATAAATGTCTTTTTACTGGTTCCTTGATTCAACCCGTCTCCAATAGAAAATAATTCCCTGGCATTTCACCTTTATAAATGTCTTTTTACTGGTTCCTTGATTCAACCCGTCTCCAATAGAAAATAATTCCCTGGCATTTCACCTTTATAAATGTCTTTTTACTGGTTCCTTGATTCAACCCATCTCCAATAGAAAATAATTCCCTGGCATTTCACCTTTATAAATGTCTTTTTACTGGTTCCTTGATTCAACCCGTCTCCAATAGAAAATAATTCCCTGGCATTTCACCTTTATAAATGTCTTTTTACTGGTTCCTTGATTCAACCCGTCTCCAATAGAAAATAATTCCCTGGCATTTCACCTTTATAAATGTCTTTTTACTGGTTCCTTGATTCAACCCGTCTCCAATAGAAAATAATTCCCTGGCATTTCACCTTTATAAATGTCTTTTTACTGGTTCCTTGATTCAACCCATCTCCAATAGAAAATAATTCCCTGGCATTTCACCTTTATAAATGTCTTTTTACTGGTTCCTTGATTCAACCCGTCTCCAATAGAAAATAATTCCCTGGCATTTCACCTTTATAAATGTCTTTTTACTGGTTCCTTGATTCAACCCGTCTCCAATAGAAAATAATTCCCTGGCATTTCACCTTTATAAATGTCTTTTGACTGGTTCCTTGATTCAACCCATCTCCAATAGAAAATAATTCCCTGGCATTTCACCTTTATAATTGTCTTTTTACTGGTTCCTTGATTCAACCCATCTCCAATAGAAAATAATTCCCTGGCATTTCACCTTTATAAATGTCTTTTTACTGGTTCCTTGATTCAACCCATCTCCAATAGAAAATAATTCCCTGGCATTTCACCTTTATAAATGTCTTTTTACTGGTTCCTTGATTCAACCCGTCTCCAATAGAAAATAATTCCCTGGCATTTCACCTTTATAAATGTCTTTTTACTGGTTCCTTGATTCAACCCGTCTCCAATAGAAAATAATTCCCTGGCATTTCACCTTTATAAATGTCTTTTTACTGGTTCCTTGATTCAACCCATCTCCAATAGAAAATAATTCCCTGGCATTTCACCTTTATAAATGTCTTTTTACTGGTTCCTTGATTCAACCCGTCTCCAATAGAAAATAATTCCCTGGCATTTCACCTTTATAAATGTCTTTTTACTGGTTCCTTGATTCAACCCGTCTCCAATAGAAAATAATTCCCTGGCATTTCACCTTTATAAATGTCTTTTTACTGGTTCCTTGATTCAACCCGTCTCCAATAGAAAATAATTCCCTGGCATTTCACCTTTATAAATGTCTTTTTACTGGTTCCTTGATTCAACCCATCTCCAATAGAAAATAATTCCCTGGCATTTCACCTTTATAAATGTCTTTTTACTGGTTCCTTGATTCAACCCGTCTCCAATAGAAAATAATTCCCTGGCATTTCACCTTTATAAATGTCTTTTTACTGGTTCCTTGATTCAACCCATCTCCAATAGAAAATAATTCCCTGGCATTTCACCTTTATAAATGTCTTTTTACTGGTTCCTTGATTCAACCCATCTCCAATAGAAAATAATTCCCTGGCATTTCACCTTTATAAATGTCTTTTTACTGGTTCCTTGATTCAACCCGTCTCCAATAGAAAATAATTCCCTGGCATTTCACCTTTATAAATGTCTTTTTACTGGTTCCTTGATTCAACCCGTCTCCAATAGAAAATAATTCCCTGGCATTTCACCTTTATAAATGTCTTTTTACTGGTTCCTTGATTCAACCCGTCTCCAATAGAAAATAATTCCCTGGCATTTCACCTTTATAAATGTCTTTTTACTGGTTCCTTGATTCAACCCATCTCCAATAGAAAATAATTCCCTGGCATTTCACCTTTATAAATGTCTTTTTACTGGTTCCTTGATTCAACCCGTCTCCAATAGAAAATAATTCCCTGGCATTTCACCTTTATAAATGTCTTTTTACTGGTTCCTTGATTCAACCCGTCTCCAATAGAAAATAATTCCCTGGCATTTCACCTTTATAAATGTCTTTTTACTGGTTCCTTGATTCAACCCATCTCCAATAGAAAATAATTCCCTGGCATTTCACCTTTATAAATGTCTTTTTACTGGTTCCTTGATTCAACCCGTCTCCAATAGAAAATAATTCCCTGGCATTTGACCTTTATAAATGTCTTTTTACTGGTTCCTTGATTCAACCCATCTCCAATAGAAAATAATTCCCTGGCATTTCACCTTTATAAATGTCTTTTTACTGGTTCCTTGATTCAACCCGTCTCCAATAGAAAATAATTCCCTGGCATTTCACCTTTATAAATGTCTTTTTACTGGTTCCTTGATTCAACCCGTCTCCAATAGAAAATAATTCCCTGGCATTTCACCTTTATAAATGTCTTTTTACTGGTTCCTTGATTCAACCCATCTCCAATAGAAAATAATTCCCTGGCATTTCACCTTTATAATTGTCTTTTTACTGGTTCCTTGATTCAACCCATCTCCAATAGAAAATAATTCCCTGGCATTTCACCTTTATAAATGTCTTTTTACTGGTTCCTTGATTCAACCCATCTCCAATAGAAAATAATTCCCTGGCATTTCACCTTTATAAATGTCTTTTTACTGGTTCCTTGAATCAACCCGTCTCCAATAGAAAATAATTCCCTGGCATTTCACCTTTATAAATGTCTTTTTACTGGTTCCTTGATTCAACCCGTCTCCAATAGAAAATAATTCCCTGGCATTTCACCTTTATAAATGTCTTTTTACTGGTTCCTTGATTCAACCCATCTCCAATAGAAAATAATTCCCTGGCATTTCACCTTTATAAATGTCTTTTTACTGGTTCCTTGATTCAACCCGTCTCCAATAGAAAATAATTCCCTGGCATTTCACCTTTATAAATGTCTTTTTACTGGTTCCTTGATTCAACCCGTCTCCAATAGAAAATAATTCCCTGGCATTTCACCTTTATAAATGTCTTTTTACTGGTTCCTTGATTCAACCCGTCTCCAATAGAAAATAATTCCCTGGCATTTCACCTTTATAAATGTCTTTTTACTGGTTCCTTGATTCAAACCCATCTCCAATAGAAAATAATTCCCTGGCATTTCACCTTTATAAATGTCTTTTTACTGGTTCCTTGATTCAACCCGTCTCCAATAGAAAATAATTCCCTGGCATTTCACCTTTATAAATGTCTTTTTACTGGTTCCTTGATTCAACCCGTCTCCAATAGAAAATAATTCCCTGGCATTTCACCTTTATAAATGTCTTTTTACTGGTTCCTTGATTCAACCCGTCTCCAATAGAAAATAATTCCCTGGCATTTCACCTTTATAAATGTCTTTTTACTGGTTCCTTGATTCAACCCATCTCCAATAGAAAATAATTCCCTGGCATTTCACCTTTATAATTGTCTTTTTACTGGTTCCTTGATTCAACCCATCTCCAATAGAAAATAATTCCCTGGCATTTCACCTTTATAAATGTCTTTTTAGTGGTTCCTAGATTCAACCCATCTCCAATAGAAAATAATTCCCTGGCATTTCACCTTTATAAATGTCTTTTTACTGGTTCCTTGATTCAACCCGTCTCCAATAGAAAATAATTCCCTGGCATTTCACCTTTATAAATGTCTTTTTACTGGTTCCTTGATTCAACCCGTCTCCAATAGAAAATAATTCCCTGGCATTTCACCTTTATAATTGTCTTTTTACTGGTTCCTTGATTCAACCCATCTCCAATAGAAAATAATTCCCTGGCATTTCACCTTTATAAATGTCTTTTTACTGGTTCCTTGATTCAACCCGTCTCCAATAGAAAATAATTCCCTGGCATTTCACCTTTATAAATGTCTTTTTACTGGTTCCTTGATTCAACCCGTCTCCAATAGAAAATAATTCCCTGGCATTTCACCTTTATAAATGTCTTTTTACTGGTTCCTTGATTCAACCCGTCTCCAATAGAAAATAATTCCCTGGCATTTCACCTTTATAAATGTCTTTTTACTGGTTCCTTGATTCAACCCATCTCCAATAGAAAATAATTCCCTGGCATTTCACCTTTATAAATGTCTTTTTACTGGTTCCTTGATTCAACCCCGTCTCCAATAGAAAATAATTCCCTGGCATTTCACCTTTATAAATGTCTTTTTACTGGTTCCTTGATTCAACCCATCTCCAATAGAAAATAATTCCCTGGCATTTCACCTTTATAAATGTCTTTTTACTGGTTCCTTGATTCAACCCGTCTCCAATAGAAAATAATTCCCTGGCATTTCACCTTTATAAATGTCTTTTTACTGGTTCCTTGATTCAACCCGTCTCCAATAGAAAATAATTCCCTGGCATTTCACCTTTATAAATGTCTTTTTACTGGTTCCTTGATTCAACCCATCTCCAATAGAAAATAATTCCCTGGCATTTCACCTTTATAATTGTCTTTTTACTGGTTCCTTGATTCAACCCATCTCCAATAGAAAATAATTCCCTGGCATTTCACCTTTATAAATGTCTTTTTACTGGTTCCTTGATTCAACCCATCTCCAATAGAAAATAATTCCCTGGCATTTCACCTTTATAAATGTCTTTTTACTGGTTCCTTGATTCAACCCATCTCCAATAGAAAATAATTCCCTGGCATTTCACCTTTATAAATGTCTTTTTACTGGTTCCTTGATTCAACCCGTCTCCAATAGAAAATAATTCCCTGGCATTTCACCTTTATAAATGTCTTTTTACTGGTTCCTTGATTCAACCCGTCTCCAATAGAAAATAATTCCCTGGCATTTCACCTTTATAAATGTCTTTTTACTGGTTCCTTGATTCAACCCGTCTCCAATAGAAAATAATTCCCTGGCATTTCACCTTTATAAATGTCTTTTTACTGGTTCCTTGATTCAACCCGTCTCCAATAGAAAATAATTCCCTGGCATTTCACCTTTATAAATGTCTTTTTACTGGTTCCTTGATTCAACCCGTCTCCAATAGAAAATAATTCCCTGGCATTTCACCTTTATAAATGTCTTTTTACTGGTTCCTAGATTCAACCCATCTCCAATAGAAAATAATTCCCTGGCATTTCACCTTTATAAATGTCTTTTTACTGGTTCCTTGATTCAACCCGTCTCCAATAGAAAATAATTCCCTGGCATTTCACCTTTATAAATGTCTTTTTACTGGTTCCTTGATTCAACCCGTCTCCAATAGAAAATAATTCCCTGGCATTTCACCTTTATAAATGTCTTTTTACTGGTTCCTTGATTCAACCCGTCTCCAATAGAAAATAATTCCCTGGCATTTCACCTTTATAAATGTCTTTTTACTGGTTCCTTGATTCAACCCGTCTCCAATAGAAAATAATTCCCTGGCATTTCACCTTTATAAATGTCTTTTTACTGGTTCCTTGATTCAACCCATCTCCAATAGAAAATAATTCCCTGGCATTTCACCTTTATAAATGTCTTTTTACTGGTTCCTAGATTCAACCCGTCTCCAATAGAAAATAATTCCCTGGCATTTCACCTTTATAAATGTCTTTTTACTGGTTCCTTGATTCAACCCGTCTCCAATAGAAAATAATTCCCTGGCATTTCACCTTTATAAATGTCTTTTTACTGGTTCCTTGATTCAACCCGTCTCCAATAGAAAATAATTCCCTGGCATTTCACCTTTATAAATGTCTTTTTACTGGTTCCTTGATTCAACCCATCTCCAATAGAAAATAATTCCCTGGCATTTCACCTTTATAAATGTCTTTTTACTGGTTCCTTGATTCAACCCGTCTCCAATAGAAAATAATTCCCTGGCATTTCACCTTTATAAATGTCTTTTTACTGGTTCCTTGATTCAACCCGTCTCCAATAGAAAATAATTCCCTGGCATTTCACCTTTATAAATGTCTTTTTACTGGTTCCTTGATTCAACCCGTCTCCAATAGAAAATAATTCCCTGGCATTTCACCTTTATAAATGTCTTTTTACTGGTTCCTTGATTCAACCCATCTCCAATAGAAAATAATTCCCTGGCATTTCACCTTTATAAATGTCTTTTTACTGGTTCCTTGATTCAACCCGTCTCCAATAGAAAATAATTCCCTGGCATTTCACCTTTATAAATGTCTTTTTACTGGTTCCTTGATTCAACCCGTCTCCAATAGAAAATAATTCCCTGGCATTTCACCTTTATAAATGTCTTTTTACTGGTTCCTTGATTCAACCCGTCTCCAATAGAAAATAATTCCCTGGCATTTCACCTTTATAAATGTCTTTTTACTGGTTCCTTGATTCAACCCATCTCCAATAGAAAATAATTCCCTGGCATTTCACCTTTATAATTGTCTTTTTACTGGTTCCTTGATTCAACCCATCTCCAATAGAAAATAATTCCCTGGCATTTCACCTTTATAAATGTCTTTTTACTGGTTCCTTGATTCAACCCATCTCCAATAGAAAATAATTCCCTGGCATTTCACCTTTATAAATGTCTTTTTACTGGTTCCTTGATTCAACCCATCTCCAATAGAAAATAATTCCCTGGCATTTCACCTTTATAATTGTCTTTTTACTGGTTCCTTGATTCAACCCATCTCCAATAGAAAATAATTCCCTGGCATTTCACCTTTATAAATGTCTTTTTACTGGTTCCTTGATTCAACCCATCTCCAATAGAAAATAATTCCCTGGCATTTCACCTTTATAAATGTCTTTTTACTGGTTCCTTGAATCAACCCTTCTCCAATAGAAAATAATTCCCTGGCATTTCACCTTTATAAATGTCTTTTTACTGGTTCCTTGATTCAACCCGTCTCCAATAGAAAATAATTCCCTGGCATTTCACCTTTATAAATGTCTTTTTACTGGTTCCTTGATTCAACCCATCTCCAATAGAAAATAATTCCCTGGCATTTCACCTTTATAAATGTCTTTTTACTGGTTCCTTGATTCAACCCGTCTCCAATAGAAAATAATTCCCTGGCATTTCACCTTTATAAATGTCTTTTTACTGGTTCCTTGATTCAACCCGTCTCCAATAGAAAATAATTCCCTGGCATTTCACCTTTATAAATGTCTTTTTACTGGTTCCTTGATTCAACCCGTCTCCAATAGAAAATAATTCCCTGGCATTTCACCTTTATAAATGTCTTTTTACTGGTTCCTTGATTCAACCCGTCTCCAATAGAAAATAATTCCCTGGCATTTCACCTTTATAAATGTCTTTTTACTGGTTCCTTGATTCAACCCGTCTCCAATAGAAAATAATTCCCTGGCATTTCACCTTTATAAATGTCTTTTTACTGGTTCCTTCATTCAACCCATCTCCAATAGAAAATAATTCCCTGGCATTTCACCTTTATAATTGTCTTTTTACTGGTTCCTTGATTCAACCCATCTCCAATAGAAAATAATTCCCTGGCATTTCACCTTTATAAATGTCTTTTTACTGGTTCCTTGATTCAACCCATCTCCAATAGAAAATAATTCCCTGGCATTTCACCTTTATAAATGTCTTTTTACTGGTTCCTTGATTCAACCCATCTCCAATAGAAAATAATTCCCTGGCATTTCACCTTTATAATTGTCTTTTTACTGGTTCCTTGATTCAACCCATCTCCAATAGAAAATAATTCCCTGGCATTTCACCTTTATAAATGTCTTTTTACTGGTTCCTTGATTCAACCCATCTCCAATAGAAAATAATTCCCTGGCATTTCACCTTTATAAATGTCTTTTTACTGGTTCCTTGATTCAACCCATCTCCAATAGAAAATAATTCCCTGGCATTTCACCTTTATAAATGTCTTTTTACTGGTTCCTTGATTCAACCCGTCTCCAATAGAAAATAATTCCCTGGCATTTCACCTTTATAAATGTCTTTTTACTGGTTCCTTGATTCAACCCGTCTCCAATAGAAAATAATTCCCTGGCATTTCACCTTTATAAATGTCTTTTTACTGGTTCCTTGATTCAACCCGTCTCCAATAGAAAATAATTCCCTGGCATTTCACCTTTATAAATGTCTTTTTACTGGTTCCTTGATTCAACCCGTCTCCAATAGAAAATAATTCCCTGGCATTTCACCTTTATAAATGTCTTTTTACTGGTTCCTTGATTCAACCCGTCTCCAATAGAAAATAATTCCCTGGCATTTCACCTTTATAAATGTCTTTTTACTGGTTCCTTGATTCAACCCGTCTCCAATAGAAAATAATTCCCTGGCATTTCACCTTTATAAATGTCTTTTTACTGGTTCCTTGATTCAACCCATCTCCAATAGAAAATAATTCCCTGGCATTTCACCTTTATAAATGTCTTTTTACTGGTTCCTTGATTCAACCCGTCTCCAATAGAAAATAATTCCCTGGCATTTCACCTTTATAAATGTCTTTTTACTGGTTCCTTGATTCAACCCGTCTCCAATAGAAAATAATTCCCTGGCATTTCACCTTTATAAATGTCTTTTTACTGGTTCCTTGATTCAACCCGTCTCCAATAGAAAATAATTCCCTGGCATTTCACCTTTATAAATGTCTTTTTACTGGTTCCTTGATTCAACCCATCTCCAATAGAAAATAATTCCCTGGCATTTCACCTTTATAATTGTCTTTTTACTGGTTCCTTGATTCAACCCATCTCCAATAGAAAATAATTCCCTGGCATTTCACCTTTATAAATGTCTTTTTACTGGTTCCTTGATTCAACCCATCTCCAATAGAAAATAATTCCCTGGCATTTCACCTTTATAAATGTCTTTTTACTGGTTCCTTGATTCAACCCATCTCCAATAGAAAATAATTCCCTGGCATTTCACCTTTATAAATGTCTTTTTACTGGTTCCTTGATTCAACCCGTCTCCAATAGAAAATAATTCCCTGGCATTTCACCTTTATAAATGTCTTTTTACTGGTTCCTTGATTCAACCCGTCTCCAATAGAAAATAATTCCCTGGCATTTCACCTTTATAAATGTCTTTTTACTGGTTCCTTGATTCAACCCATCTCCAATAGAAAATAATTCCCTGGCATTTCACCTTTATAAATGTCTTTTTACTGGTTCCTTGATTCAACCCGTCTCCAATAGAAAATAATTCCCTGGCATTTCACCTTTATAAATGTCTTTTTACTGGTTCCTTGATTCAACCCGTCTCCAATAGAAAATAATTCCCTGGCATTTCACCTTTATAAATGTCTTTTTACTGGTTCCTTGATTCAACCCATCTCCAATAGAAAATAATTCCCTGGCATTTCACCTTTATAAATGTCTTTTTACTGGTTCCTTGATTCAACCCGTCTCCAATAGAAAATAATTCCCTGGCATTTCACCTTTATAAATGTCTTTTTACTGGTTCCTTGATTCAACCCGTCTCCAATAGAAAATAATTCCCTGGCATTTCACCTTTATAAATGTCTTTTTACTGGTTCCTTGATTCAACCCGTCTCCAATAGAAAATAATTCCCTGGCATTTCACCTTTATAAATGTCTTTTTACTGGTTCCTTGATTCAACCCGTCTCCAATAGAAAATAATTCCCTGGCATTTCACCTTTATAAATGTCTTTTTACTGGTTCCTTGATTCAACCCATCTCCAATAGAAAATAATTCCCTGGCATTTCACCTTTATAAATGTCTTTTTACTGGTTCCTTGATTCAACCCATCTCCAATAGAAAATAATTCCCTGGCATTTCACCTTTATAAATGTCTTTTTACTGGTTCCTTGATTCAACCTGTCTCCAATAGAAAATAATTCCCTGGCATTTCACCTTTATAAATGTCTTTTTACTGGTTCCTTGATTCAACCCACCCGTCTCCAATAGAAAATAATTCCCTGGCATTTCACCTTTATAAATGTCTTTTTACTGGTTCCTTGATTCAACCCGTCTCCAATAGAAAATAATTCCCTGGCATTTCACCTTTATAAATGTCTTTTTACTGGTTCCTTGATTCAACCCATCTCCAATAGAAAATAATTCCCTGGCATTTCACCTTTATAAATGTCTTTTTACTGGTTCCTTGATTCAACCCGTCTCCAATAGAAAATAATTCCCTGGCATTTCACCTTTATAAATGTCTTTTTACTGGTTCCTTGATTCAACCCATCTCCAATAGAAAATAATTCCCTGGCATTTCACCTTTATAAATGTCTTTTTACTGGTTCCTTGATTCAACCCGTCTCCAATAGAAAATAATTCCCTGGCATTTCACCTTTATAAATGTCTTTTTACTGGTTCCTTGATTCAACCCGTCTCCAATAGAAAATAATTCCCTGGCATTTCACCTTTATAAATGTCTTTTTACTGGTTCCTTGATTCAACCCATCTCCAATAGAAAATAATTCCCTGGCATTTCACCTTTATAATTGTCTTTTTACTGGTTCCTTGATTCAACCCATCTCCAATAGAAAATAATTCCCTGGCATTTCACCTTTATAAATGTCTTTTTACTGGTTCCTTGATTCAACCCATCTCCAATAGAAAATAATTCCCTGGCATTTCACCTTTATAAATGTCTTTTTACTGGTTCCTTGATTCAACCCGTCTCCAATAGAAAATAATTCCCTGGCATTTCACCTTTATAAATGTCTTTTTACTGGTTCCTTGATTCAACCCGTCTCCAATAGAAAATAATTCCCTGGCATTTCACCTTTATAAATGTCTTTTTACTGGTTCCTTGATTCAACCCGTCTCCAATAGAAAATAATTCCCTGGCATTTCACCTTTATAAATGTCTTTTTACTGGTTCCTTGATTCAACCCATCTCCAATAGAAAATAATTCCCTGGCATTTCACCTTTATAAATGTCTTTTTACTGGTTCCTTGATTCAACCCGTCTCCAATAGAAAATAATTCCCTGGCATTTCACCTTTATAAATGTCTTTTTACTGGTTCCTTGATTCAACCCATCTCCAATAGAAAATAATTCCCTGGCATTTCACCTTTATAAATGTCTTTTTACTGGTTCCTTGATTCAACCCATCTCCAATAGAAAATAATTCCCTGGCATTTCACCTTTATAAATGTCTTTTTACTGGTTCCTTGATTCAACCCGTCTCCAATAGAAAATAATTCCCTGGCATTTCACCTTTATAAATGTCTTTTTACTGGTTCCTTGATTCAACCCGTCTCCAATAGAAAATAATTCCCTGGCATTTCACCTTTATAAATGTCTTTTTACTGGTTCCTTGATTCAACCCGTCTCCAATAGAAAATAATTCCCTGGCATTTCACCTTTATAAATGTCTTTTTACTGGTTCCTTGATTCAACCCGTCTCCAATAGAAAATAATTCCCTGGCATTTCACCTTTATAAATGTCTTTTTACTGGTTCCTTGATTCAACCCGTCTCCAATAGAAAATAATTCCCTGGCATTTCACCTTTATAAATGTCTTTTTACTGGTTCCTTGATTCAACCCGTCTCCAATAGAAAATAATTCCCTGGCATTTCACCTTTATAAATGTCTTTTTACTGGTTCCTTGATTCAACCCATCTCCAATAGAAAATAATTCCCTGGCATTTCACCTTTATAAATGTCTTTTTACTGGTTCCTTGATTCAACCCGTCTCCAATAGAAAATAATTCCCTGGCATTTCACCTTTATAAATGTCTTTTTACTGGTTCCTTGATTCAACCCGATCTCCAATAGAAAATAATTCCCTGGCATTTCACCTTTATAAATGTCTTTTTACTGGTTCCTTGATTCAACCCGTCTCCAATAGAAAATAATTCCCTGGCATTTCACCTTTATAAATGTCTTTTTACTGGTTCCTTGATTCAACCCGTCTCCAATAGAAAATAATTCCCTGGCATTTCACCTTTATAAATGTCTTTTTACTGGTTCCTTGATTCAACCCGTCTCCAATAGAAAATAATTCCCTGGCATTTCACCTTTATAAATGTCTTTTTACTGGTTCCTTGATTCAACCCGTCTCCAATAGAAAATAATTCCCTGGCATTTCACCTTTATAAATGTCTTTTTACTGGTTCCTTGATTCAACCCATCTCCAATAGAAAATAATTCCCTGGCATTTCACCTTTATAAATGTCTTTTTACTGGTTCCTAGATTCAACCCATCTCCAATAGAAAATAATTCCCTGGCATTTCACCTTTATAAATGTCTTTTTACTGGTTCCTTGATTCAACCCGTCTCCAATAGAAAATAATTCCCTGGCATTTCACCTTTATAAATGTCTTTTTACTGGTTCCTTGATTCAACCCGTCTCCAATAGAAAATAATTCCCTGGCATTTCACCTTTATAAATGTCTTTTTACTGGTTCCTTGATTCAACCCATCTCCAATAGAAAATAATTCCCTGGCATTTCACCTTTATAAATGTCTTTTTACTGGTTCCTTGATTCAACCCGTCTCCAATAGAAAATAATTCCCTGGCATTTCACCTTTATAAATGTCTTTTTACTGGTTCCTTGATTCAACCCGTCTCCAATAGAAAATAATTCCCTGGCATTTCACCTTTATAAATGTCTTTTTACTGGTTCCTTGATTCAACCCGTCTCCAATAGAAAATAATTCCCTGGCATTTCACCTTTATAAATGTCTTTTTACTGGTTCCTTGATTCAACCCATCTCCAATAGAAAATAATTCCCTGGCATTTCACCTTTATAAATGTCTTTTTACTGGTTCCTTGATTCAACCCGTCTCCAATAGAAAATAATTCCCTGGCATTTCACCTTTATAAATGTCTTTTTACTGGTTCCTTGATTCAACCCATCTCCAATAGAAAATAATTCCCTGGCATTTCACCTTTATAAATGTCTTTTTACTGGTTCCTTGATTCAACCCGTCTCCAATAGAAAATAATTCCCTGGCATTTCACCTTTATAAATGTCTTTTTACTGGTTCCTTGATTCAACCCGTCTCCAATAGAAAATAATTCCCTGGCATTTCACCTTTATAAATGTCTTTTTACTGGTTCCTTGATTCAACCCATCTCCAATAGAAAATAATTCCCTGGCATTTCACCTTTATAATTGTCTTTTTACTGGTTCCTTGATTCAACCCATCTCCAATAGAAAATAATTCCCTGGCATTTCACCTTTATAAATGTCTTTTTACTGGTTCCTTGATTCAACCCATCTCCAATAGAAAATAATTCCCTGGCATTTCACCTTTATAAATGTCTTTTTACTGGTTCCTTGATTCAACCCATCTCCAATAGAAAATAATTCCCTGGCATTTCACCTTTATAATTGTCTTTTTACTGGTTCCTTGATTCAACCCATCTCCAATAGAAAATAATTCCCTGGCATTTCACCTTTATAAATGTCTTTTTACTGGTTCCTTGATTCAACCCATCTCCAATAGAAAATAATTCCCTGGCATTTCACCTTTATAAATGTCTTTTTACTGGTTCCTTGAATCAACCCGTCTCCAATAGAAAATAATTCCCTGGCATTTCACCTTTATAAATGTCTTTTTACTGGTTCCTTGATTCAACCCGTCTCCAATAGAAAATAATTCCCTGGCATTTCACCTTTATAAATGTCTTTTTACTGGTTCCTTGATTCAACCCATCTCCAATAGAAAATAATTCCCTGGCATTTCACCTTTATAAATGTCTTTTTACTGGTTCCTTGATTCAACCCGTCTCCAATAGAAAATAATTCCCTGGCATTTCACCTTTATAAATGTCTTTTTACTGGTTCCTTGATTCAACCCGTCTCCAATAGAAAATAATTCCCTGGCATTTCACCTTTATAAATGTCTTTTTACTGGTTCCTTGATTCAACCCGTCTCCAATAGAAAATAATTCCCTGGCATTTCACCTTTATAAATGTCTTTTTACTGGTTCCTTGATTCAACCCGTCTCCAATAGAAAATAATTCCCTGGCATTTCACCTTTATAAATGTCTTTTTACTGGTTCCTTGATTCAACCCGTCTCCAATAGAAAATAATTCCCTGGCATTTCACCTTTATAAATGTCTTTTTACTGGTTCCTTGATTCAACCCATCTCCAATAGAAAATAATTCCCTGGCATTTCACCTTTATAATTGTCTTTTTACTGGTTCCTTGATTCAACCCATCTCCAATAGAAAATAATTCCCTGGCATTTCACCTTTATAAATGTCTTTTTACTGGTTCCTTGATTCAACCCATCTCCAATAGAAAATAATTCCCTGGCATTTCACCTTTATAAATGTCTTTTTACTGGTTCCTTGATTCAACCCATCTCCAATAGAAAATAATTCCCTGGCATTTCACCTTTATAATTGTCTTTTTACTGGTTCCTTGATTCAACCCATCTCCAATAGAAAATAATTCCCTGGCATTTCACCTTTATAAATGTCTTTTTACTGGTTCCTTGATTCAACCCATCTCCAATAGAAAATAATTCCCTGGCATTTCACCTTTATAAATGTCTTTTTACTGGTTCCTTGAATCAACCCGTCTCCAATAGAAAATAATTCCCTGGCATTTCACCTTTATAAATGTCTTTTTACTGGTTCCTTGATTCAACCCGTCTCCAATAGAAAATAATTCCCTGGCATTTCACCTTTATAAATGTCTTTTTACTGGTTCCTTGATTCAACCCATCTCCAATAGAAAATAATTCCCTGGCATTTCACCTTTATAAATGTCTTTTTACTGGTTCCTTGATTCAACCCGTCTCCAATAGAAAATAATTCCCTGGCATTTCACCTTTATAAATGTCTTTTTACTGGTTCCTTGATTCAACCCGTCTCCAATAGAAAATAATTCCCTGGCATTTCACCTTTATAAATGTCTTTTTACTGGTTCCTTGATTCAACCCGTCTCCAATAGAAAATAATTCCCTGGCATTTCACCTTTATAAATGTCTTTTTACTGGTTCCTTGATTCAACCCGTCTCCAATAGAAAATAATTCCCTGGCATTTCACCTTTATAAATGTCTTTTTACTGGTTCCTTGATTCAACCCATCTCCAATAGAAAATAATTCCCTGGCATTTCACCTTTATAAATGTCTTTTTACTGGTTCCTTGATTCAACCCGTCTCCAATAGAAAATAATTCCCTGGCATTTCACCTTTATAAATGTCTTTTTACTGGTTCCTTGATTCAACCCGTCTCCAATAGAAAATAATTCCCTGGCATTTCACCTTTATAAATGTCTTTTTACTGGTTCCTTGATTCAACCCGTCTCCAATAGAAAATAATTCCCTGGCATTTCACCTTTATAAATGTCTTTTTACTGGTTCCTTGATTCAACCCATCTCCAATAGAAAATAATTCCCTGGCATTTCACCTTTATAATTGTCTTTTTACTGGTTCCTTGATTCAACCCATCTCCAATAGAAAATAATTCCCTGGCATTTCACCTTTATAAATGTCTTTTTACTGGTTCCTTGATTCAACCCATCTCCAATAGAAAATAATTCCCTGGCATTTCACCTTTATAAATGTCTTTTTACTGGTTCCTTGATTCAACCCATCTCCAATAGAAAATAATTCCCTGGCATTTCACCTTTATAAATGTCTTTTTACTGGTTCCTTGATTCAACCCGTCTCCAATAGAAAATAATTCCCTGGCATTTCACCTTTATAAATGTCTTTTTACTGGTTCCTTGATTCAACCCGTCTCCAATAGAAAATAATTCCCTGGCATTTCACCTTTATAAATGTCTTTTTACTGGTTCCTTGATTCAACCCATCTCCAATAGAAAATAATTCCCTGGCATTTCACCTTTATAAATGTCTTTTTACTGGTTCCTTGATTCAACCCGTCTCCAATAGAAAATAATTCCCTGGCATTTCACCTTTATAAATGTCTTTTTACTGGTTCCTTGATTCAACCCGTCTCCAATAGAAAATAATTCCCTGGCATTTCACCTTTATAAATGTCTTTTTACTGGTTCCTTGATTCAACCCATCTCCAATAGAAAATAATTCCCTGGCATTTCACCTTTATAAATGTCTTTTTACTGGTTCCTTGATTCAACCCGTCTCCAATAGAAAATAATTCCCTGGCATTTCACCTTTATAAATGTCTTTTTACTGGTTCCTTGATTCAACCCGTCTCCAATAGAAAATAATTCCCTGGCATTTCACCTTTATAAATGTCTTTTTACTGGTTCCTTGATTCAACCCGTCTCCAATAGAAAATAATTCCCTGGCATTTCACCTTTATAAATGTCTTTTTACTGGTTCCTTGATTCAACCCGTCTCCAATAGAAAATAATTCCCTGGCATTTCACCTTTATAAATGTCTTTTTACTGGTTCCTTGATTCAACCCATCTCCAATAGAAAATAATTCCCTGGCATTTCACCTTTATAAATGTCTTTTTACTGGTTCCTTGATTCAACCCATCTCCAATAGAAAATAATTCCCTGGCATTTCACCTTTATAAATGTCTTTTTACTGGTTCCTTGATTCAACCCATCTCCAATAGAAAATAATTCCCTGGCATTTCACCTTTATAAATGTCTTTTTACTGGTTCCTTGATTCAACCTGTCTCCAATAGAAAATAATTCCCTGGCATTTCACCTTTATAAATGTCTTTTTACTGGTTCCTTGATTCAACCCACCCGTCTCCAATAGAAAATAATTCCCTGGCATTTCACCTTTATAAATGTCTTTTTACTGGTTCCTTGATTCAACCCGTCTCCAATAGAAAATAATTCCCTGGCATTTCACCTTTATAAATGTCTTTTTACTGGTTCCTTGATTCAACCCATCTCCAATAGAAAATAATTCCCTGGCATTTCACCTTTATAAATGTCTTTTTACTGGTTCCTTGATTCAACCCGTCTCCAATAGAAAATAATTCCCTGGCATTTCACCTTTATAAATGTCTTTTTACTGGTTCCTTGATTCAACCCATCTCCAATAGAAAATAATTCCCTGGCATTTCACCTTTATAAATGTCTTTTTACTGGTTCCTTGATTCAACCCGTCTCCAATAGAAAATAATTCCCTGGCATTTCACCTTTATAAATGTCTTTTTACTGGTTCCTTGATTCAACCCGTCTCCAATAGAAAATAATTCCCTGGCATTTCACCTTTATAAATGTCTTTTTACTGGTTCCTTGATTCAACCCATCTCCAATAGAAAATAATTCCCTGGCATTTCACCTTTATAATTGTCTTTTTACTGGTTCCTTGATTCAACCCATCTCCAATAGAAAATAATTCCCTGGCATTTCACCTTTATAAATGTCTTTTTACTGGTTCCTTGATTCAACCCATCTCCAATAGAAAATAATTCCCTGGCATTTCACCTTTATAAATGTCTTTTTACTGGTTCCTTGATTCAACCCGTCTCCAATAGAAAATAATTCCCTGGCATTTCACCTTTATAAATGTCTTTTTACTGGTTCCTTGATTCAACCCGTCTCCAATAGAAAATAATTCCCTGGCATTTCACCTTTATAAATGTCTTTTTACTGGTTCCTTGATTCAACCCGTCTCCAATAGAAAATAATTCCCTGGCATTTCACCTTTATAAATGTCTTTTTACTGGTTCCTTGATTCAACCCATCTCCAATAGAAAATAATTCCCTGGCATTTCACCTTTATAAATGTCTTTTTACTGGTTCCTTGATTCAACCCGTCTCCAATAGAAAATAATTCCCTGGCATTTCACCTTTATAAATGTCTTTTTACTGGTTCCTTGATTCAACCCATCTCCAATAGAAAATAATTCCCTGGCATTTCACCTTTATAAATGTCTTTTTACTGGTTCCTTGATTCAACCCATCTCCAATAGAAAATAATTCCCTGGCATTTCACCTTTATAAATGTCTTTTTACTGGTTCCTTGATTCAACCCGTCTCCAATAGAAAATAATTCCCTGGCATTTCACCTTTATAAATGTCTTTTTACTGGTTCCTTGATTCAACCCATCTCCAATAGAAAATAATTCCCTGGCATTTCACCTTTATAAATGTCTTTTTACTGGTTCCTTGATTCAACCCATCTCCAATAGAAAATAATTCCCTGGCATTTCACCTTTATAAATGTCTTTTTACTGGTTCCTTGATTCAACCCATCTCCAATAGAAAATAATTCCCTGGCATTTCACCTTTATAATTGTCTTTTTACTGGTTCCTTGATTCAACCCATCTCCAATAGAAAATAATTCCCTGGCATTTCACCTTTATAAATGTCTTTTTACTGGTTCCTTGATTCAACCCATCTCCAATAGAAAATAATTCCCTGGCATTTCACCTTTATAAATGTCTTTTTACTGGTTCCTTGATTCAACCCATCTCCAATAGAAAATAATTCCCTGGCATTTCACCTTTATAAATGTCTTTTTACTGGTTCCTTGATTCAACCCATCTCCAATAGAAAATAATTCCCTGGCATTTCACCTTTATAATTGTCTTTTTACTGGTTCCTTGATTCAACCCATCTCCAATAGAAAATAATTCCCTGGCATTTCACCTTTATAAATGTCTTTTTACTGGTTCCTTGATTCAACCCATCTCCAATAGAAAATAATTCCCTGGCATTTCACCTTTATAAATGTCTTTTTACTGGTTCCTTGATTCAACCCATCTCCAATAGAAAATAATTCCCTGGCATTTCACCTTTATAAATGTCTTTTTACTGGTTCCTTGATTCAACCCATCTCCAATAGAAAATAATTCCCTGGCATTTCACCTTTATAAATGTCTTTTTACTGGTTCCTTGATTCAACCCATCTCCAATAGAAAATAATTCCCTGGCATTTCACCTTTATAAATGTCTTTTTACTGGTTCCTTGATTCAACCCGTCTCCAATAGAAAATAATTCCCTGGCATTTCACCTTTATAAATGTCTTTTTACTGGTTCCTTGATTCAACCCATCTCCAATAGAAAATAATTCCCTGGCATTTCACCTTTATAATTGTCTTTTTACTGGTTCCTTGATTCAACCCATCTCCAATAGAAAATAATTCCCTGGCATTTCACCTTTATAAATGTCTTTTTACTGGTTCCTTGATTCAACCCATCTCCAATAGAAAATAATTCCCTGGCATTTCACCTTTATAAATGTCTTTTTACTGGTTCCTTGATTCAACCCGTCTCCAATAGAAAATAATTCCCTGGCATTTCACCTTTATAAATGTCTTTTTACTGGTTCCTTGATTCAACCCGTCTCCAATAGAAAATAATTCCCTGGCATTTCACCTTTATAAATGTCTTTTTACTGGTTCCTTGATTCAACCCGTCTCCAATAGAAAATAATTCCCTGGCATTTCACCTTTATAAATGTCTTTTTACTGGTTCCTTGATTCAACCCATCTCCAATAGAAAATAATTCCCTGGCATTTCACCTTTATAAATGTCTTTTTACTGGTTCCTTGATTCAACCCATCTCCAATAGAAAATAATTCCCTGGCATTTCACCTTTATAAATGTCTTTTTACTGGTTCCTTGATTCAACCTGTCTCCAATAGAAAATAATTCCCTGGCATTTCACCTTTATAAATGTCTTTTTACTGGTTCCTTGATTCAACCCACCCGTCTCCAATAGAAAATAATTCCCTGGCATTTCACCTTTATAAATGTCTTTTTACTGGTTCCTTGATTCAACCCGTCTCCAATAGAAAATAATTCCCTGGCATTTCACCTTTATAAATGTCTTTTTACTGGTTCCTTGATTCAACCCATCTCCAATAGAAAATAATTCCCTGGCATTTCACCTTTATAAATGTCTTTTTACTGGTTCCTTGATTCAACCCGTCTCCAATAGAAAATAATTCCCTGGCATTTCACCTTTATAAATGTCTTTTTACTGGTTCCTTGATTCAACCCGTCTCCAATAGAAAATAATTCCCTGGCATTTCACCTTTATAAATGTCTTTTTACTGGTTCCTTGATTCAACCCGTCTCCAATAGAAAATAATTCCCTGGCATTTCACCTTTATAAATGTCTTTTTACTGGTTCCTTGATTCAACCCATCTCCAATAGAAAATAATTCCCTGGCATTTCACCTTTATAAATGTCTTTTTACTGGTTCCTTGATTCAACCCGTCTCCAATAGAAAATAATTCCCTGGCATTTCACCTTTATAAATGTCTTTTTACTGGTTCCTTGATTCAACCCGTCTCCAATAGAAAATAATTCCCTGGCATTTCACCTTTATAAATGTCTTTTTACTGGTTCCTTGATTCAACCCGTCTCCAATAGAAAATAATTCCCTGGCATTTCACCTTTATAAATGTCTTTTTACTGGTTCCTTGATTCAACCCATCTCCAATAGAAAATAATTCCCTGGCATTTCACCTTTATAAATGTCTTTTTACTGGTTCCTTGATTCAACCCGTCTCCAATAGAAAATAATTCCCTGGCATTTCACCTTTATAAATGTCTTTTTACTGGTTCCTTGATTCAACCCGTCTCCAATAGAAAATAATTCCCTGGCATTTCACCTTTATAAATGTCTTTTTACTGGTTCCTTGATTCAACCCATCTCCAATAGAAAATAATTCCCTGGCATTTCACCTTTATAAATGTCTTTTTACTGGTTCCTTGATTCAACCCATCTCCAATAGAAAATAATTCCCTGGCATTTCACCTTTATAAATGTCTTTTTACTGGTTCCTTGATTCAACCCATCTCCAATAGAAAATAATTCCCTGGCATTTCACCTTTATAAATGTCTTTTTACTGGTTCCTTGATTCAACCCGTCTCCAATAGAAAATAATTCCCTGGCATTTCACCTTTATAAATGTCTTTTTACTGGTTCCTTGATTCAACCCGTCTCCAATAGAAAATAATTCCCTGGCATTTCACCTTTATAAATGTCTTTTTACTGGTTCCTTGATTCAACCCATCTCCAATAGAAAATAATTCCCTGGCATTTCACCTTTATAATTGTCTTTTTACTGGTTCCTTGATTCAACCCATCTCCAATAGAAAATAATTCCCTGGCATTTCACCTTTATAAATGTCTTTTTACTGGTTCCTTGATTCAACCCATCTCCAATAGAAAATAATTCCCTGGCATTTCACCTTTATAAATGTCTTTTTACTGGTTCCTTGATTCAACCCATCTCCAATAGAAAATAATTCCCTGGCATTTCACCTTTATAAATGTCTTTTTACTGGTTCCTTGATTCAACCCATCTCCAATAGAAAATAATTCCCTGGCATTTCACCTTTATAAATGTCTTTTTACTGGTTCCTTGATTCAACCCATCTCCAATAGAAAATAATTCCCTGGCATTTCACCTTTATAAATGTCTTTTTACTGGTTCCTTGATTCAACCCGTCTCCAATAGAAAATAATTCCCTGGCATTTCACCTTTATAAATGTCTTTTTACTGGTTCCTTGATTCAACCCATCTCCAATAGAAAATAATTCCCTGGCATTTCACCTTTATAAATGTCTTTTTACTGGTTCCTTGATTCAACCCATCTCCAATAGAAAATAATTCCCTGGCATTTCACCTTTATAAATGTCTTTTTACTGGTTCCTTGATTCAACCCATCTCCAATAGAAAATAATTCCCTGGCATTTCACCTTTATAAATGTCTTTTTACTGGTTCCTTGATTCAACCTGTCTCCAATAGAAAATAATTCCCTGGCATTTCACCTTTATAAATGTCTTTTTACTGGTTCCTTGATTAAACCCACCCGTCTCCAATAGAAAATAATTCCCTGGCATTTCACCTTTATAAATGTCTTTTTACTGGTTCCTTGATTCAACCCATCTCCAATAGAAAATAATTCCCTGGCATTTCACCTTTATAAATGTCTTTTTACTGGTTCCTTGATTCAACCCATCTCCAATAGAAAATAATTCCCTGGCATTTCACCTTTATAAATGTCTTTTTACTGGTTCCTTGATTCAACCCGTCTCCAATAGAAAATAATTCCCTGGCATTTCACCTTTATAAATGTCTTTTTACTGGTTCCTTGATTCAACCCGTCTCCAATAGAAAATAATTCCCTGGCATTTCACCTTTATAAATGTCTTTTTACTGGTTCCTTGATTCAACCCGTCTCCAATAGAAAATAATTCCCTGGCATTTCACCTTTATAAATGTCTTTTTACTGGTTCCTTGATTCAACCCATCTCCAATAGAAAATAATTCCCTGGCATTTCACCTTTATAAATGTCTTTTTACTGGTTCCTTGATTCAACCCATCTCCAATAGAAAATAATTCCCTGGCATTTCACCTTTATAAATGTCTTTTTACTGGTTCCTTGATTCAACCCATCTCCAATAGAAAATAATTCCCTGGCATTTCACCTTTATAAATGTCTTTTTACTGGTTCCTTGATTCAACCCATCTCCAATAGAAAATAATTCCCTGGCATTTCACCTTTATAAATCTCTTTTTACTGGTTCCTTGATTCAACCCATCTCCAATAGAAAATAATTCCCTGGCATTTCACCTTTATAAATCTCTTTTTACTGGTTCCTTGATTCAACCCATCTCCAATGGAAAATAATTCCCTGGCATTTCACCTTTATAAATGTCTTTTTACTGGTTCCTTGATTCAACCCATCTCCAATAGAAAATAATTCCCTGGCATTTCACCTTTATAAATGTCTTTTTACTGGTTCCTTGATTCAACCCATCTCCAATAGAAAATAATTCCCTGGCATTTCACCTTTATAAATCTCTTTTTACTGGTTCCTTGATTCAACCCATCTCCAATAGAAAATAATTCCCTGGCATTTCACCTTTATAAATCTCTTTTTACTGGTTCCTTGATTCAACCCATCTCCAATAGAAAATAATTCCCTGGCATTTCACCTTTATAAATCTCTTTTTACTGGTTCCTTGATTCAACCCATCTCCAATGGAAAATAATTCCCTGGCATTTCACCTTTATAAATGTCTTTTTACTGGTTCCTTGATTCAACCCATCTCCAATAGAAAATAATTCCCTGGCATTTAACCTTTATAAATGTCTTTTTACTGGTTCCTTGATTCAACCCATCTCCAATAGAAAATAATTCCCTGGCATTTCACCTTTATAAATGTCTTTTTACTGGTTCCTTGATTCAACCCATCTCCAATAGAAAATAATTCCCTGGCATTTCACCTTTATAAATGTCTTTTTACTGGTTTCTTGATTCAACCCGTCTCCAATAGAAAATAATTCCCTGGCATTTCACCTTTATAAATGTCTTTTTACTGGTTCCTTGATTCAACCCGTCTCCAAGAGAAAATAATTCCCTGGCATTTCACCTTTATAAATGTCTTTTTACTGGTTCCTTGATTCAACCCATCTCCAAGAGAAAATAATTCCCTGGCATTTCACCTTTATAAATGTCTTTTTACTGGTTCCTTGATTCAACCCATCTCCAATAGAAAATAATTCCCTGGCATTTCACCTTTATAAATGTCTTTTTACTGGTTCCTTGATTCAACCCATCTCCAATAGAAAATAATTCCCTGGCATTTCACCTTTATAAATGTCTTTTTACTGGTTCCTTGATTCAACCCATCTCCAATAGAAAATAATTCCCTGGCATTTCACCTTTATAAATGTCTTTTTACTGTTTCCTTGATTCAACCCGTCTCCAATAGAAAATAATTCCCTGGCATTTCACCTTTATAAATGTCTTTTTACTGGTTCCTTGATTCAACCCGTCTCCAATAGAAAATAATTCCCTGGCATTTCACCTTTATAAATGTCTTTTTACTGGTTCCTTGATTCAACCCATCTCCAATAGAAAATAATTCCCTGGCATTTCACCTTTATAAATGTCTTTTTACTGGTTCCTTGATTCAACCCGTCTCCAATAGAAAATAATTCCCTGGCATTTCACCTTTATAAATGTCTTTTTACTGGTTCCTTGATTCAACCCATCTCCAATAGAAAATAATTCCCTGGCATTTCACCTTTATAAATGTCTTTTTACTGGTTCCTTGATTCAACCCGTCTCCAATAGAAAATAATTCCCTGGCATTTCACCTTTATAAATGTCTTTTTACTGGTTCCTTGATTCAACCCGTCTCCAATAGAAAATAATTCCCTGGCATTTCACCTTTATAAATGTCTTTTTACTGGTTCCTTGATTCAACCCATCTCCAATAGAAAATAATTCCCTGGCATTTCACCTTTATAAATGTCTTTTTACTGGTTCCTTGATTCAACCCATCTCCAATAGAAAATAATTCCCTGGCATTTCACCTTTATAAATGTCTTTTTACTGGTTCCTTGATTCAACCCGTCTCCAATAGAAAATAATTCCCTGGCATTTCACCTTTATAAATGTCTTTTTACTGGTTCCTTGATTCAACCCGTCTCCAATAGAAAATAATTCCCTGGCATTTCACCTTTATAAATGTCTTTTTACTGGTTCCTTGATTCAACCCGTCTCCAATAGAAAATAATTCCCTGGCATTTCACCTTTATAAATGTCTTTTTACTGGTTCCTTGATTCAACCCATCTCCAATAGAAAATAATTCCCTGGCATTTCACCTTTATAAATGTCTTTTTACTGGTTCCTTGATTCGACCCATCTCCAATAGAAAATAATTCCCTGGCATTTCACCTTTATAAATGTCTTTTTACTGGTTCCTTGATTCAACCCATCTCCAATAGAAAATAATTCCCTGGCATTTCACCTTTATAAATGTCTTTTTACTGGTTCCTTGATTCAACCCATCTCCAATAGAAAATAATTCCCTGGCATTTCACCTTTATAAATGTCTTTTTACTGGTTCCTTGATTCAACCCATCTCCAATAGAAAATAATTCCCTGGCATTTCACCTTTATAAATGTCTTTTTACTGGTTCCTTGATTCAACCCATCTCCAATAGAAAATAATTCCCTGGCATTTCACCTTTATAAATGTCTTTTTACTGGTTCCTTGATTCAACCCGTCTCCAATAGAAAATAATTCCCTGGCATTTCACCTTTATAAATGTCTTTTTACTGGTTCCTTGATTCAACCCATCTCCAATAGAAAATAATTCCCTGGCATTTCACCTTTATAATTGTCTTTTTACTGGTTCCTTGATTCAACCCATCTCCAATAGAAAATAATTCCCTGGCATTTCACCTTTATAAATGTCTTTTTACTGGTTCCTTGATTCAACCCATCTCCAATAGAAAATAATTCCCTGGCATTTCACCTTTATAAATGTCTTTTTACTGGTTCCTTGATTCAACCCATCTCCAATAGAAAATAATTCCCTGGCATTTCACCTTTATAAATGTCTTTTTACTGGTTCCTTGATTCAACCCGTCTCCAATAGAAAATAATTCCCTGGCATTTCACCTTTATAAATGTCTTTTTACTGGTTCCTTGATTCAACCCGTCTCCAATAGAAAATAATTCCCTGGCATTTCACCTTTATAAATGTCTTTTTACTGGTTCCTTGATTCAACCCGTCTCCAATAGAAAATAATTCCCTGGCATTTCACCTTTATAAATGTCTTTTTACTGGTTCCTTGATTCAACCCATCTCCAATAGAAAATAATTCCCTGGCATTTCACCTTTATAAATGTCTTTTTACTGGTTCCTTGATTCAACCCGTCTCCAATAGAAAATAATTCCCTGGCATTTCACCTTTATAAATGTCTTTTTACTGGTTCCTTGATTCAACCCATCTCCAATAGAAAATAATTCCCTGGCATTTCACCTTTATAAATGTCTTTTTACTGGTTCCTTGATTCAACCCATCTCCAATAGAAAATAATTCCCTGGCATTTCACCTTTATAAATGTCTTTTTACTGGTTCCTTGATTCAACCCATCTCCAATAGAAAATAATTCCCTGGCATTTCACCTTTATAAATGTCTTTTTACTGGTTCCTTGATTCAACCCGTCTCCAATAGAAAATAATTCCCTGGCATTTGACCTTTATAAATGTCTTTTTACTGGTTCCTTGATTCAACCCGTCTCCAATAGAAAATAATTCCCTGGCATTTGACCTTTATAAATGTCTTTTTACTGGTTCCTTGATTCAACCCATCTCCAATAGAAAATAATTCCCTGGCATTTCACCTTTATAAATGTCTTTTTACTGGTTCCTTGATTCAACCAGTCTCCAATAGAAAATAATTCCCTGGCATTTCACCTTTATAAATGTCTTTTTACTGGTTCCTTGATTCAACCAGTCTCCAATAGAAAATAATTCCCTGGCATTTCACCTTTATAAATGTCTTTTTACTGGTTCCTTGATTCAACCCATCTCCAATAGAAAATAATTCCCTGGCATTTCACCTTTATAAATGTCTTTTTACTGGTTCCTTGATTCAACCCATCTCCAATAGAAAATAATTCCCTGGCATTTCACCTTTATAAATGTCTTTTTACTGGTTCCTTGATTCAACCCATCTCCAATAGAAAATAATTCCCTGGCATTTCACCTTTATAAATGTCTTTTTACTGGTTCCTTGATTCAACCAGTCTCCAATAGAAAATAATTCCCTGGCATTTCACCTTTATAAATGTCTTTTTACTGGTTCCTTGATTCAACCCATCTCCAATAGAAAATAATTCCCTGGCATTTCACCTTTATAAATGTCTTTTTACTGGTTCCTTGATTCAACCCGTCTCCAATAGAAAATAATTCCCTGGCATTTCACCTTTATAAATGTCTTTTTACTGGTTCCTTGATTCAACCCGTCTCCAATAGAAAATAATTCCCTGGCATTTCACCTTTATAAATGTCTTTTTACTGGTTCCTTGATTCAACCCATCTCCAATAGAAAATAATTCCCTGGCATTTCACCTTTATAAATGTCTTTTTACTGGTTCCTTGATTCAACCCGTCTCCAATAGAAAATAATTCCCTGGCATTTCACCTTTATAAATGTCTTTTTACTGGTTCCTTGATTCAACCCATCTCCAATAGAAAATAATTCCCTGGCATTTCACCTTTATAAATATCTTTTTACTGGTTCCTTGATTCAACCCGTCTCCAATTGAAAATAATTCCCTGGCATTTCACCTTTATAAATGTCTTTTTACTGGTTCCTTGATTCAACCCATCTCCAATAGAAAATAATTCCCTGGCATTTCACCTTTATAAATGTCTTTTTACTGGTTCCTTGATTCAACCCGTCTCCAATAGAAAATAATTCCCTGGCATTTCACCTTTATAAATGTCTTTTTACTGGTTCCTTGATTCAACCCGTCTCCAATAGAAAATAATTCCCTGGCATTTCACCTTTATAAATGTCTTTTTACTGGTTCCTTGATTCAACCCATCTCCAACAGAAAATAATTCCCTGGCATTTCACCTTTATAAATGTCTTTTTACTGGTTCCTTGATTCAACCCATCTCCAACAGAAAATAATTCCCTGGCATTTCACCTTTATAAATGTCTTTTTACTGGTTCCTTGATTCAACCCATCTCCAATAGAAAATAATTCCCTGGCATTTCACCTTTATAAATGTCTTTTTACTGGTTCCTTGATTCAACCCATCTCCAATAGAAAATAATTCCCTGGCATTTCACCTTTATAAATGTCTTTTTACTGGTTCCTTGATTCAACCCATCTCCAATAGAAAATAATTCCCTGGCATTTCACCTTTATAAATGTCTTTTTACTGGTTCCTTGATTCAACCCATCTCCAATAGAAAATAATTCCCTGGCATTTCACCTTTATAAATCTCTTTTTACTGGTTCCTTGATTCAACCCATCTCCAATAGAAAATAATTCCCTGGCATTTCACCTTTATAAATGTCTTTTTACTGGTTCCTTGATTCAACCCATCTCCAATAGAAAATAATTCCCTGGCATTTCACCTTTATAAATGTCTTTTTACTGGTTCCTTGATTCAACCCATCTCCAATAGAAAATAATTCCCTGGCATTTCACCTTTATAAATGTCTTTTTACTGGTTCCTTGATTCAACCCATCTCCAATAGAAAATAATTCCCTGGCATTTCACCTTTATAAATGTCTTTTTACTGGTTCCTTGATTCAACCCATCTCCAATAGAAAATAATTCCCTGGCATTTCACCTTTATAAATGTCTTTTTACTGGTTCCTTGATTCAACCCATCTCCAATAGAAAATAATTCCCTGGCATTTCACCTTTATAAATGTCTTTTTACTGGTTCCTTGATTCAACCCATCTCCAATAGAAAATAATTCCCTGGCATTTCACCTTTATAAATCTCTTTTTACTGGTTCCTTGATTCAACCCATCTCCAATAGAAAATAATTCCCTGGCATTTCACCTTTATAAATGTCTTTTTACTGGTTCCTTGATTCAACCCATCTCCAATAGAAAATAATTCCCTGGCATTTCACCTTTATAAATGTCTTTTTACTGGTTCCTTGATTCAACCCATCTCCAATAGAAAATAATTCCCTGGCATTTCACCTTTATAAATGTCTTTTTACTGGTTCCTTGATTCAACCCATCTCCAATAGAAAATAATTCCCTGGCATTTCACCTTTATAAATGTCTTTTTACTGGTTCCTTGATTCAACCCATCTCCAATAGAAAATAATTCCCTGGCATTTCACCTTTATAAATGTCTTTTTACTGGTTCCTTGATTCAACCCATCTCCAATAGAAAATAATTCCCTGGCATTTCACCTTTATAAATGTCTTTTTACTGGTTTCTTGATTCAACCCGTCTCCAATAGAAAATAATTCCCTGGCATTTCACCTTTATAAATGTCTTTTTACTGGTTCCTTGATTCAACCCGTCTCCAAGAGAAAATAATTCCCTGGCATTTCACCTTTATAAATGTCTTTTTACTGGTTCCTTGATTCAACCCGTCTCCAATAGAAAATAATTCCCTGGCATTTCACCTTTATAAATGTCTTTTGTCAATGTTGCACAAGTGTCCTATCTCAGTGAAAAACACTTTCAATCTTTAAATTGGGAATTCCTGGGTGTATTCTTTATGGACAAGTGTCCTTTACATGAAGGTATCTCGATATGGTCTATTTTGTGGTGTTATTAAATGCACATTGTATTTACATGTCATCCTGATTTCAGTTTATCATGTAGATCAAATGCACATTGTATTTACATGTCATACTGATTTCAGTTTATCATGTTGATTAAATGTACATTGTATTTACATTTCATACTGATAGCAGTTTATCATGTAGATCAAGTTACATTGTATTTATATTTTATACTGATAGGAGTTTATCATGTATATCAAAGTTACATTGTATTTACATGTCATACTGATCTCAGTTTATCATGTAGATCAAATTTACATGTCATACTGATCTCAGTTTCTCATGTAGATCAAATTTACATATCATACTGATTGCAGTTGATCAAATTTACATGTCATTCTGATCGTAGTTTATAATGAAGATCAAATTTATGTCATTATGATTACTTTTTCATGTAGATCAAATTTACGTGTCATTCTGATCATAATTTATCATGTAGATCAAATTTACGTCATTCTGATCGTAGTTTATCATGTAGATCAAATTTACATGTCAGTCTGATCATAGTTTATCATGTAGATCAAATTTACATGTCATTCTGATCGTAGTTTATCATGTAGATCAAATTTACATGTCATTCTGATCGTAGTTTATAATGAAGATCAAATTTATGTCATTATGATTAGTTTTTCATGTAGATCAAATTTACATGTCATTCTGATCATAATTTATCATGTAGATCAAATTTACATCATTCTGATCGTAGTTTATCATGTAGATCAAATTTACATGTCAGTCTGATCATAGTTTATCATGTAGATCAAATTTACATGTCATTCTGATCATAGTTTATCATGTAGATCAAATTTACATGTCATTCTGATCGTAGTTTATAATGAAGATCAAATTTATGTCATTATGATTAGTTTTTCATGTAGATCAAATTTACATGTCATTATGATCATAGTTTATCATGTAGATCAAATTTACGTCATTCTGATCATAGTTTATCATGTAGATCAAATTTACGTCATTCTGATCGTAGTTTATCATGTAGATCAAATTTACATGTCATTCTGATCGTAGTTTATCATGTAGATCAAATTTACATGTCATTCTGATCGTAGTTTATCATGTAGATCAAATTTATGTCATTTTGATCATAGTTTATCATGTAAATCAAATTTTCATGTCATTCTGATCATAGTTTATCATGTAGATCAAATGTACATGTCATACTGATCTCAGTTTATTAAGTAGATCAAATTTACATGTCATTCTGATCATAGTTTATCATGTAGATCAAATTTACATGTCATTTCGATCATAGTTTATCATGTAGATCAAATTTACATGTCATTCTGATCGTAGTTTATCATGTAGATGAAATTTAAATGTTATACTCATTTCAGTTTATTAAGTAGATCAAATTTACATGCCATTCTAAACATAGTTTATCATGTAGATCAAATTTCCATGTCATTCTGATCGTAGTTTATCATGTAGATCAAATTTACATGTCATTCTGATCTCAGTTTATCATGTAGATCAAATTTCCATGTAATTCTGATCTCAGTTTATCATGTAGATCAAATTTACATGTCATTCTGATCATAGTTTATCATGAAGATCAAATTTACATGTCATTCTGATTGTAGTTTATCATGTAGATCAAATTTACATGTCATACTGATCTCAGTTTATTAAGTAGATCAAATTTCCATGTCATTCTGATCATAGTTTATCATGTAGATCAAATTTACATGTCATACTGATCTCAGTTTATCATGTAGATCAAATTTACATGTCATTCTGATCATAGTTTATCATGTAGATTAAGTTGATTAAGTAGATCAAATTTACATGTAATTCTGATCGAAGTTTATTAAGTAGATCAAAACTAAATGTCCTTATTTTAATCTACCTTATACAACCCCAATCTTTTCATAGGACAAAATATGGAGTCAAATGAAAACAGTTCTATAAACATTTTTTTTAACTGACAATTGTAAATAAACTTATTTTTAATATGAACAATTTTATAATCATTTTTAATTTCACAAATATCAACATCAATTTTATATTCATTTTTAATTTCACAAGTATAAAAAATTCTTAAGTTATCCTTGTTTTAAAAGCAGAAGCACACAAATAATTTCTGTTCATTTATATAATAAAGTATTATCAACGGTTATCTAACAAAGTTTGATGGAAACTATTCTTTCATGTAGTGTTTTAAAAGAGTCACAAGTAAGCAAAACATTATGGCATTTTAGTCATTAACAAAGAAAATGTATCACGTTAGCAACACGGCATGATCTTTTAACATGGAAATATGTTACAACTATGTGATAATATTTGAACATGGTCTTAAATTCATGAAAGCACAGGGAAAAAGCGAAATGAAACAAAGTGATGAAGTAAAAGTCATGAGTAAAAAAACATGACATGGTCATTGTGTTAATCAACAAAGAAAAAGTGACAAGTCAGGAAAATGGACATGTTTATTAACTAACATTGGATAAAGGAAGAGTCAGGAAAATGGAAAGTGATAACAAGTAAAAAATTCTCTGAACTCATGAAACCATAGTCAAATTTGATACATTCGTAAAAGAAGAAAACTGTCAATGGTGGTATGGCCAGATTGCAAACCATGAATAGTGTATAATTTTTACTGATGGGGTACTAATCTTTGAAGATTTGTTGGTTTCTCTAAATCAAGAATTGAAACATCTAAATACCAACTTCCGTGACTCGACCAGTAATAGTGTCAGAGAAATGACCTAAATGCAAACCCTAACTAAGAGAAACTGAACTCACCATAATGGTAAGCAAAAATCACTAAAACATGCAGTAAATACAGCAATGATGTACCATTTACACTTGCTTATAAGTGAGGTCCGACTGCAAACAACATGGAGTCTCATCTGCCATTGCATAATGTGCTAGCAGATCAGGGTCTATATTGTTTGTTTTACTGATTACTCCTGACAAATTGCAGATACCCAGATCTGCTGGTACATTATACGATGGAAGATCTGGATCTATGCAGTTTGCAGATGGACCTGACTTATAAGCAGATATATATGGTAGTTTTCACTGATGACTGTAGTACTAGTCATGATGTAGTTACATACATGTACCTAGTTACATCACTCCGCTGGTAATAGTTACTGAGAACTGCTAAACACAAAAGTTAACCAAAATCAATGGATAATGAAATATTGTTCACAGTGTTTCACTGAAAAGTGTAGTAATCAATATGACACATCTAAACACCAACTCGAGTGACTCTACAAGCAATAGTGTCTGAGAAAATGGTGTACATGCAAAAACTTCAAACCTTTTAAAATTGAGCTCAATCCATAAGTAAATACAAGTTTCTGATTCATTGAAACATTGGTCATAATGACCTAGTTTTCATTTATGGTTGTAGTACTCCAATGGCAATAGTATGCAAGACAATAAGCTAAATTCAATGTTTAACTAAAATCACTGTGATGAGATATGTAGATCACACTGACATACTTTTTACTGAAAGTTGAACTTCACATGATACATATAAACACTGACATACTTTTTACTGAAAGGTGTACTTCACATGACACATAAATACCAACATCTATAAGTAACAGTCTCTGAGAAAATGACGAAAGAACAAACCCTAACTGTTTTTTAGCCAGACTGATGGACAGACAGACAGACATAATTAATCGATAACCTGGAACTGCTTTGCAATAAAGCTAATGAAATGTTGTGTTGGCTGCAATCCAGTCAATGAAATTTCATGTTGGTTTTTCATTTGCACAAAAAAAATGAAGAGTCAGTATCAAAGGATTTGATATTTTTTTGTTTTTTTTTGTTATACAAATTAACATCTTAAAAATGACACGTCTTTAAAATGAAAATTTTAAGTGAAAGTTAGTGACATTAACTGGGATAACATATGAAAAATACTCTCAACTCATGAAACCATATTCCATTATGGTTCTTTCCAGCAGAATTGCTGAGTTAGGGTAGTGAAGTACTTAGGTGTTGCAAAACTGCAGTTCAATGTGAGTGTTGGAAGTTCAGTTCTCCAGAGTCAGGGTTACTGGATCACTGAGGTATTGCAAGTCTACAGGTGTAAATGTTGGAAGTTCAGTCCTCCAGAGTCAGGGAAGTGGAGCACTGCAGTGTTGCAAGTCTGCTGGTGTGAGTGTTGGAAGTTCAGTCCTCCAGAGTCAGGGTAGTGGAGCACTGCAGTGTTGCAAGTCTTCAGGTGTAAGTGTTGGAAGTTCAGTCCTCCAAAAATTATTACAATTGTATCCCGAATCCACCTGATCCCAGGGTTTTTCCACTTCCATAGGAGTGTTTGTTTCATTAATGCTTGTTAATGAAAGCCTTTGCTCCCTGTTTTGTTTATTGTCCTGCAAGTCATTCCAAAAATTGAATCCACATGGTAATGCCCTTTCATCCATGGCAGGCTTTTCATATACCCTCTGCCAACAGAAAAAAAAAGTAAAGAAAACTGGTAAAAATTGTGTTTCTTTTGGTATACTTGTACAATTTCTTACAACTTTAATGATCTCAACCAGTCTCCCATGACTGGCTGAGAACACTAAAGCTTTAAGAAATTGTACATGAAGTATCATAGCCATCTGCTTCACATTTGTTGATTGATTCCAATAATAATAATAATAATAATCTGAGCATGCATGCATGGTAAGGGGTTGTCCATAAAGGACGTCCGCAGATAATACCTGTTTTCCTACCCCCCCTCTCCCCTTGTGCGCTTTTGTCCGCATGTGGCTTACCCCCCCCCCATCCCCGGGCTGCGGATGTCCCCATCCAGCGTTATACACCGCTCTATGGTCTGGCAGTGTAATAGCTGGTGCATCTTACTTGGCTATTTGTATACTCGCTCAGATCCGCAGGGCTGATATGTGGGCCATGTAATCAACCTCAGGCACTGGGAGCCAGACCTATGTATTAATGCCAACCCATTCATATATATTCTGTGGCACGAATCGTACAAATTGAAATTAACAAATAATTTATACTTAGGGATCACCCATAAAGGACATCCACAAAACATACTGGAATACACTCAGTAGGCTTAAAGCAGCTGTTAAACACAGAATATCATAACAAAAAATACTAGCTTGCGGACGTCCGCAAGGTCCTTTACACCCCTCCCCCCTTGTCCGCATTTGAACAAACCCCCCCTCCCCCCATCTTTGCGGACGTCCTTTATGGATGATCCCTAAGGTGCGTAGTTTGTGTTAAGTCATTGGTTAATGAATTTGTACCCCCCCCCAAAAAAAAAAAAAAAAAAAAATGTGGGCAGCAGTATTGAAGCTTTTATTACCTGATAGAGACAAATTTTGATACAAATATTATTACTGATTTTATTTTGTGACCATTGTCTTATTTTCCGTACTGTTGTTGTTATAGTAACTGAGAGAGAGAGAGAGAAAGAGGGGGATACCATTGGTATTTTTCTTCTGCGTGGTAATTCAGGATCATATGTATCTTCTTCGTTATTCTTCTTTTTATAAGACACGCAGCTGAGAGTGTCGAGAGTATTTACACGAACATTCTCGATACCTGAGCAATCTGAATACATATACAACGGCGTACAATGTGGTTGCTGACTGGTGACAGCACTGCTTGCGACGCATGCACAATCCTTCATTCTGCCAGGAGAACAGTTGTCATCTCTTTCCAAAAAAGGTCCAGTTACATACAAGTTATACTTAAACAATCTTGGAAACTTGGCCGGTGTTGCCTGATCTACTGTTTCATCGGATTTTCTCTTATCGTGCATCATCCTTCCCGCACTAGGCTAACATCCGGTTTACCCCTTTATGGAACTATTGTAAGGGAGGTAAATCCATTGAGATTGTAAGCTTCTCGATTTTTCTGACCTCGCTAGCACACACACACACACACACACACACACAGAGAAAGACGGTCGTGTAATATGTGGAACAGCGTTTATGATCTGGCTTACACATAGTTTGTGCTTGGCCTATTAACAAAGCGAGACAGCCTTAACCACTTTGTTAGGAGTTAATTAATTGTAACGCCTCATACGAAGACGTCTTATTTTATAGTTTCCTTGTGAAAATGTAATAGTGCTTATGAAGGAGTGAGGTTGCTCTACAAAATTCAAATTGGGCCTTTATTGTGTTTATTGTACACAACCTTTAATCAGTGGGGTTACCTGGACTTGGAAAATGCCAAATGTAGTAGTAGTACTATTAATAATATATATATATATATATATATATATATATATATATATATATATATATATATATATATATATATATATATATATATATATATATATATATATATGTACCCATCTTCCCCTTGTTTCAATGGTTGTGCACTTATTAAACATCAACACAAGAAAGCACTGGCTTTTGAACTTGGCCTTAAAAATAATACTATCGCATGCATGAGATAATTTCTGGTAGAGGTACATATGTATATCAAGTTTCATTCCTGTATCCCGTAGTCTACTTCAGACTTATAAGACTGAAAATGAGGGGGAAAAGTTAAATCTTTGAGTTGTGACCTTGACCTTACAGATACCACCTCATTTCTGCAATCCGCATGTCTTCTATTACAAGGTACATAGCTGTACCAAATTTAAAATCTCTATCCCAGACAACTTTAATATTATGGGACATATGCGAGAAACTGAATACGCTAACCACTGGTCTTGATATTGAATATATAAACCCTAATGCGATCTATAACACACCCCTTAATAATGAAATATAAGTGTTCAAAGAGGGCCTTTCATCACTTACCAATTAGAAATTATTCTACATAGTAGTAAAGGTTCTAAAGAATTGTACAACCTATTTTTGAACTCGAATGTTACACCAACCTATGAAGCAAATTAGGCAAGAAACTTCCAATTACACAATGGA
The DNA here is from genome assembly GCA_029931535.1 of Margaritifera margaritifera. Taxonomy (NCBI): domain Eukaryota; kingdom Metazoa; phylum Mollusca; class Bivalvia; order Unionida; family Margaritiferidae; genus Margaritifera; species Margaritifera margaritifera. The sequence goes on from JAQPZY010001527.1 coordinate 3,690,583, forward strand.
TTATTGTACCGCTTTATATTATAAGGTGTTCAAAGTTGGGAAAAAAATAGCCCCCCCCCCCCCCCCCTTCCCGAGCTATGAACAAAAACACAACACACTCAAAATGATAATGGTTTCATGTTCGTGTAATATACATATGATTTTACCTATGAATTAATTTTTGAATAACATATTCGTGACTGACACATGTACTTCTGCAACTTTCTAAAACTTGCTACTTGAGAGATTTAATCTACACCAGTAGTGGTATTATGGACTTTGAGATTTTTTTGTATTAATTTTATTTCTCCCTGGCCGAAACACCTTCTATATTCCTCATAACGTTTCCCCACTGGGAATGTTTTACACACGCGTGTGTTTGGTTTTCACCAATGGAGCCTCCTGCAAGAGCATCGCACCAAGCTATGTTTATCACAGACAAATGTTTAACGGTTATAGAACATTGTAGTTATCAATTTAGGTTTTCAGTATTTTATCACTATATATTTTACCACAGTTTACTATACTACTCAGTTTGCTGCATATAATCACAGACGGTTATGGAATATTGTAGTTATCTTTTTAGGTTTCCAATGTTTTATCTCTAAATATTCTACTGCTGTTCAGTATATTAGCCAGTTCGCTGCCTATATCAACAGATCAATATAGGCATAAACACATATAGTGGGTTAATATACAATGCCATTAGAAATTACACAGTTTGACACATATAGTATTTTGAAAGAATTCAGATCTGCGGCCAATGCAGGATTAAATTACCACATCAATGGTGTGTTTGTAACGTCACACAAAGATAAAATCGCTATTTAGCTTTAATGCTTCATATCGATTTGTTAAAGAGGCCCAAAAGATGCTATATAATTTGTAAAAGACGTACCCGGAGCATCTTGATAAATTAATCAAGTTAAGAATTGAGTTAGAGCGGGTACGACGGTAACTTGGCGAAGAATATAATAAACACCAGAAAAGTCATTGTATGATATTGTACAAGAAAACTTTAAATCGCTGACGATAACCGAGTCACCAGTGAGCGAAGATAGTGTAGAGAGTGTAAACAGCGAAACATCTAGCGAAGATATCGAAGATATTGAAATATTTAGCGAAGACACCGAAGATCACCATCAAGGGCAAATCGATTAGAGAAATGCCCGTAATAATAATATACAACACCAATGGAGTATGACGATGCCTTTCGTATGTGTGGTGATTCACACATTTACAGTAACAAAGAATATCAGGAAATCATACACAGTATCGGGAAATGGCAGAAAAGAGTATGGCGGGATTTCTGCGAAAGGCTATTCAAGTGTAAAGACACAGAAACCAGAGAGGTTGACGTAAGAGGTTTTGGTCGCAAGCGCGTAGTGATTTTACCAAATACCGGCTTGAAGAAAATTTTATTTGAGCAGGAAAAGTTATTTGATGTTGATCTGCAGTTGCTGCATCCTCATGGAAAAAAAAATTACGAGACGCTACTCTAGTTTTTAGAATTACTATCATGGGTGCAAAGCATTTTTACGGCTAATGGACGTACGATTAAATATTATCCACTGCAGTATGCTCTGTTGCAAAAAGTATCGTCGGAAGTAAAGGACAGGATACACCTAATATTAAGCACACCATCGATTGAGAACATAGATCAGTATTTCTGTTAGAGAATACAATCTGCTCGTATATATAAAGAGTGAAATGGCACTGAGACATAATCGATGTAAAGGCGTATGCCTTGGAAAACGTGAACTGTGCGGCAGAACATGCCATTACGAATATTGTAAATCACACTTGTTTGCGTTACGTGTTGGCCCTGGCGCTCGACCATGTCTTAAATGTGGTATTGGTGTCAAATTCTAGGTAACTTTTGCTGCGCTCGCTAACTTTTCAACTACTGTTATATTGTTATATTAAGGATTTGCTTCCAATGAGTGGATCTTAAGATCCGCCAAGTGCAATCTTGCCCTTCATATCTCCTTTAATGATCCATGTGGCAATTTTTTCTCCGAGTGTAGGATTAATCGCATTCAAGTCATGGATGAGATCCACGTCGGCGCGTTGACGCGCACGGATATCACTTGATATTATATACGCAAGATCCTGTCGGTAACAGCATCGACGCGGTTTACAGGTTCTTCTCCAGGTTTTGGTTGATTGTTATAATCCAGTCGTATGTCTAGCCGTGTTCCAGGCCCGCAGTAATTGCATCCAGGAATATGTTTTTCACCAGGATATTTACTCCACAGTAGCCCAGGTAGCTTTGTTGGCGCGGTTTCTATATCACCGCCAACGACTTTGCTTTCACAAATGTAATTTTCTTGGCTCCACACCCGGACGCTAGTTTCAACGATTGTTGCTCGGTCATTACTTGTTACAACCCGAGTTGGATTTTCGGTACGAGTTTTCATGCGGCATCGCACACAGTATGAAGCCATGATGATAAGTTATACTACAATTGACATTCAACATGTCATTGACTTCTCTGCGTCGGTGAAACCCAGACCACCCAAACACGGTGATATGTTTCCAAATTCAGTTCGCGCTTTAATTATTGGTCCGGCCTGATCCGGAAAGACCCATATGTTGCTGAATCTGATAAGTCGATGGTCAAAATGGGATCGGTTGTACGTGATTGCACCATCCGCGGACGATCAACCGTGTTATGACGTACCCAAGGATTTTACGGAAGTGCTTGCATAGTCAAAGACGTTTTCATCATCAATCGCTGAGTTCGTTTCCACGATTGATGAAGCACCTGCGATTGACGACCATGACCTAGAGCATAATAATCTTGTTGTGTACGATGATGTGCTGCTTGACCGGCAAGACAACCCCGCGAGAATATTTTCCCGGGGCCGGCACAAAAACACAGACGTGATCTATTTGACCCAACGATACGCACACGTGCCTAAAGTGATCCGGGACAACTGAAACATGTTGATATTTCGTGGGGTTCATTGGACTTAGTGCGCTGTTGACCATTCGTGGGATGAGTTTCGAAATAAGTTCGCGGAGGTTACCCGGGACCCACATAGTTTCCTCACAATTCACGCTAACATATCTCATACAAACATGAGAAGCAACCATGACAAACAGATACAATGACGAAAACTGCCAGCGATGCCACAGAAGAGACTGCTGATCGACGTCGTAAAGCTGCCCGTGAACACCTGGAACTTCTGCGCGATTATGTAGATGCACGCGAACGTGTCAAAGATATGCTTCAGTCACGACAATCCGTGCGTAAAGACCCCATAGCAGGCTTTGAACAAACGTTTACACCACTGATTAAGCCCTCGCGCAAAACCGCAGAGGAGGTAAAGAAAATCGCGAAAACCACCGCTGCGATCATAGGAACAGAAAAAGAACCTGGTCCGATTGTAAAGACGGCCTTGCGCTCCGAGGATATCAAGAAAGCAACTGCAGAAACCGCTGAGACGATCAAGCATGTGCCAGTATGATTGTTAGAAACTCACAAAGGCTTAGAAGAAATGCAAGAGGATGTTGGAGAGGCACTTGTGAAACTTCTACAAGAACAACCACCAATCAAAGTTGCCCAAACCACATCAAAAATTTCAGGAACAGGCACGGCAGATGATTTTTGAAAATCCCCTAAAGTTTGCCGTTAACGAACCCAAAGACTTAAAAGACTATATGTTGGAGCATGAACTACCCGCGGATGCGCACCCGTTTTATCTCAAAAGGGAATGGCCAGGATTGGTATTTTGAGAGTTGATGAGACTTAAAAGAATATACAGTAATAATGGTATGGCGAACTATTTTTGTAGGATTGTTCGCATGTCTAGAGTCATAGGTGCTGAAAAGACCCAGGCATACTGGAATAAATTTGCCCGTACATATGAATAACCCTTTAAAAAATCTATGGGACTCATTTCTGGAGCAGCTTCTGCCTTCCAAGGACGATGAAGCCGTCTCAGAAGAATATTACTCCCCACCGGAGGATGTTGGGCCTCTCAAGGAAGACCCATAGGCACCTAAACATGGTAAGGGTCTTCGTTGGGAAAGTAGACGTAAACGCGCACGGTTCAAACCAGTAGGGATCAAATGTGTGTCCCAGGACAAGCAACAAGTCAGTGAACTCGTGGATCGGTTGGAAACACTCGTAGGGTCAGCTCGCACCAATAACAACGCACCAGAAGTCATCAATGAGGCCACATCGATTTGTTAGCGGTTGCTCACCAAGGTTATCATGGACCGGGGGACGTTTTGCTCGTTAATGCACGAACAAATTGAAAACATTGATGATATATATAGCACCGATGATGAGTTCTCAGGCGCTTCCCATTGAAACACTTCGTGTTTTACGCGAAATCTATGCGGCGACGCAGCATGTCGTTGCAAATACAACCCCGAGTGTCACCTCGATGATCGCGATCTCGTCTACGAAACCAGAATTTAATGTGGTTTTCTCTACACCAATTACTGCGGGGGAAGGCTGCACACTTGAGATCGCACTAGCGTCGTTGCGAGTGTATTACAGTTGGCCTCATATCTGATCGCGATCATTTGGAGGCCTCCCCGTGAATAACTCGTTTGTGTTTTCGTCAGACGGTGGAGCAAATTGGCATAATATTGATCTTTCCGCAGGTGCGTACGACATTAAATCAATTAATGATGAGATCCGACAAAGGATCAAATTGGTGAGCGGCAAAGACTCTAAAATCTTCACAGAAGAACACGAGCCTACACTCAACCCCGCCATCGCAATCGAATCTCCACAGTATGTGGTTGACATCGCACTGTCGTCGCTGAGAACAGTTCTTGCTTGGCCTAAATATATTAATAAAATTCCCGAGCGCGAACGAATCTTACGCACGGGATACAATATCTCGCCAGACACTGTCAAAATCACCTCAACGCTTCAGATTAATTCTAACCTGCTATACTATTAGCGGCAGTTACCAAGCGAACCTATCAGGTTCATCAAGTATGGCGTCGCAGGTTTTCATATTTTTCAAGTTCTTCCCAAATATGAAACTGGGTGATTTACTCTCGATTGCGTCGACGACGCTTGTATATCTCCGGTTGACGCACCTTCGTTTCACCTTGTGGAACTGGACGAGCATGCGTTGGACCTCCTCGGTGAGACATTGACGATACAACTGTAAATTAGAGATCGACCTAATATTTAATACAATGATAGTAGTACGTGGACGTGTGATACCCGTGCGTATTGTTAATGCGAGAAAAACTGTTTACGCGATATATTACGGAAATGGCCTCGGTGATATCGTCCAGAGATTGTTCACAGGCGTACCAAAGATGCTTGCGGCCCTAGCCTCGCGCGTGGCACCGATCGCTAAATAAGTTGCAATGCGAGCCGTTGACAGCATCAAAAGCGCCGCTGCGGATCGGTTGAAAAATCTGGGATTGCAAGCGTTTCAACCGTTTCGAGATCGACTACGACGATTACTGACTCGACAACCAAAGGTTCCAGTTTCACTTCCATCCACGGAAACAATGCCTACGCCGGTCAGTAAAATCATTAATGAAGCTGCCCAACGACGTCTGGCCTAGAGGCGCAAGCTACCACCGATGCGATATCTGCAAATGCAGCAATGGGAAGCGGATTGCGGTTGTAGACAGGCCGCAAAAGGTATTAGACGAAACTGATAATGTATAAAGTTCAACTACATCAAAATGCAAAGAAGTACGCGATACCGCGTTTGACATAGAAGCGACTGTGATGGTCGATCAAAGCGTCCGATATTTTCAGTATTATTCGTACCCAGCTAAGGATCCTACTCTACAAAAAATAGAATTACAAATGCATGACACATCTCCGTATTTTCTCCCATGTGAGGCTTTCTTGAAAATTTTCATGACGATTCTTGGACTTGTCAGATACAGAGATGATTATGCAAGATCCGCTGGCCTGTCTATGATGTTTTACAAAGATACAAACGACAATGCAGATGATCGACAGTTTCAACATATACGACCTCAAAATCATGCAGGCGACGCTGCCGCAGATATAGCACCCGTACTTACTGGTACCAATAATATTACAACCTTGGATTTCAGCAGCTTCATGGAGCTTCATTGTCGTTTTCGTGTGCGAATCCTCTCAGTCACATATTTGGGTTTTGTTGAGATGTCCGCGAGGCTATTTTTGGAGCCAAACACACAATCATGTTATACCGAAAGCCAAACGCCAACGATGCAATTTGGAGTGAGGTGTTGATGGCAAAGTTGTATTATCGAGGTTGACATTGTGGATACCTGTGAAAACCGCTTCGGTTGATGCATAAATGCGTTTGCTGTCGTTTATGGGCTCCTGAGGCACGAACAAACCCGTCGTTTCTCGCTCTCACCAGAGACTCAATGCAAAGCAATGTTCAACAGTTTTCATGGCAAATAAGTACTCAACGAGGTGTCAGCGCACCAAAACACATGTTTGTGGTGTTTCAAGATATGGGTCGGGTGAACGTCGGACAAGAACATAATGTGAAGATATTTGACAAGTTAGGAGTGTCTGAAGTTTTTCTGCGGTTAAACGGTCATCAAAAATCCTCAGAAAAAACTTTGCTTGACTTTGAAAACAATCATGTAGCAACTGCATATCACAAGCTATGGTCGTACTTGCACCGGCATCAAAACATCGACACGGGTCTGCAGATTTCCCAGAAAGAGACTTTACTACGTTCTATCCGATTTATTACTTTTCATAAAACACATGAGCCTGTACTGGCAGTCCGTGGTCGATATACACTTTCATGCACATGTAACTGCTGTCCCCCCCCCCGCCTGTTACAGATGCATTGCTGTGATTCTCTCAGACAAGACTGTGTTGTTGGAGGGCTCGGGTGGCCGCATGAGGGCCCTTGACGCGCCTTTGGAAAACTAGTAAAGTTTTCTCAAACTCGTAGTTGTTATAATTAAACAGCATGATTAAAAATAATGTCATATCACGAAGTTTAGGTTGACCTTAGTGAAAACCAGCTTGCAAAAATAAAAGGTGCAATAGAAAACAATTGCGGGTTTGCATTGAGGATTTCTACGTTAAGTTAACTGGAGATATTCCTTATGGCTAACTCAAACACAACTTAACAAGTTAAAGGAGGCCAAACAAAAGAACACATCAGTAACATAAAACTTATCAAAGCCGGAGGTGATGCAAATGCAAAAGAATGGTGGAATATTTCCATTTCTCGCGGCAATTCCAGCAATGTTAGTGGCTGAAGCTCCCGCTGTTGCAAAATCGGCTGCGTTAGGGGCCGTCGGAACCGCATCCGGGATGGCTCTAAAAAAAGGTGGTTGGTGGAAGTATAACGTCTCGTAAACGAATAAAAAAAGGAAAAGGTCTTTGACTACTTGGAACAACTCGAAAGGGACGAGGTCTTAGACTACCCGGGATAACTCTCAAAATACTCTCGGGCCAAAGTCTTCGATTGTGGCCTCGTCGTTGACGGCCACGATAGCGCATTCCCTAACTAATTTCGATTTACTCACAATGACAAAGTCAGTCAAGCATTTCCGAGGTGTCTTTATGCGGGATGAACTTGAGTCGTTGAACCCACGCGCGTGGGAAGCCGGTATCATCAATCTGAATTTGACAACAGGACCGGGAACACATTGGGTTGAATACGTGGTAACGCCTCGACATCTTTTATATTTGGACTCGGTCGGACTTGCGCCGCAACGTGAAGTTGTTGATTATTTACATGGTGGCTTTGCCAGCGTTGAAAGCAAAGTTTCTGGACGAAAAAGTCGTCTACCAATGTTTTATTCAACGCTGCCGTTGTAAACTGGGATGGAAAGGCCCAACATGTGGACATCTTGTTGTTAAAGCACTGCATGCACTCGCGGGAAGCAAAGATCGTTCACCGACACCGCAAGCACTTGTTGATTTTACATTGTCACTTAGAAACTACGCTTGATAGTATACGAAATGCCTCTTAACATTTACGGATGCGCGAGCGCAGCGACCAGACGCGGAGCTGATGTGGATCTGACCAGATTCCCCACCAAAGCCGATTTGATTGAGTTAAGCAACCGGGTTGTTGTTGAAGTCGATCCAGGCGAGCTTGTGATTTTTCAAGATCAAACTGGAAAACTTCAAACATTCAACGTGGACATCAACGATATTTGTTATAAAGCCGCGAGGGCCGTCGCGAAAAGCCTGGCTGAAATCACTGAGAATTAGGGAATCAGAGACTCTGGTGTGTCGGTTTCTTTCAACGGCGATGTTACCAATGCTGCAATAAAACAATACGTGGATGTAAAGATCGCTGAGGTGCCCTCACCACCACGCGTAGTAACTTCATGGAGCCAAATTCAAGGAATACTAACCAACGAAGGAGAGGAAAACACTAATTTGTTAACCTTAGCAAATGGTCGACTTGTTTTGCATCCTCTTGAAAATGGTTTGATAAAAAAAAACCTCACATCCTAAAGGTACGCGAGTCCGGATCATACTTGTTTACCTTAACCGGAATTAAACGCTGGTGGGGTAGAATGGTGATATTGATAAATGATAAGGGTCATCTTGGTTTTCTGTCACCAATCTCACGTATTGACAGACCAGACACTGTTTTTGCAGAACTTTTCACATATACAGTACCAGTATCTTTAGTCACCGGAGATGAAATTCAGTTCCAAGGACGAAACGTTTATCCGGACGGGTACTTGATCGTCTTTTGGTGTTTGTATTTAAGATTTATCATTACATATATGTGATGTGTCCTGAACAGCCACGCGATGATGATGTTGCGAAATTTACAGATGAGGTCTTGGATCGACTGACCGGTGATGCCAACATCGATGGAGATTTTGTGCCGTTGGTCGACGAATATGTGCGTGAAAACGGTGTTATCAGACCCTCATATACACTCAAATATAATTTTGCTAAGGGCCAAATAGAAATCGACCGTTGGGACCACCCTGATGTGATAATACCAACTCGAAGGCAGCTTGGAATCATTGCATTAGTACGCGAAAACACCCGGTCGCAGACTACACCATTAGGCGTAAAAACACCCAGGGATTGTTTCTACAAGGATGCAGTGGAATTCACCGACAAATCCACGACGGTTACATTCCCCGTCGATTACGTTAAACCAACATTGACTCAACTAAGAAAAGAAATATCTCGATTGTTATTCAACAAGGACGCACTTGTCCGTGTAACAGTTCTTGGGCTTCTGACATAAATCAAGGGCGTAATCAATATGGTTATGAGTGAACATGGTGTCATACCCCCAGAACGCACAATTGCCGGAGACTTAAATATTTCCCAGGAAGATATTTTCTATGATTGTATGGCAGTTGTACCAGTCAAAAAAGGTTAGAAGTGCGTGTGCGTGTTGCACCCGAACAAGGCCAGCTTGTTGAGCAATTATACTACGCGATCACATTATTAATAGAAGAGCTGTGATGGACCCTCAAAGCAAGCGACGCGAAAAATAATTAAAGCGGAACAACAGCTGCGAGATGAAATCGAAAAGGGAACCATTTTACTTACAAAATACAAACGCGTGTGTGCTGTCGTGGATGCTATTTGTGGGCTTGCCGCTGCAGCAACTATTGGCCTTGGCGTGACGGATATCGCCACCACGACAACCATCATAGGTGCACCAATCGGAATTGTTTTCGGAGCCATAGCTATAGTAACCGGTGTACCCGGTGGTAAAGGAAAAATAATTTTGTTACGGCTGCATTCAAGAATAGGTGTTTATTCGGAAATTCTCGCGGTGGCACAAAGTAGTCTTAGCACAATTACCAAACTGTACTCGGTGGCCATAAATGACCATGGCGGAGTTCGAAATGGTGCTGGTTGAAATGGAAAACCACCGACGACTCCGTGCACAGATACGGAACCGGGACGCTAGTGACCCAAAACAGGTAACTGATTTGCAGGCAGTAAAACTCGAGTAAACATGTCGCTGGAACCTAATCTGTCTCGGTGAGTAATATCATAATGGTCGTGTAAGTAGTATCTTAAAGGGCATGTATGAGACCACGCTTACCTGTCACAGCTCCCCAATCCCTGAACTTATAACACAGACTTGACAAGCCAAGCTTCCACGCGGATGCACGCGTGTGTAAACAATTCCAAGTGGGGAAAAGTTACGAGGAACCTAGAAGGGGTTTGGACCTGTGAAAAATAAAATTAGTCAAAAAATCGCAAATTCCCATAATACCACTACTACACCGTTCCTAAAATAATTTTTTTTAAAAATTGAATTTATGTCATCGTATTGTTTTGCTTTTAACAGCATTTTCGGAGTAAGAATTCATATCATGTTCTAACATATATTGTGATTGTAAGAAGATGGCTATTCAAAAATGTTTGAATAAGTACTATCGTCGTGATGTTATTTATATGCAAAGATAATTTAATTAATGCTGACTAGCGCAAGATGGCTCTATTGCATGAAATGATATAACACATGTACACATGAAATGATATAACACATGTACACATGAAATGATATAACACATGTATGCATTTCGGTGAGAGTTATACAATGCATAAAATGATATAACACACGTACGCATTTCGGTGACAGTTATAAGGTATATGTTTTATCTCTGCACCTTTATTGATGTTGTACTTGGCTAAAAACCATCACCTTCCACAGCTTCATCCTTCTCTGACTTAAAACAAACCTTATAATATCAGCCGACACGTGTATGTGAAAAAATAAGGTTGTGTAACAGTTTTGCAGGGTAAGAAAAAAATTCATGATTTATGATGTTTAGAGACATCATTCTCGATTATTTTTTCCGAGTTTTTGATCACGTATCCTCACGTATGATGAGTGACGTAAACGTAGCATTTGAAAAGACAAAGAAACGTAAGAAATTGAAAAACTCACCTGGCGATAGGGGTGTACCCAGGCGTAACCAAAACAAAACAACAATGTCATCTTCCAATCCGATATCACGACATAATACGGCTCAACAAAATGTGAATCTTGCTGGTTCGTTTTGGTCTCCTTAATTTTTAATTTTTTTATTTTTTACATGTGCCTCAAGTATTCCTTTGTATCAAAACTGCCATGCAGTGCCAATTTATACATAGCCGCCTCCACCCGGGTTTTGGACACCCTCACCCATACCTGCCCAAGCTGTATCTCTGCACATGCATCCAGATGGGCAATATCCACAGGCTCCTATGACCTCTAACTCTGCATCTCCAGACAGAAATGTCCAACAGAATTTTGATATCAAACAATACTTTATGGAGAAAAAAAACAACAACCCACAACAACCTCAGTTATGTTGTGCAAAAATTGACAAAAATAGATGATCTAAACAGACAGTTCAAGGGGCTACAAAAGGAAAGTAAGGGAATGAGAATTCAGTATGTTACTTTTGAAAATTTCTGCAGTGTAGGAGTAACAGGCAAGAATATCAGACAAAAGAACAGACAAGGATGAACAAACAGCTAAGAAATATAACAAACCACTCGCCACATTGAACTTGAAAATCAGACACTTATAAAAAATATAAAAAAACATCAGTGATATACAAGTTAGAAGCATGAGAGATAATTTAGTATTTACCGAATAGCTGAAACTGAAAATAGTGAGGAGGTGCTAAAAGACTTTATAAAACAATAGCTGCAAATTTACCCCACAATCATTGAATTTGAACGAGTGCATATGTTATATCCTTAATAGAGATAGTAGAACCAGTGGCGTACTAAGGGTCATCTGTTTTGGCGCCCCAAGACTTCTGGCGTCCGGGGCAATCGCCCCGTTCATTCCCCCCCCCCCCCCCTGTTACTACGCTACAGAGAACCACGACTAAAAGATCAATATAGACAAGTTTGGGCAGCTAATTTCAATATATCATGTAAAGGTCGTAATTACAGGTTTTATAAAACTAGTTTTGATGTAGAAAAGATCTATTTTTCATTATCAAAAAATATATCCAAAAACTTAAATAAGCTTAGAGCTGTAAATGTTCAGCTGTTGCTTTTGGTGTATTTTACCCTTTAATATGTATACGTGTCCGGACTGGCATTTCCTTGGATCAGATTAGTTTGGAGTTGTTTATTTATCTTGCTACATAGTTATCTAAAAAAACAAAATCATTATATCTAGAAAAAATGTATCCGTGTTTCTTGTATTGTTAGTATGTATGCTGTGTGTTTTCGATTGACACTTGTTAGTATTTGTTTTTGTTCCCCAATGTTCTTGTTGTGTCTTGTGTATATTATTTTGTTATGCCCTTATTTTCTGAGCCTCCTATGTGAGTCCTATGTGAGTCCTATGTGAGTCCTATGTGAGTCTTATGTGAGTCCTATGTGAGTCCTATGTGAGTCCTATGTGAGTCCTATGTGAGTCCTATGTGAGTCTTTCTACCTCGCCTTGATATATACTCATCGTCCTCACCTCTTAAAGGCACAACACCCTGTTATTTGTCTGTTACATATAGATGTGTTACGTATATAGTGTTATACTTATATTAGTAATTGCGAATCTTTCTGGATCTTTTTGGTACTGTTAGTATTATATTTAATTTTTTTAAAAATGTATTCTATGAGTGGGCTTGTCTGCATTTGATATGGGGTGGGATTTTTCTAGTTTGTGCAGGTGGGGGTTGGGCCGTTAAGCGCACCATCTCCCCTAGTGAAAATGATATACCCAACTCCTTCCTTACCAGTGGCTATATTTTGTTCCTCCCCCATATTATGTAGACCGATTCCACATTTGTTTTAAATGAATATGTTCTTATTATTTATATTTTGTACTGATAATAATATTGCTATTGTAAGATGTATTTCATTTTTTATTTATTCATATTTTTATTTTTAAGTGAGCTTGTCAGCCCCTTTTTGGGGGTGGAACATTCCTAGCTTGTGATGCTGGGGAGTGATATACCCAACCCCTACCGTTCCATTGGCTATACTTTGTTCCTCCCCCATTCTGGACAGACAAAGTCAAACTTTAGAGGGGGATTCTTATATACATTCTTATGCATATACGTTAGTATATAGTTATGTATTTATTTATTTAGTTGTTTATTTTACTTATTTATTTAAATATTTATTTATGAATATCAGTTTACTTCCTTCTTGTATTACTCCTCCGTATCCTCTACTCTTACATACGAAAACGAAAGCGCAAGGTTGGAGGCCACGAAGTGACCATTTTACTATTATATTCTCTCAGTGAGGGAGTTAAGCCTTTCACCGCTACAGACTTCGATAGCCTTAAGCTTCTATAGCATTTTTCCCTCCGTCATGAGAGAGACGTATACATGTACACACACACACACACACACACACACACATATATATATATATATATATATATATATATATATATATATATATATATATATATATATATATAATATACATACATACATATGCTGTATGCAAAAACAAAAATTGAATTTTATTATAAAATAAATTGATTTTGCCTCTACATAATTTGTTTACATGTAATATGTAATGTTCTACTGTGTTATATATATCTATCTTATCGATTCCATCTGTGTATAGTATGTTATTCCCGTTATAATATTCAAAATTCGATATTAATCATTTCTATAACATATTTTGTTAGACGTTCTGTTTAATACATTGTATTATAATGTGCTTTTTTGAGTAGTAGGTCAGGTCGTAAGGGGCGGATGATACGGGTGACCGGCGTCAAGCCCGGTGTGTGTGTGTGTGTGTGTGTGTGTGTGTGTGTGTGTGTGTGTGTGTGTTGGGGGGACCATTTCTTTTTTAATGTAATGTATGCGTCCAAACCCACCCCCATATAAAGTCTATAATTACTCGATCAAATGCACTAATTTGTTTATTATTGAAGTCTACAGTATTCATCAAGTACCATAATTTACTATACACGAAAGTTTTCGCTATATGCACTCTATTAATTACATTTGTTCTCAGTGGTTTCCACATGCCATATTGTATTTGATTGTATCCATTAATGACTTAAAATGTTCTTGTATTTCATTTTCCCCATAATATATCTCCAAGGCTTTAATTAAGTCTTTTATATAATGTTGGGGTAACTTTTCCAAAGTCTGTAAATTCTTTTTCTAAGCGTTTAAACGAAAATTCGTCTCTTATACAGTTGGTACAGTCTTCAGCATGTTGAAGCATTTTTAATTCTTTTTTTCAGGTTGGAAATATGTATACCTTTTATATTTTTATTATTATTTATCCTTATAATTGAGGTTTCGATATATATTACGTATAATAACATGGACAGTGAGCGTCCTTGTTTCACTTACCTTTCAATAGGGAAGATTTTTGTCTGTACTTTTGAGTATATGTTTTTGTATAATAATGTGACACATTTGCAAAAATTTATTCCAAATCCAAATCGTTTTAGAACATTGTCTATAAAGTTATGCTCAAAAATAGTTCTCAGATTCACTTGTGTTGGAAAGGTCTTCCTGAACATGATGTATCAGCTTTAGGTTCTATATAAATATGTGTAGGATGTATGTTATTGAGGCCTATTGAAAGGTGTTCAGGGACTCCACTTGTCAAGTAGGAGGTTTATTATTGAAGTCTATTGATAGGTGTTCAGAGACTCCACTTGTCAAGTAGGAGGTTTGTTTTGGAAGTCTATTGAGAGGTGTTCATGCATTGCACTTGTGAAGTTCAGCCGAACGACAACGTTGTTTTTCAAATATTTGTGGGGTTTATGGAATTAAAGATTGAGAGTGTTTCTTCACACGTTTTAAATTTTCAGAAATATCTTGTTGGCTGCAGCTCATGGCTATATCAAATACACACAGTGAGAGTGTTTGTATGTAATTGAAATAACACATAGCAAATAAATTTCACCCAAATCAGATGTCTTCTGGCGCTTCTTACAAGAAATATTTATTTTTTTACGTAGGTGGAATGTGTACAATATCCCTGTTCACACGCACACACAAAACGATTGGTTTGGGGAGATTATATTTCTAAGAAGCTGGCCTGCTCTATCTATCTACCTGTATCTATGTATGTATGTATGTATGTATGTATGTATGTATGTATGTATGTATGTATGTATGTATGTATGTATGTATGTATGTATGTATGTATGTATGTATGTATGTATGTATGTATGTATGTATGTATGTATGTATGTATGTATGTATGTATGTATGTATGTATGTATGTATGTATGTATGTATGTATGTATGTATGTATGTATGTATGTATGTATGTATGTATGTATGTATGTATGCATTTATGTATGTATCCGTAGATAACTTCTGAGTGTTTTTTTATTAATTAATCAAATCATATATAGTATCCATTTTCAATACTCAATGGAAAGTTGCATTTGCAAATGGTTCAGTTATCAACATATTAATTCCTGTTACGACGTTATTCCAAACTAACTATACTATTAAGTTATGTAGTCATATGATCATTTCTAGTTATTCCAAACTAACTATACTATTAAGTTATGTAGTCATATGATCATTTCTAGTTATTCCAAACTAACTATACTATTAAGTTATGTAGTCATATGATCATTTCTAGTTATTCCAAACTAACTATACTATTAAGTTATGTAGTCATATGATCATTTCTAGTTATTCCAAACTAACTATACTATTAAGTTATGTAGTCATATGATCATTTCTAGTTATTCCAAACTAACTATACTATTAAGTTATGTAGTCATATGATCATTTCTAGTTGTTTTTATTGAACCTCCTACTAGTAAAAGGAGGAATTGGCGGTGAATATCCAGATATAACATTTTTATATTTTGGCTTCTCAATCTATTAACAGACGTCTGGTTGTATACTTTATTTATAGATGTCGAAATAAATTCCAAAGTTAAAGCACGGAACATCAAGGGATGCTGAAACATATTTGCATGTGCAAAGAGATAATTTGCTACTTGCAAGGTAAATTGAATAATTTTATATGGCCAATGCATTTTAGGTAAAAATAAAGTTAAAACTATAGTCTGAGATATTTCTTTATTTTGTTTCCTTTCCTGATGATAAACTTTGTCTTTAGTCTCAATTGTCTTCTGATCCAATGAAAACCACTCATGAAGTTGTCGAGCAAACTATCCGTATAATACACACAATATTCTATTCACGATGTGTCCATATAATACACACAATATTCTATTCACGATGTGTCCATATAATACACAATATTCTATAAACGATGTGTCCGTATAATACACAATATTCTATGCACAATGTGTCCGTATAATACATACAGTATTCTATGCATCATGTGTCCATATAATACACTCAATATTCTATACACGATGTGTCCGTATAATACACACAATATTCTATACACGATGTGGCCGTATACTACACACAATACTCTATAACGATGTGTCCGTATAATACACACAATATTCTATAAACGATGTGTCCGTATAATACACACAATATTCTATAAACGATTTGTCCGTATAATACACACAATATTCTCTAAACGATGTGTCCGTATAATACACACAATATTCTATAAACGACGTGTCCGTATAATACACACAATATTCTATAAACAACGTGTCCGTATAATACACACACTGTTCTATAAACGATGTGTCCGTATAATACACACACTATTCTATAAACAACGTGTCCGTATAATACACACACTATTCTATAAACGATGTGTCAGTATAATACACACACTATTCTATAAACGATGTGTCCGTATAATACACACAATATTCTATTCACGATGTGTCCATATAATACACACAATATTTTATTCACGATGTGTCCATATAATACACAATATTATATTCACGATGTGTCCATATAATACACAATATTCTATAAACGATGTGTCCGTATAATACACAATATTCTATGCATGATGTGTCCATATAATACACTCAATATTCTATACACGATGTGTCCGTATAATACACACAATATTCTATACACGATGTGATGTGTCCGTGTAATACACACAATATTCTATACACGATGTGGCCGTATACTACACACAATACTCTATAACGACGTGTCTGTATAATACACACAATATTCTATACACAATGTGTCCGTATAATACACACAATATTCTATAAACAAAGTGTCCTTATAATACACACACTGTTCTATAAACGATGTGTCCGTATAATACACACAATTTAACTCTGCAATAATGCTGGTCCAGAAAATACCGGCGACTTTAAAAAGATTTGGGCAGAAGACAGTTTTTCGAAGATATTATTGAGTTACAAGAAAGGGCCGAAACAATTTATGCTCTTCATAGTTGCACTTTTCGTTTACATTTCTCTCGACTAAATCTTTTCGTTATTACAATAAGACCCGGTTTACATTTTCCCTGGACTGAATCTTTGCATAATTATGGTAAGACCCGGTTTACATTTCCTTGGATTGAATCTTTGCATAATTATAATAAGACCCGGTTTACATTTCCTTGGACTGAATCTTTGCATAATTATAGTAAGACCCGATTTACATTTTACTGGACTGAATCTTTGCATAATTATAGTAAGACCCGGTTTACATTTCCTTGGACTGAATCTTTGCATAATTATAGTAAGACCCGATTTACATTTTACTGGACTGAATCTTTGCATAATTATAATAAGACCCGGTTTACATTTTACTGGACTGAATCTTTGCATAATTATAATAAGACCCGATTTACATTTTACTGGACTGAATCTTTACGTAATTATAATTAGACCCGATTTACATTTTACTGGACTGAATCTTTGCATAATTATAGTAAGACCCGGTTTTCAAACAGATGATGAAACATTGTAAGTTCTTCCACTTTCAGATTGAATATAATCCGGATTAACAGCTGTACTCTTTCTACAACATAACGTTCTTCGTAACTTTTTTATAAAAAATGGGTTTCCGAGTATATACACAAAAACATTGGCAAACTTGTTAACTAAAACTGACATTGGCAATATGTTCGCATCGCTTGATTCTGCAATATAACCAAATATTCTCAAAACAAACCAAGTAAATGTTGGAATCCAAGACAAAATGAAGATTGCAGATACAATAGCAACAATTTTTGTTATTTTTAGAGCATGTTTTCTCTTCTTAGACAATTCTGAATTCTCACTACATTGATTATCTAATGTTGTTACTTTATTTGTGCATTGATGTTGTTTTGGATCGGGGCTGGCTGCTGAGACTTTTACCAAATATTGAGTGGAGCGTCCCTTTGTTTCACTGACCGTATCAGATACCATATTCATCGTTCCGTTGGTTGTCTCTATCTCTGGTATCTCGACAGATGGCACACGTATGGTCCAAATGGTCTTGACCTCACTCTTGATCATATTTCTACATGTTACCACATCCTCTGTGCATAATATATCATTGTGCTGTTCCTTTCCTCCACCGTTTGGTGTATGTTCATTCAGTGTATCAGGTAAGGGCGAACTACCCGAGAAGGTTACCCCAAGGTCTGACTGACTTCTTCGAACGTTCATAGGAAGGGTCATGTCTACGGAGGACAGTCTACACTCTATTCTTGAAAGGTCATCGAAACATTTGTCTCGTTCTTTGAAAGTGTGGACTGTCCTGCCTAGTTCTATACCTACGCGTGTATATACAAAAAACAAAATGCAAAGCATACAAGTTAGAACCGTCATTAAAGAGATAAGGTAAAACTTGACCACGAGTTGTGTTTTTAGAGGTAGGCATTCTTTGTTTTCCTTACTCCACTCGATGACTATTACCCCAGGAAGAGATACAATGAGTACAGTAGTAAATATAACGATATTTACACGTTTTCCACGTTTATATGTGCAGAGAATTATGTCATGATGACATGTCTTATAATATCTTTCTAAAGCCAGAACAGTTATAGTTATTATCTCAGAAATTAAACACAGCATACAGAAAAGCATATGTAGTTTACAGACAACTTCAGTATAAATGTATTTCCATATGCTTGTTCTCATTAAAAGATGGATTGGGACGGTGGTAGTCAGGAAGAGAAAATCATAAATGGCAACAAACAAAATATACCAGTCTGTATTCCGCTTTGTTTTGAAACGAGTATGCATAAAGAAAATCAAACCGTTTCCAGGAATTCCTACGATCATTGCCAGTGATAAAAATGAAATATATATATTATTTTCAATACTAGCTACCAGAGGAGAGGAATCTTCAACTGTGTTAAAGTTTTCCGGGATAGATGACGTTAAATTGAATGTAGAATTCATTGCTGCAGTGGCCGATGCTATGCCTTCTGATACTTCAGAAGATGAAGATTCGAATACTTTTGGAGGTCCCTGCGACGTGATATCTTCTGCAGGAAACCGCTGACCTTTTAGGCTGTCGGTTACTTTTTTGTCCGGAGTAATATGTTCGGAACGCTGGGTACTTGAGCGCTTGGAAACATCTATAGTGGTGTACAGGAACAGTGTGCTTTGTTGTATTTGCAATGAAAGCAAGGTTTTCGTAAATGCCAGTAACACTTTCAGAACATCTTTAGTCGTCTTCTCGGAGGATTCATCTGCAACTGTATCTCCGTTAGCAGTTGTCGTGCAGAAATTAGAGGACGATGCGATCAGCATGATCCAGCTCGTGAGACACACCATTGACGATTCGGAAAGATTCAAGCCTGTAAAATGAATATTTAAGTAGATACATGCTGGTTTCATTTATGATATGTTCTGATTGGATACTATTTTTAATGAACATATAAAACCTCGGTACGAGCTCACATGACCTCTTACTACTGGGCCACTTGACCTTTCACCTTTACCCCTAAGCTATGACATTCACCCCTAACCTCCACCATAGGTCACTGGTCCTTAAAATTGTACTAGAAAACCTAGGTCAATGACCCCCTTATAGAAAGCATACCTCAAGGCTCACTAACTCCCATACATTTAATGAGCGTAACTCCTGGCTCACTATCTCCTCCCCCCTACCCTCCCTAAGCCCCCCCCCCCCCAAGGTTATGAGCGTAACTCCTGCTCACCAACTTCCAAAACTGTATGAGCTTAACTCCTGGTCGTCAGAGCCACCGGCCAATGGCCACTCTCCACACCCCACCAAAAAATATAGGTTAAAAAGCCAGCGCCTATCTCCTAATTTTATTAACTACATAATTAACTGTTTTAATCTATTTACCACATTCACATTTAATTTTATAAAGACGAAAATAACCCATTTAATAAAAAAATTCAGCCTAGCCTAATATGTGGGTCCGGATCCACTCTTTTTCAATTGATATTCAATTGGTATTTTAAAGTATTCATAGCCCTTCAGATACAGAATTAAGAATATTAACCCACCATCAACTAGTGCAGGTCATGAAAAAATCTATTCTTCATTTTCATTTAATTAAAAAAATGATTAATCATTGTATACACCAAAAGATAGGATAAAATGCCAGCGTGTATCACCAAACAAAATTTAATTCAGAATTCACTATGAATCCAAATTCACCATGAGTCAAATTAAAAATTAAAAATTTGAAAATTGTTTGCCATATGTCCACCTTACTGTCTAAAGACTATCCACCGTGGATAGACATAGGAAAGAAACAACTTGCCCAAAGGCGAGAGGCCATATTTCTTTACAGATCTTTTTTCCTACTCTACGCTATCGAAATATTCTGCTTCTGTATTTGTATACATGAGATTCTGTGTCCTGCTTCATCATACTTCATCGGTATGTTTTTTTTTTGTTTTTGTTTTTGTTATTAACTTTTGTATTTATTTGCATACACGAGATTTTATGTCATGCTTCATCATACTTTAGCATTATGTTGTTTTGGTTTTTCTATTTTTCTATATATGAAAAATAATTTAGATGGAGACCTGGGTTCGAACGATTAACCATTGGTTTACAAGTCTGACGATTACAGCGATTGTGCAATCTCACTAAGTTATTAATACTATACTGTCATACTTATATGAGTATTGAATACATTTCCTGTCTAGTAGCTAGCATAGATAATAACTTTTTAAAAAATACTATCCAAAGCGAAAAAGTCCCAACAAAGCAGCCCCCCCCCCCCCCCGTACTGTAATAATCTATATAGGCGATTACAAACTTTTACACGTTTTACTTTATCACACAGAGAAGAAGCCATGTAGATTTAATACAAGACAATTAAATGTATGCAGTTTAATTATCAAATAGAAAAAAATATTTACTATGTTCTAATATTTCCCATTTTTATGAATTGACTGCGTTTTCTGTAATGTGATTGGATGAAATTGGTCACGCGATAATGATTTGGTCTTTTTGTTTACATATCAGTAAATTCTGAGGCCTACTTTTGGTTCCCAATCAGTTTCCAGTGCTTTTTGGTCAAGCTTTGCTTGTATCAACTCCGTACAACACTGTCGCCACAACAACAACAACAACAACATCTCCTCCACCGTGACTTCAGATTAAATTTGGCAGCGGCAGACAAAATCTCCGATTAGAAGTTTAAACATTGCATTTTCAAGCCCACCAACACCCAAACACTCACCGCTGAGAAAAGAACATGGCAGGTTTTAAGAGAAAATGTACCTTCATAAGCTACTGCAATTTTGCTTCCACGTCGTGTTTCAATCAGCTGTTACTTATGGTCATGGTTATATGACGTAAGAGCAGCGGATCTCACTAAAAATGGTTGCGACATTTGTGTGGAAAGATCGAACTGCGTAGAAACAAAGAACAATGAATGCTAAACACATAAAGTATATTTGCTCAATAACAAATGACAGTGACCCTCAATAACTCTTGTGTTGTGATTTTGTACGGGCTAGGTCATCCTCGCTTGCCAAGGGTAGTTGATACATTTAGTTCCACATCGAAGATAGACGATGTGGATGACGACCCTTGGCTACCGAAGATGGGGATAGCTATTCTAGGAGTCCGTTGTCGTTGCATTTGCCAAAGTCATTTTTGCCGATGAAGCCTAGCCCTGTTTGGTAATCTGTGTCAATTCTAGCATTAAAGTTCAGATTCTAATTAACCTAACTCTTTTTGAAGCTGATTTTGATCCATTTAAATAGTGTAAAATGTCGGAAAGTGGTTATCATTATGTGATTAAAGAACATATACCGGAACCTTCTCGTGCTGCTCCTGCTCCAATGCCTACTTCTTATCCTAAAACAAGGTGGAAAATCTAAACCCCTACACCCCCAATTCCAACAGTTCAACAAATGTTCTTGATCAATACAAAGAAGATGGTGGAAAATCTAAACCCCTACACCCCCAACACCAACATGTCAATAAATATTTCTTGATCAATACAAAGAATATAGCATGCATAATTTTAAGTTACGCGAAGAAGAGTATATGAAAAAAACTCATTTTATACTTATCAATAAAGCATTTTAAACTTATAAATAAAGCAAATAAAGCATTTTAAACTTATAAAAAAAGCATTTTAAACTTATCAATAAAGCATTTTAAACTTATCAATAAAGCATTTTAAACTTATCAATAAAGCATTTTAAACTTATCAATAAAGCATTTTATTACGAACAAATTGGTAATCATAATATTCAACTTTCTCCAATTGATAACCCCTAAAAAGTGTTTTTATCATTTAACAGTATAGTTAATAAAATAGGCGGAATTTCGTTTTTTATTCAATATATGTTAGAAAAGAAAGGAAATATTTGGAATAAGCCAGAAAGCATTCAAATAGAAACGACTACATTTAAAGATTGTGTTGATGAAACAAATTTTTTAAATCTTTAAATGATATAGCAAAAATACACGAGAATTTAAATAAGGCAAATATTGATTTTACAAATCAAAAGCAACAAAAAAATACATAGAAAGATTTTTGCCTAGAGAAGGAAACGTTCATAGATTGTTTACTGATGAACAAGAAAGAAAATCAAGAGGATGTGTGAGTGCTACTGATGCAGTAAAGTTAAAAATATTAGCAATGAAAGAAGACCTTGACGTGAATGACAACCATATAACGAAAACAATAGATGCTATAGCTACAGTTAAAGATCCAGAATACAAAGCTAAATGAAATGAGATATTACAAAGCTATGAAAGTAAAAAGCATAAATAGTTGTCCATTTAACATATATAGAAATTAACTTAAGTGAAAATATTAATAACATTGAGTAAAAAATTAAAGAAAAGATGCCATTAGTTGAAAAATTAAAACGGCTATTCAAAGAAAAATGTGTAAAAGTTGCTACTATTTTTGCAGCTATTGATATTACAACAACAACTCTAGGCTTAACCAAAGCAAAAGTTCTGTAAAACGATTAACAAGCGGTAGAGGCTGTGGTAGCAGCGATGACAGCCGCGGTAGCTTCATTCATTGATAAATTTAAAAAAGGTATGAAAAAATATTCCTTAGTATTTGCCTAACTTAGCTAAAAAGAAGGAGCAGCAGCATTTCCTGGTATAATTGGTAGTGCAATAAGCTGACCTTTAACACCGGCAGGAAAAAAAAATTTCTTTCATTGTTGATAATGACATTTTGCTAAGTCTTGCATTAATTAGCTTGTTCTTTGAAATTTTACTAAATGCTTTATTTGTGGTAGCAAAAAGGATTAAAGATTAATATATTAACTAGCTAGTTAATCTGTTAATCTGTTGATGACCACTGGACCAGGAGTTACGCTTTCTATAAGGGGGTAATTGTCCTAGGTTTTCTAGTACAATTTTGAGGACCAGTGCCTAGGGTGAAGTTCAGAGGTTAGGGTTGAATGTCAATAATTTGGGGTAAAGGTCAAAGGCCAAGTGACCCTGTTGTAAGAGGAGGTCAACTGAGCTCGTACTGAGGTTTTACATACTACTGTTGAAGTTGGAATTCATTGGCAACATATTAAGAGTTCTGTTATTTATATAATATAGACCATGAATACATTTATTATCTTCTTTGTATCGTATTACTGTATGATTGCTCATGCATAGATCTAGAAAAATGTATGATTTTCAAGCAGCGACGGCAACGACCTCAACAATGTTATATTTGGTTTGGTGTTTTACAGACCAGCAACACAAATAGGTTATTTAGTGCCGAGGAAATTGAAATAAAGTTTCTTCCCCAAGGACACACAACCCTAGTCCACCCGAGCTGATCTGATGGTATGATTCGAACCCGCACCCTTTCGGTGGCGAGTCCTGCACGCTAAACCAATGAGCTTAACCACTGAGCCACCGCATCTCCTCAACGATGGTAAGATCTTGTCTTAAGATTTCGTTATATCTTTTTTTGAAAAGTAAACTTAACATGGCGATTTGGGCTGAATAGCTATTTAAAGTAATAATAGCAATTTTATAAATTTGCACCAATTAGAATTCATTTTCTATAGTTCTTATGTACCTTTCTATAGTTCTTATGTACCTTTCTATGGTTTAAATGTACATGTCTGTAATTCGTATGTACCTTTCTTTACTTTTTGAATTTTATTGCAAAGAAAAAGCGCATATCTATTCACGTCTAAAATATACAAGTTTCTCCGTTTGGGGGAAGCCCATTCATCTACAATATACAATATATAAGTTTCTCCGTTTGTGAAAGCCTATTCATCAACAATATACAGTAAACAAGTTTCTCCGTTTGGGGGAAGCCCATTCATCAACAATATAAAATATACAAATTTCTCCGTTTGGGGGAAGACCATTCATCAACAAAAATATAATTATTATCATATAAGTTTACAATAAAATACTTTTTCTCCAACTAGAGAAGAAGTTTTTCAACTTGATTGTGAAGAGACATAATTTGAAAAATACAATTTATTCCGGTATGATAAAAAAAATTGTTTCAATATTATTAGCTTGATTTCTTTTAAAATTCTCCTTATCCTTAGCTTAAAAGACGAAATCATGCTAATAATATTGAAAGATAATGTTCATGAACAATCGAAAAATTGGGATAAAATTGCGAATAAATGCACGAATCTTATGATTGTTAGTATAAATATAGGGTTTTGTGAAATATTTTTAACACTGATTTTTAGATAAGTCAACCATGTTGAAAAAAACAATAAAATTAGACATTTTTAACAGTCTATTTTAAAACAGAGCTTTTATGCACATGTTTTGCACGTTTATAAACATGTCGCTCGTACGGAACAGTAGTTGAATAATTTATAGCCACTTTACCGAGAAAGACTCGATTTTTGTCGATTGTAAAAGTTTAGCGCACGAGGCGGGAAAACTATTAATGCACTGTTGTTTCTAACATTTTTACAAGCAGTAATATTTCACTGACAAGATGCACAACATGTAAAATTTACCTCTCTCCTTTAGTAGAAATTCCTTGTTACAATGATATCTCCGATCCTGACAGTAGCAGACAAAGATTTGCTAAATGTTTCACGGGGTCTTGTCTTATATGCCACTGAGAGGTCACAGTTATGCGCCGCTGAGAGGACATGGTTTTGTACTGAGCGGTAGAAGAGACAATTGATTTTCAGCCGTACTGCAACGCGATACTCAGAGAAAAGTTGACTAATCGCTTTGAACCAAGACTTAGTAACAATATTAGATTTCTTGAGAAAAGTGATTGCATCAGAAATGTATCTAACATGCCAAAATTTTTGAGGTAGCTAAAAAAAAAGAGTGATTTCATAAGCAATTAAATAAAGAGGAAAAGGTTAAGGTCTTGGACAGAAATAGGGACGAAGAACTGGACGCAATAAACTAGATCATCGCGTAGCCATACATCTCTTTAAGTGGCACAGAATTGCAATATCAAGAATTTAGCTTACGGTCCACAGCGATACCTAACAAAAGATTGTTGCTAAAAAACAAAACGCCCCCCCCCCACCAAACAAAACCCCCCAAAAAACAAAACAAGAAAACTGTTTTTTTTTTTTTTTTTGGGGGGGGGGGGTAACCAAAAGTATCTGTTCCGACAGAGAATAAGATAACCAGAAACAAAGACAAAGATGCGTTCACAAGAACAAGATTAGAAAACAACAACAACATATACAAAAAATAAAATAAAATAACAAACCCAAACAAACATGCTAGTAACAATTGAAAACCTGGCACAAGAGAGACAGTCCTTAAATGTTCAAAGGATGACAAGCGACATTGTGGAGCATGCAAATACAATGATACCCGAGGTTTCATGCTATGATTTTTATAACTTTTACAGATTGCCATTGATTAAAGTAACTTTCATGCAAGACTTTGATAAATTTAATAACATTGGTGACACATAGCCTCTTTCCCCCAATAAATGTATATTCTCTCTCTCTCTCTCTCTCTCTCTCTCTCTCTCTCTCTATATATATATATATATATATATATATATATATATATATATATATATATATATATATATATATATTATAGAGACAGGTCTAATAACGCTTCCATTTTAACAGATTGCTGCTTCGTGCAACATATAAGGGATCTTGTACAAGTGATTTTTATATAAAGTTCATGAAAAAGCTTTGATCAATGTAATATGGCATAGCTTTCTGCTGTAGCGTAACTCTTAGCAACAGCACACAACAGAAACCTTGACGTTATCCGACGAAGAGATGTTCATTTGACGAGCTATTTATTAATCTCATTAAATAATACAATATACTATAATAGACTTGGGGATCTAAATGTTTAATATGATGTTTTGGGAGGGTGTTTTTTTCATTTCGTCGATTAAATATGTTGTTAATATCAATGAGTATATAATGCAGAAATAGTGAATATTAACATTATAAAGTGATTGGAAATGTAGAAATCATGATTTACCCTGATGTATGTATGCACTTGTTCGTATTATGTGTCCAGTTTGATCGCCTGTCATATGGATAGCAACTGTACTTTCGTCAAGTTCGACCTTGCACATTATTAAACAGTTACAGAATGTTTTAGAATCTAACTTTATATAAAGTTTTCACAATCAGAAATATGTTGATCACAGGTAATTTTTCTTCCAAAAAAATCAGCATTTCAATATCACTAAGCTTGATGACGTCATCAGCTGACACAACAAAATACGTCTGCAGCCATGATGGCCGACGATAGATCACCTCACCTGTTCTAGACACTAAATTCGTTTAATTTCACATTTGTATAAAATTTAATTTGTTTATTTTAAATGCTGACCTTCTTTTTTAAAAGTATAAGCATGTTTTGAACTTTTGATATTGTATTCTTCATTTTGACGCTGAGGTTCCGCTCTGCAGTTTCGTAATTTGCAAAGGTTTTGATTCTTAAAGATAAAGAATTTCCCGGATCTTCCTCACTGGTAATCCTGGTTATTTAAAAAAGACCTTGTATATCTTAGTTATTGTTAAAATAACTTTTAATTCTCTTTATTTTAGTGTATGGTTGATCAGTGTAATTTGGGTTGGAGAGCATACAGCTTGGCCTTATTAAGATATGCATCTATCAAAAGACTACTAGCTCTGCTTCGTCATTTTCACTTCCTGAACTTCAAAGATGAAATGAAAAAAAAAAAAAAAAAACAACGAGCCGATAATTTTTTTTTTTACCTTTTAAATATTTTATAATTCATTTATTGCACTTTCAGACGATGGTCTTGTCTACTCTGGCAAAATTCATTTTCCCTATTTTAATAACTGCTAAAGTTAGTATACTTTGGACTAGTTCAAGCCCATTTATGAGCACTGGGAGCAGAGATTTTGATAGCTGTCTGCTTTAGATGGTGCATGATTTCCATAATTACCACATGTAAAGAAATTTCAGTCACAGTACATGAAAGTAGCATACAGGTATGCCAACAGTTTCTCCAATGCGCATGTTGCAAATGCAAGCAATTTCACCTTATACCTGTCCCTTTTTCAGAATTACGTAATAACTGAAGAGCGGAACCTAATCAATAATATTTTCCATGTTGTAAGCGTTCTCTGTTACTTGTTTACTTTTCAATCCATACCTATAGCGACCTTGGTTACGCCTTAAAAGGCTTTAATATTTGACGGACAAGAAATAATACAAAATGTTTATTTATTTGCTACTGTTTGAGTTTTAACGGACAAGTAACGCCAGTTTGTGTCACTGGTTGTGGAGTCTCTACTCGGCACAACACGACTTGTTTGGCGTGCAGGACAAGCAATGGCTGGCCAGAATTAACTGACATGACTATTTTCCGAACAGTATATTTAGGAGTGAAATTTGAACGGCGGCAGGTAGCTGTCAACAGTCATAGCATCCATAGTAGTATATCTCCACCAAATATATTACTCTGCCTTGAGGTAGTTATAGTTAAAAAATATACGAAATCACAGGTAGTTATAAAAAAAGACAAGCCAATGAATGTTAATTATTTCTATATTATCAATAAACAAACTGACATGACATATTTAGTACAATAATCTGAGTTAGTTCAATGAAATCAAATTCAATTCACTGCTATTGATCTCGGTTTAATGCAAAACTTATGTTGTGCCATACAAATGTTAGGCAGCTATCTCCCACCACGCTAAGAATTTAAGATTTACTTTCAAAAATACTTACACTGTAGGCCATCCATTTCTTGTTGAATTATTAGCTTAGGGTTGCGAAGGCCAGCATACAATAGACTCTGTATATATTACATAAAAATACATATTCATGTTTTAGTTTTCTTTTCTTTTTGTTGAGCATTTATGATAATTACACACAATAAAAAATAAAAAGGCCATGAATTGAAGTGCTTTTTAAGTTATTTTTTACAGTTATGTTATACCCCCCGCCCCCCATCTGCTACAATACCACTTGCTGACAGTTTGTAGTGTATACTATTATTCAACTAGTTTTATAAACTTCTTATGAAATAAATACTTGTATAAACACACACACACACACACACACACACACACACACACACACACACACACACGCCAATAGCTGTATACAGCTGGTGGCATATTGTAACAGTCAGATTTTTATAAAATTGATGCCAACTGAATACGAGTTTGTGATTCTTGTCATAAAACTTCAGGGACTTTTTTTTAGTGATGTTACTATGTAGCGTTGCATAGTATTATGTCAAATTTTTAACGTTTTATAATCAACTTTTTTTTTCCTTCAGCAAGTATAGTCTTACATCACAATATGGGATACTTTTGCTGTAGATATTTATAGTAGTTTTACATCACAATATGGGATACTTTTGCTGTAGATATTTATAGTAGTCTTACATCACAATATGGGATACTTTTACTGTAAATATTTATTGTAGTTTTACATCACAATATGGGATACTTTTACTGTAGATATTTATAGTAGTTTTACATCACAATATGGGATACTTTTACTGTAGATATTTATAGTAGTCTTACATCACAATATAGGATACTTTTACTGTAGATATTTATAGTAGTTTTACATCACAATATAGGATACTTTTACTGTAGATATTTAGAGTAGTTTTACATCACAATATAGGATACTTTTGCTGTAGATATTTATAGTAGTCTTACATCACAATATAGGATACTTTTACTGTAGATATTTATAGTAGTTTTACATCACAATATGGGATACTTTTACTGTAGATATTTATAGTAGTCTTACATCACAATATAGGATACTTTTACTGTAGATATTTATTGTAGTTTTACATCACAATATAGGACACTTTTGCTGTAGATATTTATAATCATTGCAATGGTACCCATATACGTTGCAATGGTACCCATATACGTTACAACGGTAATATCGCTATTGGAAACCGTAATTTTTATCGATGCAACCTTAAAGTTATATTTTACCTTTGCAACAGTAATGTTATTGCTATAACAGTTATTTTTATCGTATCAATGCTAAAATTGCCATTGCAACAATATAGTAAACCGTTGTAACAACAAACAATACTGTCATAGCGGTATCAGAATATCGTTGTAACGAGTAATGAATATGGTTGTAACGGTTAGTGAATATCGTTGTAACCGTATATGGATACAATTGCAACAAGTATAAATACCGTGGCAACGACACGTGTTAAAAAATACCATTGGAAAGGCAATTTTATCGTTGCAAAGGCAAAAATTACCTTTGCAACTGCAACATTCATAGTTGCAACGATAACTGAATACCGTAGTAGCAATATTTCGATACCGTTGCATCAGTACCGGTTGTTTTGACCCATTTAGTACACGATATCCTCAGCTAAAAATTAAAATGTCACATCAGCTAAAGCAAGTATGCAGTAATCGTTATATTTGTATGATTTGTAATGACATGAATCCTATATAAGACCATTTGAGAAGGAAATTAGTATTGTACAGTATAATTGGGAATCGCTTTGTATATTATATGTGGAGCATTTTCAATCGATAGTAAGACACAAAGGTATATTTAAGACGTATATTATGTCGTATTCTCGACTTACATTGATTTTTATGTCGAACAACTTTGAAATTTATTTGTTCGCTGAGACTTCAGAGTGCGTGAACCGGAACACAGAAACTCCAATTAAAGAATTTAATTTGGAGTCTGGTTTCGCAGGGTCGTTTTCTCTCTTCCTCCCGATAATTCTATTCTTGAGTTACTTTTTCTGCTGGAAAATTACTTTTGAACCAGTTTCCCAAGGGGGAAAGACGGCTCTACGATTATTTTCCCCATAGAGCAGAATTCCTCCCCAGCGTAAATTCTTCTCTAATGTGAGTCACCCCCCCCCCCTTCATCAAATGCACCAACATTTGCCTTAAAATTTATCTGCCATTTGTAATAAAAAAAGATGGTGACTAGAGGTAATGTGCTTACATTTGTGCCTGGTGACGTATGTAGCAAAGGTAATGTGCTTACATTTGTGCCTGGTGACGTATGTATCGAATATTCTAGTGTTGAGTCAGATCTCTCAGAAGCTGCACAGCGCATATTTTGCTATTTTGAAATAAGTATATCTCAACAGAATGTAATTATTTTTACGTCGTAATATTCTACTAGGGTTCAGAATATAGGGTTTAGATTTCATGCGTTCTTGGAACCTTTAGCTGGTTCAAGTCAATTACTAAGTGTATTAGATTCATATTAATCTTCAACAAACCAATCACAATGAATCTGTGATATTTTTATTTTCTCAAATCTGGTACCTTAGTTAATGCTGTATGCATCAAAAGAGACACGCAGCGTCATATGCTTTGCTATGGTTACTGCTCCTTTACAAACTCAGGAATCGCTAAATAAGGTATTTTTAAAACATAGTAAAGTGTCTTGGAATGAGGTTTTGTATAGTTTTGTATAAGTGTATGTGTGGAAAAAGAGTAAAACAATACATGTACAGTACACGTATTCCGCTTCAAAGAAAGCATGTACTTTATATAGGGGGAAAACAATCTATAACCAACTTTTATCCAGGTGAAAATAGACTTCAGAGTAAATTTCCTCCGGATGAAAAATGACTACTCTGGGGTAGAATTCTCTGGGGAGAAGTCTACACTGGAGCCATATTTCCATGGGGAAAATGAGCCCTGAGAAATACTACCCTACGAGACAGACTAATATTTTGCCCTGGGGGGAAAAAAAAAGAAAGAAAAAAAACCCCCAACAAGAAACAGCTGTATGGTAGTTTTTTTTCCCTGGGAAAAATAAATTGCACTGAGAGATTGAAAGGTTGCTCCAGAAGAAATATTTTCCCCAAGGATAAATGGCTACTGAGATTGTGAGGGAAACAACCCCGTGTGGCGGGGTGTGGTGGGAGGGGAATTGGCTCTCTGATACCGGTTCTAATAATGCAACATTCTTCATTTTATGCTGTCACAAATATTGCGTTTATCTCGGCAAAGGTCACTTCAAAGTAATCATTTTATAAATATATTATCATAGAATATGACGTGCGCCGATTAAAGGTTATATTCTGGTGACCTTTGAAATTTTCATTGCACTTATTTATACTAGCCAATCAAATGAAGTGCTTCAGGTGTTGGGGAGATTCAACGTTGGATTTTATAATTACTATCGTTGTCTTGTTTTTCACTGTATTTTGATCGACCAATTAAAAGTGTAAAGAACATGACCTCGTATCAGAATCCATGAGATGTACTTTTTAAACACATCCTAGTATTAATCAGATTTGATTGAAACATCCACAGTTTAGGACCGACAAGTGTGTCGAAACTGACACAAGTGGCTATCGATTAACCGTTTTCATATTTAAATTGAAAGCAAGCAATAAAGCTGTTTAAAAACGATCTAAAGCAGTGACTCTTGCATGGTCTTTAGATTATCTTACCCCTGTTGTAGATAGGTCATAGACCGGTCAACGTTTAAATATTCTGCAAGATTAAAAATAAACGAATTTTTAAAAAAACTGCGTGCTGGATCTCATACAATAATCGGTTAGTTCTTGATATTGCAGACCGTTTAATGCGGAATACCCAATGACTATAGAAAATTTGTCAAACGTAAAAAAAAGAAATAATCCCCTTTTCACTTGGATCTACTCGTTTTCTAGCAGAGTTAAATTCTTGCACAACTAAAATTTTTTGTGGCACTGAAAAAGTTTTCACTGTTCATAACTAGATTGATGTCTAGGCAATTAGTGACTTTAAAACGGGCACAATTTTGGGAGGTGGGTGGGGGTAGAATATGTAATCTGCAATGTTTGCACATACTGAAAAACGTTTTGTAAAGTTGATATACCTCTCGAATTAAGTATGAGGGTGCAGGCATATATTTTTCTGACCTTGAATTATGCAAATAACTTGCCACATTCATCGATGTGCACTTTAGTCAGAGACTCGTCATTAGTAAAGATCAACAGGCGATTTCAGTTTATCTCCTTGTAAAGACCAACTGGAGATCTCAGTTTATCTCCTTGTAAAGATCAACTGGAGATTTCAGTTTATCTCCTTGTAAAGATCAACTGGAGATTTCAGTTTATCTCCTTGTAAAAATCAACAGGAGACTTAAATTTATCTCCTTTTACCGTAGATGCAAGAAACTATAAAGAAAAATACATATAAGTAGTCTCCCTGGTCTAATGTTCAGTATTTCAACAGGCTAGTCTCCCTGGCTTAATGTTCAGTATTTCAATGTGCTAATCTCCCTGGCTTAATGTTCAGTATTTCAGTGTGTATTAAACAAGCAACATTACCATCTTGTTTAATTTTAGTTTGTAATTTTGTTCTAGATAGACGATGAAGTGAATGACCTCGTTTCTGCAAATAGTTATAAAAAGCAATATCCTTTGATCTGATTAAAGAAACATAGTAAATTTTATTTTTGAAAGGCTGCGTTACCGAGTCTTAATTTGTTTCTTGGAAACGCGATTTAATGACCGACATGTTTATTTCTCAACTTCGAGACGGAACTCAATAAATCTCGCGGGTTTATGATCCCTAATGTTCTGGTTGCACTCTACAGTTTTGTTCTTTGCATAGGGTTTGATTTTTTAAAGAAAAATAATTTCCCAGTCTTTCTTCACTGGTTATCGTAGCTATTTTAAAAAAGACCTTGTATATCTTAGGTATTGTTAAAATAACTTTTAATTCCCTTTATTTTGGCGTATGATTGATGGGTGTAATTTGGTATATAGAGTATACAGCTTGGCCTTACTTCGCTTGGTCATTTTAACTCCCAGGACTTCAACGGTAAATTGTAAAAAAAAAACGAGCAGATAACTTTTTTATTTTTTTATATATTTTGTAATTCATTCATTACACTTTTAGAGGCTAGTATTGCCTACTCTGGCAAAATTAGATCATGCACGATTTCCACAATTACAACATGTACAGAAATTTCAGCCACAGTACATGAAAGTAGCATAGAGGTTTGCCAACATTCTCTCCACTTTGCATGTTGCAGATGCAAACAACTTCACCTTACACTTGTCAGTCTGTCAGAAGTACGTAATATCTGTAGAGCGCAACCTCATGTCACGGTGTCGTTGTCTCTAACGGGCGCGTGGCGGTTTAATGACGTCGCAATATGGTACGAGACAGGTTAATTACGTCATCATGTCAAACACGACATCTTAAATGTGCAAATGAAACAAATAAGTGATGGAACGGAATACAACTGCAATAATATATTCCATTGTTCTCGGACTAATAAATGGGTGAGGAATACAATCACTGCCGGAGCTGGCACAAGACAAGGAAACCCAGTCCTCGACTTGCATCATGACCGCGCAAAAGACCGCGCAAAAGACAAATAATATAGCCCCTCGCCTGGGATTTTATGTCTCGATACCAGCCATTACATAGATTCTATTAGTCTGCGTAAACAATGAAAAAGCACGTCGCGTAAACTTTCACCATCATGCTAGATGTATACAACAGACAAAACCCAACAAACATTTAAACTATACGAGATGAAGGCATGATATATGAAAGCTAAACCTCTTCTTTTCATGACGAAACAGTTTTCCCTTAAAAATAAAAAATAAACTGCTCTGGGTCGGCGTGAAGTACGAGTTTACTACGGCGAAGGGATACGTACAGGACGTCAGGCTGATACTTGTTCCAGCACCATACCAAAGAAAGTCCCCCCCCCCCCTCGGAACGAAACGCAAATGCGGTTTTGTATTATTTATTACATATATTATCTTATAAGCTTTCCAAATATGTTTAGCTATATAATGTGTATGAAATTCAAAACAAATTAGGGTTTATAAAAGTTACATTCAGAGCATTGAAGAATATACACGCGCAGTCGTGGCTTATAAAATCAAAATAGATACAGTCTGGGTGTGCGATACGCAAATACGGATTGACACCCGTATCGACCATATACGAATAAATAGGCATGTAAAATAAAGTATAACACTTTTTGGTCAGGAAATCTCCAATGGTAAAAACTCTTTGCAGACTCCGCTATTATGGTATTTGTGATATAATAGGTGAACCAATTAATCACATCGACATAAATGTAGAATCATAAACTAAAGCTAATATTAACATGTATTTATTCTCGGCTGTGATAGCACGCCAGTCAAACCCGTGCATTATCAGCTCTGCGGTTTCAGTTAAAGCTTCCACTGCTGGTACGTGCATACTGTGTTCAGGTTAGTCAGGGTCGCCAATTTGTATCCCATTTTCCCCCAAGTAAAAAACAAAAAACAAAAACAAGAAACAAAATTTAAAAAAACCACTTAATGATCTGTTGAGCATCTAAAGTCACTCAAAAACTCACCTGGAAACGAAGAAGATAAAATAAATTTCAAATGAGTAAAGTGGAAAATACATGCATTTTCTGCAAATAGGGTATATGAAAAACGGGTAAGCGTCATTGCATTGTATTTGTTAGCATTAGCTCTAAAAGGTCACTTTTCATTGCATTTTGTCAATATTCTCTCTGCCTTTATTGTATTATCAAGATCTCTCGCCCTCTTGGAATCAAAAGACAGATTAGAGCTTGCAATTTGTTTATCACGTCTACTAATAGATACAATATGGTACGTCTACTAATAGATACGATTTGGTACCAACACTACTTTTAATATAATAATGATTCTCCAACCAAAACTACTCAATATATTATTCATCGATTTGATGTTAGAGTGTAAATCCATAACGTCTAATATAAGTAACGACCACTATTCAAATTAAGAATTTGATCATTATAAATAATTTAGTTCCAAGGCACTTGGAACACACATAGCTGGATAGCTAATAAGTTTTATTTCACGAAATCAATCAATGAATCTGTCCTTACAGCGTACAAACCGTATCATTTCTACATTTCTTTTTTGAGCCTAACATGTTTTCACAAATGAAGTATCTGGTAATTTAAAGTATTGAACTCTGAACACCTATTGAAGATTACGAATAAAACGTCGATACCGTCTGAGAATTTACTAGAAAAAAATGTTTTGTCAAAAATAGAAGCTGTAATATTAATACCTTTGGCAATTGGAATATTCGAGTAATGCTTCGAGTCTTACACGCCTTTCACAGAAACGATCATATTTTACATTTGCTTCTTGTGCCTTCTCATATCAAGCTCTGTGCTGATTACCTGGTTTTAAACAGATGATACGTCATTGCAAGTTCTATTGATTTCTGACAAAATGACTTACGGACTAATTCTTTGAGTCATCTTATACCATAAGGACTTTTGGTAATTATTCCTAAAGAACGGATTTCCGAGTAGGTACTCAAACATGTTGGCGTAAATGTTGACCATGCAAGTGTAATTCGCAAATGTTGACCATGCAAGTGTAATTCGCAAATGTTGACCATGCAAGTGTAATTCGCAGCATGCTCGCGTTGTTTTGATGTTTCCATGTCATAAAAGACATGGAGACATGAAAACAACGTTGTTTAGGTCCAGGCACAATCAGGGACCTAAACAACATTGTTTTCATGTCTCCATGTCATTAAAGATTGGCATTGTGGTCGAGGCAAAAACAGGGACCCAAGACAACGTTGTTTTTATTTCTCCATGTCAATAAAGATTGTCATTATGGTCCATGTAAAAACACGGACCCAAGACAACATTGTTTCGATGTTTCCATGTTACTAAAGATTGGCATTTTTTGTGGTCCACTCAAAAACAGGGACCCAAAACAATGTTTTTTCAATGTTTTCGTGTCACTAATGATTGGCATTGTGGTCCATTCAAAAACATGGACCCAAGACAACGTTGTTTTGGTGTCTCCATGTCAATAAAAATTGGCTTTGTGGTCCATGCAAAATCAGGGACCAAAGACAATATGAAGATGGAGGATACTGTCGAAATTGTTGTGTACGTTTAGTAATTTTTCTCATCCTTTTCATTATTTGTGAATGTTCCCTCTGTACTTAATCTCAGGATAAGTGTTGGCTAATAGAGTTCTCATATCGATATTTCTTTTTTTGTATCCGAGGTGGCGGGTGAATCGTAAAAATCGAGGAAGTTGACAGTTCCTTTGTTTTGTTCAGCATATCAGGTAGCTTACTATACGTTTCATCAGTTCTCTCCGTATCTGCAATTACTAGCGGTGGATTACTTACAGAACATATGGTAATAATACTTTTTTTTATTATATGTCTGCACGTAATCATACTCTCTGTATATGGCTTGCGGTTTCTTATTTCATTAATTTTACCACTGTCCAGAGCCTCTTTCTTTACATTATCTGATGCAAGTGATGACTATTAGAGAGTTCCATTTCACTCTTTAATAGCAGAATGAACGCCTTGACATCGATTAGAACATACAGAACATGTCAGTTCGAACTAAGTTCCATTTTACTCTTTAATAAGTGAATGAGCGCCTTGACATTGATTGGAACATACAGACCATAGGAGTTTGAATTAAGTTCCAAGTTCCATTTGATTCTTTAATAGCCGAATGAGCGCCTTGACATCGATCGGATCATACACAAAATAGTAGTTCGAACTAAGTATCAGTTTCGAAGGTCATTTAAACTTTGAGCTTGTTCTTCTAGAGTCTTCTTTGTGTAAACAGTTGAATATTGAAGTGAAGCGCATGTAGACTTAAACAGAAATACTGAAAGGACAGGTGAAAAAGAGCACTGTATTCGTAGGAAACGTTAGCTGTAATTTTTATTTCATTCAATTAGCATCGTTCGAGGGATACACACAACCAATTCTTGCATGAAGATGATGATATTTGTACATTTTTCACGTTCTATGTGCAGAGAACTCTATTCTAGTGTCAGATTTTGCAATATTTTTCCAAGGCCAATAAAATTAAAGTTATAATCTTGGTGATTAAGTACACTTTACCGAACAGCATAGGCATTTTATAGAAAACTTCGCAATTCGAACAGGGATAGTGTTTGCCTATTAAAAACAAAATATGACAAAATCGTATCTGGAAAAAATGCCAGTATATATTTGAGTCTGAAAAAATCACCAGTCTATATTTTGGTCTGAACAAAATACTAGTCTATTTTTGGGTCTGAAAAAAAGTACCAGTCTATATTTGGGTCTGAAAAAAAATACCAGTCTATATTTGGGTCTGAAAAAAAGATCAGTCTATATTTGGGTCTGAAAAAAAAGATCAGTCTATATTTGGGTCTGAAAAAAAAGATCAGTCTATATTTGGGTCAGAAAAAAAGATCAGTCTATATTTGGGTCTGAAAAAAAAGATCAGTCTATATTTGGGTCTGAAAAAAAAGATCAGTCTATATTTGGGTCTGAAAAAAGGATCAGTCTATATTTGGGTCTGAAAAAAAATAGCAGTCTATATTTGGGTCTGAAAAAAATTGCAGTCTATATATGGGTCTGAAAAAAAGATCAGTCTATATTTGGGTCTGAAAAAAAGATCAGTCTATATTTGGGTCAGAAAAAAAGATCAGTCTATATTTGGGTCTGAAATGAGAATATTAGATGAATGCCTAATTTTCCATGATCGCTGAGAATCATTACCTGACATACAAATTCAAATGCATATTTTTTATCTCGAATAACATCTATTTCTGGAGTGGAGTCAACATCCGTTTCCAGATGAGAAGGATAAATGTGTAGCAAATGATCACGGACGGTGTGCTATCAGATATAGGAAAGGTTGTTTACTCCGAAATTGTTGGATTTCACGAAGTTGATATTTCCTTCTTTGAGAGTCCACTGCTTGTTAACAGTCTGGTCGGGTGATATGTTTTCTGAATATTCTGAATGTATTATATGAGTGATGGGAACAACTTACAGTAATATACAGGAACAGAATATCAATGTATATGGTGAGTGATGGGAACAATTTACAGTAATATACAGGAACAGAATATCAATGTATTTGGTGAGTGATGGGAACAATTTACAGTAATATACAGGAACAGAATATCAATGTATTTGGTGAGTGATGGGAACAATTTGCAGTAATATACAGGAACATAATATCAAGGTTCAGAAGGACCAGCTACAGGTGTAGTGTCTTAGAACATTTTACCTGTTATAGTAATCATAGTCTTCTTCTCATAGATGGTTTGACAGATGTTCTCATCTGTGCAGTTAATCTGAAGGTGATGAAAATAATACATCATAGAGTAAAATCGTGATAGCTCGGTAACGTAAAGGCAATGTTTGTATAAGTAAAATACTAGTACCGAATTGATTGACGAACGTTGTTTCTATATGATGATCAACAATTTCTGAAGATTTACTTTTCTGATTGATGACATATGTAGGTATTTATCTTACCCATGTGAATCATACGGAGGCAGGTCATAAACGCAGAATACCGGGCCATAAGTTGAAAACAATTTAGAAACTAAATTTGACGCTTGATTTGTACTGTCTCCATAATTTTTGTTTGATGGATCTAAATGTAATTATAGCTTGCAAAAATGACAATATCGAGCTTCTAAGTGTAAATAACGGTAAACACCTTCGAATTAAAAACAAAGGTAAATGAGTCAATACATAATGATTATTAACTCTCGAGCTTCGGAAAAGTCGATATAACTTAAACTTTCAACTTGACTGGTGAAACTAATCCTCCTGAATTTAATGTCTATTTTCATTCTACAATTGATTTTTGACTCAAAGTTTGCTTTGCATATACTTCTTTAAGTTTATACAAAATAAATTAATCATACTAACTTTAGAAAGTTTATACTAAAAAAATTAATCATACTAACTCTAGAAAGTACTAAATAAATTAATCATACTAACTCTAGAAAGTTTGTACTAAATAAATTATTCATGCCAATTATAGAAAGTTTGTACTAAATCAATTAATCATATTAACTCTAAAAGTTTTTTGCAAAATAAATAAATCATACTAACTCTAGAAAGTTTGTACTAAATAAATTAATTATACTAACTCTAGAAAGTTTGTACTAAATAAATGAATCATACTAACTCTAGAAAGTTTATACTAAATAAATGAATCATACTAAGTCTAGAAAGTACTAATAAATTAATCATACTAACTCTAGAAAGTTTGTACTAAATAAATTATTCATACCAGCTATAAAAAGTTTGTACTAAATCAATTAATCATATTAACTCTAAAAAGTTGGTACTAATTAAATTAACAGTACTAACTCTAGAAAGTGTGCACTAAATAAATGAATCATACTAACTCTAGAAAGTAAGTGTGCACTAAATAAATTAATCATACTAACTCTAGAAAGTGTGCACTAAATAAATTAATCATACTAACTCTAGAAAGTTTGTACTAAATAAATTATTCATACCAGCTATAAAAAGTTTGTACTAAATCAATTAATCATATTAACTCTAAAAAGTTGGTACTAATTAAATTAACAGTACTAACTCTAGAAAGTGTGCACTAAATAAATTAATCATACTAACTCTAGAAAGTGTGCACTAAATAAATTAATCATACTAACTCTAGAAAGTTTGTACTAAATAAATTATTCATACCAGCTATAAAAAGTTTGTACTAAATCAATTAATCATATTAACTCTAAAAAGTTGGTACTAATTAAATTAACAGTACTAACTCTAGAAAGTGTGCACTAAATAAATTAATCATACTAACTCTAGAAAGTGTGCACTAAATAAATTAATCATACTAAGTCTAGAAAGTGTGCACTAAATAAATTAATCATACTAACTCTAGAAAGTTCAAAATTTTTCTGTTAAGTGTCAACATCTAGGTAACTACATGCAGATTACGTTGTTTCTGGTTCATTATTTTCTCTACATAATTTATTTTCAGTCAGAATAGATTCAAATGCTCTGGAAAACAGGATACTTTCATGTCTCAATGAGTACCCTGAAGACGTAAGAAGATGTACTAAGAAATGAGATTTCCCGACAACAAAGTCTGCCCCAATAAATGTTGCAAATATCATCTGTGCCTTCGAATGTCATTTAATTATCGTCTTCATTGAGAGTCGTCATAATCTCCAGCAAATGCCGTTAAAGGACACACACACGCAGACACACTTACGCGCACACACACAGACACGCACACACACACGCGCGCGCGCACGCACACAAACACACGCACGCATATATATATATATATATATATATATATATATATATATATATATATATATATATATATATATATATATATTACTTGGCTCAAAAGCTGCAATAAAAAACGACTCCTTCAGAGAATAGAAGAAAAATATCGAGGATGGTTGATGTTTAAATTATAAATGTAGAAAATAACACAAAAACATCGACCAAAGGTATAAAATCCTTTTGTCTGGTTCAAGATTCGTTTCAAACAAAAATAATAAATTATGAAACTATAGAAGTTTATCACAAAATAACCGGAGACAACAACCTTGCATGATCGTAATACACCAATCACACTGTTTAATAATACCTTTGGTATTGACATAGAAAGATGTCTCTTGTACGTGATATGCAACATGAACTGGTTTAAGCTCGTCTTTATCCTAAGCAAACTGGTAAGGAAACTATAAAAGTTGTTGGATACACAAATAAAATACGCCTCTTAATTTCGGGACATTTCAGAGAAAACATTGAAATCGTTGCCAGAAACTCTAGAA
The DNA here is from genome assembly GCA_029931535.1 of Margaritifera margaritifera. Lineage (NCBI taxonomy): Eukaryota > Metazoa > Mollusca > Bivalvia > Unionida > Margaritiferidae > Margaritifera > Margaritifera margaritifera. Next base: position 3,731,786 of record JAQPZY010001527.1, read on the forward strand.
ATCATTTAGATATTGTAGCAGAAAATGGAGTAATTTTGTTAGAATTTAGATCTGTTGGTATATGTTAATTAATTATATTTATTGTAAGGGATCTTTAATATTTCCTAAAATAAAATATATACAAATAAGGGTTTTGTGAGAAACCTGATGCAAGAAATCTTAAATGCCAGTTAGCCGCTTTTAAGAAACTATCACTCTTAGCTTAAAATTAATTCAGTATAATACAGATCATTTTAAGAAACTATCACTCTTAGCTTAAAATTAATTCAGTATAATACAGATCATTTTAAGAGACTATCACTCTTAGCTTAAAATGAATTCAGTATAATACAGATCATTTTAAGAAACTATCACTCTTAGCTTAAAATGAATTCAGTATAATACAGATCATTTTAAGAAACTATCACTCTTAGCTTAAAATGAATTCAGTATAATACAGATCATTTTAAGAAACTATCACTCTTAGCTTAAAATGAATTCAGTATAATACAGATCATTTTAAGAAACTATCACTCTTAGCTTAAAATGAATTCAGTATAATACAGATCATTTTAAGAAACTATCACTCTTAGCTTAAAATTAATTCAGTATAATACAGATCATAATTAATTCAGTATAATACAGATCATAATTAATTCAGTATAATACAGATCATTTTGGAGAGAAAATATGTCCCTATTTAATATTAAGTTAAACTGTGATTGGAGGAGAGCTTAATGAAGAGCTCTGAAATTGAAATATTTGATTATTTAATCAAGTAGATATTCACCAAATCTCCAAAATATAGCTATTCCACATATTTCAATAAACTAATTTATACATTCCATTCAACAACTATCTTTATCGTAACATATGCGTTTTAAAATCGCATCTATATTGCAAATCAAGTTTTAAAATAAAATATGCAAAATGTTGTTCTATAGAAGAGAAAAATCTGTATTTTTATTTTCAAAATATTGATTTTCGTTTATTTTGTGGTTGCTCCCAGATACAATTTTAAAGCTATTTTCATCAAAATGTGTCAGAGGCATTATCAATAATTTAATAACAGACACACAGTTATCACTGGATTATAAAACATGAGATAAGATTTTTTAAAACATTTTTAAAAAAGCGTAATACACATATAATCTAACTTCTTTCTCTGAATGGAAGCTCTGAATCCGACATTCGTCCTTTATAGTGCGTCGTCGTTAAACTAATTTCTGTTATTCCAGCCATTACTCTTCATTATGGTTTACAAACGTTGTGTTCAGCAGGGGATTTAAAAGCTATCTGCGTGGAAATGTTGCAGGTGTCATTAAGATCAAGTGTAGCAGATCGGCTGTCATTAACATCAAGCGTAGCAGATCGGCTGTCATTAACATCAAGCGTAGCAAATCGGCTGTCATTAACATCAAGCGTAGCAGATCGGCTGTCATTAACATCAAGCGTAGCAGATCGGCTGTCATTAACATCAAGCGTAGCAGATCGGCTGTCATTAACATCAAGCGTAGCAGATCGGCTGTCATTAACATCAATCGTAGCAGATCGGCTGATCAAAGTTTGATGTTATAAACATTGCTAGATACTTGGCCAAATTCTACATCCTGCCTGAAGGTAACTTTTGTTTTGTGACTAAAATATAGTCAAAGAATATTGGACACATCAAACAAGGTGAACATGTTATTCTATAGAAGTACCAAAGGCCATTTTTTTTTTTTTTTTTTTTTAGAATAATAATATTTGCTTTAAAAAAAAAAAAAAATGCTTCTCTCCATCAAGTGCTTAAACAACACCTCGCCCTTACTGCAGCTTAGAAAATATTTTCTGTTAACCATCTCTTTTTTATGTTCTCCTCTTTCTTGGTAGTGAGTATTTTATTCTTTATCTGAGGTATTCATTAGAGAAAAATTATCTTTTTTCTTCTTCTGAAACCATATTTAATATCGATCTGTCATTCAAAGCAAAGAAATTGAAGTCAGAGGTCAAATGAGTGCAAAGTCTGCCATTCAATTTTGATGTAATTCTTATTTAAATTAGTTATCACCTAATAAATATAAAAGTTCTTGGGAGTGACTAAAATTACTCCACAGAGAATTTAAAATATGTTCTGAACATCATGTGGGGCTAATAGCTACAAGTGAGTGGCCAGAAGGCACTATTTAAAGCATTTATTCTGCTAAAATTGTGTAAAGTTATGAATTCGAGGAATTAGTGCTTCTAAACCTTTTCTGGGTTATAATATAGCAATGTAACCCCTTTCGTTTGAATTGGAAAATGCAATTGTACATATTTATTTATCTATTCACGTTTGAAAGGTTACATTTCCGAAGAAAGCTAGAAAAATGAAGGTAATAGAAGTACTGTGGTGCAGATAATTTAAGTGACTCGTTGAAAGTGTTTTCTATTCAGATAATATAAGTAAAAAAAAAAAAAAAGAAACAAACAAAACAACAATATCATTATACGCTTCACCATTAGCATAGATATAACTCTTTGACAGGAATAACGTGATGGATATTGGGAGATCTTCGAGTTGTTGGCGTCACATTTGAGTCTAAATTAGGATAAAAAGTACACAGCAATGGCATACTTCGAGATGTTGACGTCACATCTGAGAGTAAATTAGGATAAAAAATAGACAGTACTGGCAGACTTCGAGCTGTTGACGGCACAATTGAGTCTAATTTAGGATAAAAATTTGACAGTACTGGCAGCCTTCGAGTTGTTGGTGTGACATTTGAGTCTAAATTAGAATTTAAAAAATAAACAGTACTGGCAGACACATATATAGTATTTATAACGAGGCACTTTCATCAAGCCAGTGTCATATCAGTTTGCAAGCATATATTTATGCGAGATGGGAATATTTGTACTGCATGACAGTCGTATGAAATAGTGAGTGCATGGTAATGTTTCTCTAGTTTAATGTGCACTGAAGTTTACTACATTTGAGTTTTATATTCTAATGTAATAAGGCACGCACATTCACATACAAAGACGCACATTCACATACAAAGACAACATTCACATACAAACACGCACATTTACATACAAACAGCTTGAAGTTAGTTTTCACCCTTGTGTTCCTATGGTGATCACAACGACAATATGCCAGCTTGTATTAATTTTAAAAAAATGTAATTATGATAGAAGAAATTTAAAAATCTCATTACTGGCAGCAATGACACATTTTCAGTTTTCACCATTCAAGAAAGAGGGATGTATCATATCTGACGGATTCCAGCGAGACCTTCCTCAGGAATCCCATAATAAAGATATCCAAATAGTTAGCAGAGTAGCAATGTCTGCTAATACCAGCAAAAAAGATCCATAGTTCCATCTTTTACCGTCTTTTCAAGCATTGCATCCAATATAGTTTCAGATTATTGAAGATGGCATTTACTATTCTATAAGACGGGCAGGGTAGCAATAACGTAAAATATGTCATAATATCACTATTACATAAGAATTAATCACATAACGTAAAATATGTTATAATATCACTATTACATAAGAATTAATCACATATATAAAATATGTCATACTATCACTATTACATAAGAATGAATCACATAATGTAAAATATGTTATAATATCTCTATTACATAAGAATTAATCACATAACGTAAAATATGTCATACTATCACTATTACATAAGAATGTATCACATAACGTAAAATATGTCATACTATCACTATTACATAAGAATGAATCACATAATGTAAAATATGTTATAATATCTCTATTACATAAGAATGTATCACATAACGTAAAATATGTCTTACTATCACTATTACGTAAGAATTAATCACAACGTAAAATATGATATAATATCTCTATTACATAAGAATGTATCACATAACGTAAAATATGTCATACTATCACTATTACATAAGAATGTATCACATAACGTAAAATATGATATAATATCTCTATTACATAAGAATGTATCACATAACGTAAAATATGTCTTACTATCACTATTACAGAAGAATTAATCACAACGTAAAATATGGTATAATATCACTATTACATAAGAATGAATCACATAACGTAAAATATGTCATAATGTCACATAGAAATGTATCACATAACGTTAAAGGTGTCATAATGATATGCAAATTAATGCCGTTTGTAATGTGGTCTTCATAATTTAACAAAGTACTTACTTCTTTAATGTCGAGTAAGAGCAAAAAAAAAAAAAAAAGATCTAGACTTGACGTGTGGTCATTACAATAATTAAAATCTAGATTTGACGTGTAGTCATTACAACTATTACAATCTAGATTTGACGTGTAGTCATTACAACTATTCAAATCTAGATTTGACGTGTAGTCATTACAACTATTAAAATCTTGATTCATGTTATAAGAGGAATAAAATGTTAGAAGATGCCATAAATATTCTCTCTATACAGTATGAGTATGGACAAAATTAATATTTTATTCATGACAAACGACGAATACCTCCCATAAATTGATTGAGCATACAGGAAATTGAAGTGGTCATAATTGTAAGGTAAATTAGTTGTTGTCATAGTAAATATAAATAACAGATGTCCCACCAACTCTCATAAAAATGTTTACCAGTTCCATATTATTTTTACATCAAATACATATGTGTACGCAAAAGTTAAAATACATGTATGAATAATAATAATAATAATAATAATAATAATAATAATAATAATAATAATAATAATAATAATAATAATAATAATAGTCTTTGCACGTGTTGTAGGCCACTGGTTCTAAAATACATAATGTTCTTAACATGCGGTACATCATTTTATGATAGACATGATATACCAAATAATATTTACATCATTTTATGGTAGACATATATACATGGTATACCATTAATGTACATCATTCTATGGTAGACATGTGTACATGGTATACCATTAATGTACACTATTTTATGGTAGACATATATACATGGTATACATTTAATGTTTACATCATTTTATGGTAGACACATATACATGGTATACCATTAATACTTACATGCACTAAAAGCTTATTCGATTATTGAATCTTCATGTATGGTAATATTCGTAAATAGAGTCTTAAAATGGCACCAGTTCTTACAACTGTCAAGTTAAATGCATATCTAGTCATCTGTTAAGACTTGACGTCAAAGTACCTTCTCTAAATTTCATAGCTTCACAAATAAACTTAGCTAAATTTGATATGAACATATTCTTATTATTCAGATGTATATATGAGTAGTATTTTTTGATGTTTGGATTTATGTCAATGTTCGAAGGTATATACTTTCTTTTTAGTCCAGCATGAATAGGACATGACAAAATGAAGTAGTACTCGATTTTTGTTTCTGTGGTAAAAACACATTCTTGCCGTACTCCAGTTGGACAATACAAAAATATTTCTCAGACAATTATTGGACTTAACACAAGCATTCGCATCTTTACAGATTGCTTTAATCATTCGTCACATTTTGTTACTTACATTATATTTTAAAAATTTTATGGTATAAAAGATTTCTCTCTACTCTATCAAAATCCTTTTCTAAATCTGAAAAAAACGGCATAAAATCTGCCTAGCGCTTTCCTCATATATTTGCTTATTAATGTGTATGGTATGAGAATATTATCAACTGTTTAGCATCTAGACCTAAAGCCAACCTGTTCTTCTACCAGAATTTCAGCTTGTCCCAGCCAATCATGTAATCGATTATTCATTACTGTTATGAATATCTTACTTAAGACTGGTAAACACATTTTTTCTTCTAAAGTTGGATAGATTAAATGTATCGCCTTGTTTTGAAAACTGGAGTTCTCTCTGTAGTAGTCAAGCCTTGGCTATTTCCCCGTTGCTTAGGATCAAGCACGGATTCCTTTTCAACATCATCAAGCACATACGACCGTCAATAATCAGTTTATCATACATGTAAAATACCATCTTTTCTTCTTTGATTGATTTCTTTAGGGTCGGATACATAAATATAAATATGTGAATGTAAATGTAAATGTTAAAGCACATACATAAAAGTAAATATGTGTATGTAAAGCTTAAAGCACACACATAATAAATACATATGTGAATGTAAAGGTTACTCACAAACATAAAAAATAAATATTTGTATGCAAAGGTCAAATGACATACATAAAATAAATATGCGTATGAAAAGTTAAAGCACATACATAAATAAGCATGTGTATGTACAAGTTAAAGCACATACATAAATAAGCATGTGTATGTACAAGTTAAAGCACATACATAAATAAGCATGTGTATGTACAAGTTAAAGCACATATATAAAATAAGCATGAGTATGTAAAAGTTAAAGCACATACATAAAATAAGCATGTGCATGTAAAGGTTAAAGCACATACATAAAAAAGCATGTGTATGTAAAAGTTAACACACATACATAAAATAAGCATGTGTATGTAAAAGTTAACACACATACATAAAATAAGTATGTGTATGTAAAACTTTAAGCACATACATAAAATAAGCATGTGCATGTAAAGGTTAAAGCACATACATAAAAAAGCATGTGTATGTAAAAGTTAACACATATACATAAAATAAGCATGTGTATGTAAAAGTTAACACACATACATAAAATAAGCATGTGTATGTAAAAGTTAAAGCACATACATAAATAAGCATGTGTATGTAAAAGTTAAAGCACATACATAAATAAGCATGTGTATGTAAAAGTTAACACACATACATAAATAAGCAATGTATGTAAAAGTTAAATCATATATATATACAAATAAATGGACAACAAGTTTGTGTTATTATACTAGTCAAGATGTCCAGTCGGTCATCTATGTGCCCTTAGAAACGTATTTAATACAAACATTGAGTTTATAATCAAATGGCTTCAGGTCTGTACCTGTTAGTAGTAAGCAGTTTCTTATAAATATAGTTTAAATCTTATTCAGATGGAAGCAATATTATTATAGATATCAGGATATGTGACAAAATGTCTCTGTACTCAAAATAAACTTGTTGAAAATTTTGAGCAGTATGTATCCATAAGATCGAAATGTCTACCTACAAATATTAAAAGTTATGACAATATTTGCTCATCCATTCTGTCTAATAACAAGAATATAGGAATTATATGCCACAAGCAACAAGTTAACAAATTCTGAGTCATGCGTCAGCTTCGGTGGCCACTTGGTGCATTGTGTTCTGCAACAAGAAGGTTGGATGTTTCCAAACATCCTGAGTCATGCGTCAACCTTGGTGTCCACCTGGTTCATAGTGTTTTGTAACAAGAAGGTTAGATGTTTCCAAACATTCTGAGTCATGCGTCAACCTTGGTGGCCACCTGGTTCATAGTGTTTTGTATCAAGAAGGTTGGATGTTTCCAAACATTCTGAGTCATGCGTCAACCTTGGTGGCCACCTGGTTCATAGTGTTTTGTAACAAGAAGGTTGGATGTTTCCAAACATCCTGAGTCATGCGTCAACCTTGGTGGCCACCTGGTTCATAGTGTTTTGTAACAAGAAGGTTGGATGTTTCCAAACATTCTGAGTCATGCGTCAACCTTGGTGGCCACCTGGTTCATAGTGTCACTTAACGAGAAGATTGAAAGTATCCATACATTCTGAAATACTAGCAAAAAGAAAAGCCAATAAAATTGTCTTATTTTAAAGAACAAGAATGCTTAACTGTTGTACAAAGTATGTAATGGTCATTTTAACTACCATTCTGTTTTAACATCGACCTATCTATATATCTATCTAATATTGTATGTCTGTCTGTCTGTCTGTATGCATGCATGCATGCATGCATGCATGCATGCATGTATGTATGTATGTATGTATGTATGTATGTATGTATGTATGTATGTATGTATGTATGTATGTATGTATGTATGTATGTATGTATGTATGTATGTATGTATGTATGTATGTATGTACCGACCTACACTCTATGAAGCTACCTATTTCACTCACTTTGTAGGAACTATTGACAACCAACTGACAAGCAAGTAAACACACAAACAAATACAAAATTTAGGTAACTGACTTGCTGACTAACTAACTGGTTAACTAATTATCTAACCAAAAAACTATTGTTAGTCTGAAAGATCAACATACTTAAATGTCTTATATTTTGAAAATGCAATAGTCATTAGGTAACAGTTACATTGTATAACGCAGTATGGTCTTTAGGTAACATTTACATTGTATAATGCAGTACAGTCATTAGGTAACATTTACATTGTATAATGCAATATAGTCATTAGGTAACATTTACATTGTATAATGCAGAACATTCATTGGGTAACATTTACATTGCATAATGGAGTACAGTCATTAGGTAACATTTACATTGTATAATGCAATATAGTCATTAGGTAACATTTACATTGTATAATGCAGTACATTCATTGGGTAACATTTACATTGCATAATAGAGTACAGTCATTAGGTAACATTTACATTGTATAATGCAATAGAGTCGTTAGGTAACATTTACATTGCATAATGGAGTACAGTCATTAGGTAACATTTACATTGTATAATGCAATAGAGTCTTTAGGTAACATTTAGATTGCATAATGCAGTACGGTCATTAGCTAACAGTTACATTGTATAATGCAATACAGTCATTAGGTAACATTTACATTGTATAATGCAATATATTCATTAGGTAACATGTACATTGTATAATGGAGTTCAGTCATAAGGTAACATTTACATTGTATAATGCAGTACAGTCATAAGGTAACATTTACACTGTATAATGCAACAGAGTCTTTAGGTAACATTTAGATTGCACAATGCAGTAAGGTCATTAGGTAACATTTACATTGTATAATGCAGTATGGTCATTAGGTAAAATTTACATTGTATAATGCAGTACGGTCATTAGGTAACATTTAAATTGTATAATGCAGTACGGTCATTAGGTAACATTTACATTGTATAGTGCAGCAGAGTCTTTAGGTAACATTAACATTGTATAATGCAACATATTCATTAAGTAACATTTACATTGTATAATGCAATACAGTCATTAGGTAACATTTACATTGTATAATGCAATACGGTCATTAGGTAACATTTACATTGTATAATGGAGTACAGTCATTAGGTAACATTTACATTGTATAATGCAATACGGTCATTAGATAACATTTACATTGTATAATGCAGTACAGTCATTAGGTAACATTAAATTGTATAATGCAGTACAGTCATTAGGTAACATTTACATTGTATGATGCACATCATGCAAAAAATCCATATTCTTCAGATTTAAGAAAATAAGGAGACAAATGTTTCCTATGAGGGACTAAAGGAAGACAGAAACTGAACGTAGCAAATAACTTGAATGAAGCAAATTGATTAGAAAAATGCTGTGAAAAGTAGACTGAAGAAAAAAAATCAAATCTCCCTTTGCAAAACTATAATAGTAAAAACGATGTTTTCATTAGATGATGACGTAAAGAAACTTGTACAAGCATTTATGTTTCTAGATGAGGGTGTAAAGAAACTTGTACAAGCATTTAAGTTTCTAGATGAGGGTGTAAAGAAACTCGTACAAGCATTTATGTTTCTAGATGAGGGTGTAAAGAAACTTGTACAGCTAGAGTACAGCAAAGCTCCATCATTTTCAGCACTTATTTGATACAAGTGTACGTGTATTTTCACATCGAAAAGGTCAGCGACACTAAGTGATTTAAAGCAGTCTCGCCATGAATGACAATTTTAGCAGTCTTAATACAAATGCAAAAGCGAGAGATGAAAGAGTCGAGATTAACATTTAAGCAGGAATCACCCAGAAGATATTCATAAATACATTTCATCAATGAAAAGCAAATATCCATCCCATCACCCTTAAAACGAATACACTGAGAGAGAGAGAGAGAGAGAGAGAGAGAGAGAGAGAGAGAGAGAGAGAGAGAGAGAGAGAGAGAGAGAGAGAGAGAGAGAGAGAGAGATGCATTATATAATCAAAGCCAATGACGAGACAATAAGACTTCTATACTATCTTTTCATATAATAACTTTATTTTTTAAACTTATTGTGTCCATTTAAAAATTACAATCCGTGGATTCCAAAAGAGTGAATTAAAAGAGAAAAAGAATCGTACGTGACACTGCATTTACATAGTATCATCCACTTAGAAAAATTTCTTTAATATTCAGCTAAAAATAGCTAAATTAATAAGAAAGTTTCTATAGTTACTTGCACCAGTAAGAAGAAAAATATCCGTACAAAAATATATGCAAATAATATCCCACAAAATTAGCTTCCAATAATCACCAACACATTAAAATCAACGCCATTACCTTAAAAATAATAATAATAATAATAATAATAATAATAATAATAATAAAACAATCTATAGACTCATGAGCAACCAATGCCTGCGTATATCTGTTCCGTCCTTCCTATGAGTATATGTATGTGAGTGTGTCTTCCATTAAGCTTGTTACGTCCTCCCTTTGTTTCCCCGATTTTTATTATAGCGACATTGTTCTGTTCTATGCTTTAGTGACCACTCATATTCAACATGACCAATTTGAGTTATGGACCCCTGAAATTTCCATTGATGATGAAACTGTTTTAAATCCCTTTATTCGGAATAATTTCGATGGTAGAAGTAAAACCAGACTCTAACTCACAGCTTTGGAAGTTATTGTACAGCTAAGCTCCATTCCCTTCGCCAGTTATCCGATATAGTGCAATTGTACTTTCACCTCGACAAGGTCAGCGACACTAAATATAGACGGGAGGGATAAAAACGTGGAGATAAGCACTAAAGCAGTAATTCACCCAGAAGATACATCATAAGCACTAAAGCAATAAATCACCCAGATGATACACCATAAACACTAAAGCAATAATTCACCCAGATGATACATAATAAGCACTAAAGCAATAAGTCGCCCAGATCAATACATCATAAGCACTAAAGCAGTAAATCACCTAGATGATACATCCATCATAAGCATATTTCATAAATGAAAAGCAAATAACTCTAATAATCATAATATCACCTTTGTAATAACTGATTAAAACGAATATATTTAGACATTGAGAGAGAGAGATACAACGAATTTGGTATCTTGTTGTATAATAACTTTATCTTTTAAACTTTCAAAATCACAATCTGCAAATTAGAAAAGAGTGAAGAAAAGGACCTGTAACATGCAGTCCAGTCTTATAAAGGAATATGCGACTGTACATATACATTGAATCATCCGCTTATAAACATTTCTATAATATTCAGCTACAAATAGCTAAATTAGTAAGAAAGCTTCTGTACTTACGCGAACTAGTAAGAATAAAATATCTGTAAATATCAATACACAAATAAAAAATCCCACAAAATTAACTTCATTTATCACCAGCACAATTATTACAACAAACACCATTTCATCGAAAACGAATCCCTAGATTCAAGAGCAACCACTGCCTGTGTGTCTGTTCCGTCATTCCCGTATGAGTAGATTTTCGCACATTAAGTCGTGCTTTTCAATGTTTATATATACGTCTTCTATGAGTCCATTCATTTTGTCCAAATGTATTTCTTCCGTCTTTCCATTGTTCACTCGACTTTAATCTATAGCGACATTGTTCTGTTCTCCGCTTTAGAAACGAGTTATATCCAACATGACCAATATAATCCTAAAATTTCGTGCTAAAATCTCCGTTCGAGTTATTAGTTGTTTATTGAAACAAGTCAATTTTCGAGATATAAATCTACGTAACATGAATATGTCTTTTCGGGAAGTGTGTCAATGATTAGTGTGAGAGTCTGACACTATATGAAACACTTGAACACTTCACTGACCCATAATACATACAATATTTTGACCCACTTTTTGCATTTTGGTATCGAGTTTTAAAGCACTTTTCGAATTCTACTTTTTTCTATTAAAAAAAATGTAAAAAACTGGCCATTAACCCCCAACAATTTAGGAAAAACCATCAGTCACTACAGAGGCAACATCTTAGAAATTGAAAAAAAAAAAAAAAAAAAAAAAGGTCAGTAATTCCCAAAATGTTATGAAATACTTACACACTAAACATTCGATGAAAAACCATTGGCCATTACCACTCAAATTTAAAAACACTAAACAAAACACCGACCACTAACACTCAGAAATTTATAAAAAGCAAATTTTTCAGTAAATAATGTTTATCCTTGTATACTTACCCGATCACATTAACGTTAGGAATGTAAGCCCTACTGCCTCCCGAATCCAGCCCTCCCAAAAGACGAAGATTCGTCTTTCCAGTCGTATTATATAGACAAAGGGCAATAACTCTTGCCCATTGCCTCCCCTTGCCGTCGCGAGGTGGCGCTAGTTTTAAGCTGAGCTGAACATCGTGAACGGGATGCTTACATTGCGGGAAGGATCGGAGGGTATTAAAGCAATGTGATCGGGTGATTGTAGGAGAAACATGATTTACTGAAAAATTTGCTTTCTCCTTCGAATACATTCCCCGATCACATTAACGTTAGGAGAATAGGTAATAGGAGGAGGTAATGCAGAGCATCCTTCGAGGGAAGAAGGTTGGATGCCATATATGAAGGATAACTCACTCTCCTGACTTGCGACCAGCACAACCGGAGGCGGCGTGGTTCACGTCTGGGAAGAAGAAATAACTGAAATCTTCTTACCAAATAAAATTTCCTGGCAATCCAGCGAAAGCTGCGTAAGTTGCCCGTCCGGAGGTTGTGCTGATGCCAATTGGGTCTGGTAGCCGCCTGTGCGACTGAGACTGGGCCTACCAGATCCAGAGTGTTTCGCTATGGAGCTAAATCTCTTAGGTAAAAACCCGAGAAGGTCGACTGTGCGTGTCAGCCGACGACATAGACGATGTCTCGGATAGAAACATTACGGTTTAAGGCAAGGCTCACCGAGATTGCGCTGATCTCATGAGCAGAGATTTTCATGAGGCGACTCTGTTCTGGTTTGATGTCAGTGTATGCAGTGCGTATTACCTACTTCAACCACGAGGAGAGGGCTTGAGGGGTTATATCCTCTTTCCCAGGTTTAACTGGAAGAAAAAGACGTTTTCGAGCTCCCGAAATTTGGTCAGTTCTCCTGAGACAAAGCTTGAGAGCACGTACCGGATCCTGTTTGAACGCTACTCGGGATGTGTCAACACAGGAGAGAGGTCGTATGATGACTTTCTGATTGTCCACCGATTCTTGGCGACGAAACCGGGTTGCGTCATAAGGACCACAGAACCATCTAATCGAAACTGAAGAGAGGTTGGGTCAACAGAAAGGGCATGTAATTCACTGACTCTGCATGCCGAAACAGGTTTTGTATGAAAAGAGCTTCAGCGAGGTCCTGGCTAAGGGTTCTAATTTGTTTGAATTCAGCCAAGTCAGAACCCATGAAAGATTCCATTTGGGAAACAGTGTGAGTGATTTAGGTCTATGAAATCAAAGTTGGCCATCAAGTCTGAGAGGTCTTTGTCATTACCAAGATCCTCTCTGCCATGATGACGGAAAGTGTCTGATATCATAGAGTGGTAGCCCTTAATAGTAATTGGGGCCAACTCTTTCTCCTCGAACACCCAGAGAAAAAAGTCAGCTACTTGTGGGACCGAGGCACTCAAAGGGACGATGTTATTGACTTTGCACCAGTCCCTGAAGATACGCCACTTTCCCTCATAAACATATATAGTGGAGGGTCTTCTTGCTCGTGGGATTCTTTCCATGATCGAAGGGTTAAATTGTTTATGCTGCAATGCTCTCACGACAAGAGCCAGACGAGAAAGAGAAGTCGGTCTGGGCAAGGATGGAACGCTTGGGTCCGAGGAACTAAGACCTTTGGGGTGGGTGTCGGTGGGCAAAGGCCCACAAACCCTCCCAACTGATAGAAAGGGCAACGACGGCTCAAGCCTCCGGATCCGGTACTGGGGAGACGAAGGTGGGCAGTTTGTGATTCCACCTGGTCGCAAAAAGATCGATCATCGGACGCACCCATAGCAGGCAAATCTGATAAAAGACCGATGGATGGAGGGACCATTCTGTATGGAGAATATGGTCCTTCCTGGACAGAGAATCCGCCAAGTCATTGAGTCTGCCGGGAATATGTCTGATCTAGATGTTGATGTTGCGATGTGCGAACCAACGACGGAACTCCCAGACCAGATTGCAGAGTTGGGGTGATTTGGTACCGAACTGTTTTAGGAGGTACGTCACTACCACCGAGTTGTCAGACATGGTGAGCACGACCTTGTCCTGAAGACAGTCTTTCCAAAAATGAAATCCCTAGATGAAAGCTTTCATCTCCAAGAGACTGATGTGGAGAATTGCGTCCTCCGGATCCTATTGGCCGCTGACAATGTCGAAGCCCGGCAACAGATGGGCTCCCCAACTACGGGTACTTGCAACCGTACACACTGTGACTTCCGGTTGGGGTTGTTCCAGATGTATTCCTGTTGTGAGCCAACCTTGGTTGCGCCATTGATCCAGGAATGATACTATATCACTCGTTACGCTGATTCTGTAATCGAACGGCATTGAAAAGGGGCGCCACTGAGACAGCAAGGCCATATGCCAAGGGTGTATGCAGAGGTGACCCAGCGGGATAAGATCCGCTGCTGCATTGAACAATCCCAGGAGTTGCAGAAACTCCTTTTCTGTGATCCATTTCTTGTAGGAAATGGACTCTACGAGCTCGACGATTCGGACCACCCGAAGGTGAGGATGACGTACAAGATGGGTGAGAAATTCTATACCCGGATGGACGAACTGCTGGGATGCACAGAGATTGGACTTTTCCCAATTGACCAGAAAGCCGAGATGATTTAAGAGGGATACGAGATCGTTCTTTCCCTTGAATAGAATCGAACTTACCATATGTTTCTGGAGGATGTCGTCCAAGTATGCCGCCGTGGAAGCAGATGAAGTCGTACGGAACAGGGATACGACACAGTTGATTAGTTTCGTAAAGGTCCAAGGACTTATTTTCAAGCCGAAAGAGAGAGAGCGCAAAACTGATAACAATTCCCTCGGTGTGCAAACCGAAGGAATTTCCGTAAGGACGGATGGATGGGAACGTGAAATTATGCGTCTGTCAGATCTGGACTGATGGCAAATTCGTTCGGATGGATGGCCAGGCGAATTGGTGTTGCAGTTTACATTTTGAATTTCGGTGGGAGTATGAATTGATTTATTCGACTCAGGTCGATGATCGGCTTGAGCTTGCCATTGGCCTTCCTGACCATAAAAAGCCTGGAGTAAAACCCTGGAGATTGTGATTCCGAACAATCTCCACCGCACACTTCTCTATGAGCGTCCTGGTCTCTTGCTTTAAAAGTGCGTCCTTTACTGAGTCCGACGGTACTTCCTTCAGGAATGGAGAGGACGAAAGAAGATGGAGTTGGCAAAACGAGATTTAAAGCCCCTCTGAGACGCATTTGATCGCCTACCCTCTTTGCGGAAGAAGATCGATCCAATGCCCTTTGAAGTGCAAGAGTATTGCGTCCACAGGACGACTGTCTGCGTGCGGTCAGGACACGAGTCAACGGCGAGAGGGTCGAGGCTTTGGGGTAGAGAAACTTTATTTCCTACCCCCTCAATACCACTGCCTCTGAGACTGATTAATAGGTTGGGACTGAGGCTGGTTTTCGAAGTGTTTCGCGAACGATACCATATCTCTTCGTATTCTTTCATCACGTCTTTGGGAATGAGTCGGAAATGATTTATAAGGCGCTGGTGGCTGCACAGCGAAGTGGTGGGACAGTTCTTAGGCTGCCTGCCTCCACACTTACTCTATCTTGCCACAGAACAGCAAAGGTGAACCGAAGGGAGTGGTCTGCAGGGTCAGGGCATGGTGTGGCTTTGGCGAAGTAGAGTGTAAGCATGCGTCCCGTCGTACAAGGTCAAGGTTGGCGGAAACAGTAAAAGCATTCGTCATCGAATGGTGGGCCGCCCTGTTAATCACCTTTGCTATCTAGCCGTTTATTCCCAGGCGTGCTCATTGCCGCGAGCCTGATGATCGCCAGAGACGCCAAATCCAACAACAAAGACGTGACTACTATATTGCGAACGAACATCAAAGTGGTGTGAAAAACGACCTTATCCACCTCATAGTAAACAGACGAAGTCATATTGACCGCAGCGTAGTTTTGGTCTAGCGCCAGAAGATCTGTAGAGAACGCGTCGGAATGGGTCTTATTTCAGTGGGATGCAAAGGACGCTGGTAGTTGGCTCTCAGAAAGAAAAAAAAGCTTGGGAATTGCCTGGGTTTCTGATTTTGGCAGATAACCGCTCGGCAATTTCCTTGATTTTCCCAGACTGCGGGAGAATAAGAAAGGAAGGGCTGACTTCCTCGTCGTCAGGATTGAGGCCGGCGTAGGCTTTGATCCCGTAGGCCGGCGTGGAAGAGGGAGGTGGCGGACATTCGGCAGCATCTAATATATTTCCTCTATTGCAGCCTTAAATCTATACCCAGTCCTCTCCATAGTGGGATCTGAGTATGAAACATCATCAGGCTTATCCCCACACTCAGTGTGCGGGTCGTCCTGGTCCGAATCAAAATCGACGTTCGGATAAATACATTCCCGGAGGCATAGACGAGGCCTGGCCGTCGTCTCTTAGATTGTCACGGTACCATCCAAGAGGACAAGCCGTGAGTAAATGGCTAGCTGTATCCATAGGATGTAGTCGTCGAATCGGTACGGACGGCTTGGCGAAAGAAAAATCAGTCAGGACGTGTGTTGGCGTACGGACGGCTGTACTACCGGACTATTGGTAATGTTAGACGGACGGGACGGATTTATCACTAAGATCCCCGGCAATGTTAATATTTCATGGCTCTACTAGACGAGGCATAGAACGATATGCTATTGAAACCATACGGTCACTGAACGGTATGGATCTAGAACCGGACGGCTGGACGGTACGGTCGGCAGCGAATACGGCATCAAACTGAGGTGCGGCTAGATGGCACGGCTCATTCAAGTCATATACAAACCCCATGCGCTCGGACTTACAGGCCCGAAGGTCATGCTAGGACATGCGGGGGGACTTACGCAGACTGGGCTGCCTAGAATTGCGGGATATTCCCCAAAAGTGTCAAAATTCTCTATTAAAACAGAGGAAGACGGAAGGACTGTGAAAAAATGGCTCGAACTAATCAACTCTGTCGTCGCTTACTGTATCAAGCGACGCAAATGTAACTCGAGAGATGACGTAATCGGTTCAGGAGAAGTCACAGTTCTCTCCATTTGCCCAGATGTAATGTAGCCGTAGGTAAAGTACGTCGTATATTCGTTTGGTGTGGGGGGTGGGGGGGGGAGGGCGTCCCCAACCAGGCTGGCCAAAGACTCAGTATTAGGGTGAATGCTCAGAACATCAGTATTTTACGTATTTGATTTTCCACGACTCTCCCTGCTTTTTTTGCGGGTTTTCGCAGTACTGTAGACCATGTATTCTCCTATTCTCCGACCAAATGGCGCACATGCAGCAAGTAGCCGACGATGTAATATACCCGAAAATAACAAAATTCTCAATGGATGGATTAAATTAGCACAAATTTTCAATGGATTTCGGGAGGCGATGTGAACGATGTATTGTCAGTTCATAGCGAAAGCTTAAAAATAGCGCCACCTAGATGTTTTTAACTGAGAGTCCTTATTTATTAAATTATTAAAACCAAAAGCCTTAGAAGAAAAAATAAACTCCCACGCTTAGCTGAACGAGGCGAAGCGACTCAACATGGAGTGAGGGAAGGGAAGGGATGGGGGGGGGGGGAAATAATCTTCATATTCTCCAATTTTATTTTTGTCATATTTTGTAAATGCAAACAACGTCACATGACTTTCATAAATGTGGTATAGAAAAAGATGCTCATAGAAGGACAACCGATAAAAAGCACCTCAGGCCATCTTTTTTTTTTAATTATTCAAACCAAAAACCAAGGTTAAACAGCCAGGGCTTCAGACCTAATTTTAGACTGGTGTATATTTTTACGTTCTTCACTAGTATACATCATGTCTTACAGATACTTTTTCTTATACTAACTGAAATAAGGTCATAGCATATTTGAAACTTACAAAGAAGATGCAGAGACGTTTTTGTGTTATTAAAAGAAGCTGTTTCAGTCTTTTTGACTGAGTTATTGTAAAAAAAAATACAGCTTCCTTATGAATCCTCCTACTTCCCAAAAACAAGCACAGTTTCTGTTATTAACTTCGAAAATCATGGACATGCAATCATTTAAACGCTAATTTCTTGTTGCTGTTCGGTGAAATGAAGAAACATAGCTTGGCGAAAAGAGGACAGACTGTTTGTCTAACATACTTAAATAGGGTTTCTCTATTAAACCAATGCAATCAAATCAGGTGTTTAATAGTGTATTGTCGCCAGTTTCTTACCAAATTAATCTCGCACTGACCTTCGCTCACGGGGTACGATCGAACTCCATACGATTTACCTCCATCGCAATCTCGAACACCTCCGCGCGCGCACGTGTGTGTGTGTGTGTGTGTGTGTGTGTGTGTGAGAGAGAGAGAGAGAGAGAGAGAGAGAGAGAGAGAGAGAGAGAGAGAGAGAGAGAGAGATGATGATGATGATGATATTCTTTTATTCCTCCATTTTCTGAAGATTTTAGATAATTTAAAGAAATACAGCGTAGTTCATAAAGGAAATAGGCAATTCAAAACTTATGAATTAATTATAAATCCAACTTTAGCAAAATACTTTAAATATTACACTTTAAGTATATGTATTTTACAAGTTTTTATTATAGTTACTTGCCTTGAGTTTCAAGCAACTGAGATATTATTTTCTTTCTATCCATCAGACACATTTATATCTACAGATAATTCTAAAGTCACTAATATACACAAATTGTTTAACGTCTGACGCCATAGCCTTTTAGGAACTACACAACAAAAATAGTTAATGTATTGCTCGCTTTGCAGTTCAATACAATTATTTATATTCTGTGAAAGTTGTCAAATAAATTAAATATAAATCTGAATGAAATACTTGGTTGATAGTCTTATCACATTTATCCATGACTCGAGTCTCAATTATCCTGAAATATCGTTTAAACCACAAAGTAGCATAATCAGTATATTATCATCTAATTGATCACATAAATCACAGTAAATCTCTGGAGGTATATATGAAAATAGATTCTCCAGCAAATCGTTTCAGTCATCCACGGACAAATTCATTGGTATGTGTAAAATCTGACCATTTCTTGTTTTTCCACACGGAGGTCCATTCTAGCGTTTATTCCTCTAATACGAATTAATGTCACATCCTCCATTTTTCTGCTTGGGTCAATGTAAGCAAATTTCCAATAATGGTGCATTTATAAATCTGGATTAAAATTGCAAACATCGACCTAATCTGATAATCATTTCATTTATTTTCCCTCGAATACCTGTATTCTTGTCCAAATTAAATTTCCCAAGTTAATTTCTCTGGAAACCTTTCCATGAATAAAACTCGTTGATAAAATCATCGAAATCATACCTTTTGAGTACGGTAAAGCTATCACATACAAAAAAACAAAAAAACAAAAAAAAAAATGAAATCATTCCAAAGCATGCTTTAGCTGATCCTATCGGTGATCTTTGGGGAAAACTCTCAGGGATAAATATCAGCGTACTTTCTCTAATGTTTTCATGCTCTAATATATCACAGTGAACCAGAGATCTCAACCATACAAAGCAGAAGGTAATATAATTATATCCTAGCTTTTAACAGAAATTATATGGTTCATTCCATTTGCACTGAATCCAACTAAATATAATTAAATTATTGCACGTTTACCTTTAACGAAGAAATCTTTTACACGATCATTAATTTTCATTGACAGGAAAGAGTTACTCCAGCATCATATTTCGAAGTGACGGATTTGTGATTTTACGACCTCTAGGCGCGGTCAGTGTCCCCCCCCCCCCCCGAACCCCTACCCCCTAAATTCAGAGCCTTTAAAGACCTTTACGCCTTTAATTAATGTCAAAATGTGACTAAGCTGCCTTGTCTGCATAATGGGAATTCACTACTGATATTTTTTGTTGAAAGGAAAATCATATAATCTCAAAGTAATTCCACTTGATGAATACACATCCTTATTTCGACTGAATAACATCCAATTACTTTTGATAGGATCATATTTCAGTTTCTGTGCATACTGATAAGCTGTATCTACAAGTATCTGTAATCCATTGAACGTTGAACTTAGTAGCGTAGTGTCATCTGCATACTGATAACCTGTATCTACAAGTATCTGTAATCCATTGAACGTTGAACTTAGTAGCGTAGTGTCATCTGTTAAAAGCACGCCAGATATGTTCATTTTACACATTGTTAAACCAAGGTTAATCTTCACTAATTCATTCAATAAATTATTTACGTATACGAGGAAATGAAAAGCCCGATATTACACACCACTGACCAACTCCAGTTCGTAAAGGATATGAATTCTATATACGTCCTATACACACAATACAAACACATGAATGTGTGTAGGAATAGATGATTATTCTCCAGATTTTTGGGTTAATTCTCAATTGTTTTTATTTTTCAATAGACCACAACGCCACAATCTATCGAATGCCTTTTCATTATCGAGAAAAAAGCAGTATCTATGTCAGAGTTATGATTTATATACATTCATAAAGGGTGATTGCAGCAAAAAAGAGCTCCAGCTTCTTTATGAAATCCAAACTGATAAGCTTATGTGGTCTAAATAATTTTGATTTTCCGACAGTATACCATACAATATATCAATTTTATACTACGATAATTTATCGGAATCCTTTTGTCTATACCATTTTGTTTTGAATATCGGTAAAGTCATCCCATATTCATACAGTTTTAGTTGTTTTCCTTTGTCCTATTTGAGTAAGGTTCTGAAATTGTTTTAAAAATGGTATTACTTATTCAATGGAATTTCATAAATAAAACAAAACTTTAATTCTACCACGTTTTTTATTTTTTTCATTAGAATTTTAGCCATTCCTGATGTGGTCAGCTTCTTGCTTGCCTATTGCTTCTGGAAACTGTTCATCTTTCACTATAAATGTTGGAACATGTTGGTCAAACTCCGTTGATCATCCGCTGCTTTCTTGGTCTCATATATTCTATAAACTTATCGAAGCAGCTTCCAAATTCTGGTATGTAATGTCTCTATGTTCTGAAATTTAAAGAAATATTCACATGCTTGTATGCGATACACGCACTATGATACAGACAGAACAAATGTCATTGAACGTTATGACGTTTACAGTTGCTGAAGCTTCTCTAATGCTTCATGTCAGCTGGTCTATGCATGTAATATTTTCTTGTGATCGGGAAAAATGACCTATGGCCTTATCACGTTTACAGCTGACACATCTATTTTGTCATCTTCTATGCATGTATCGAAATTTCGTCTTGTCCAACAATGTAAATGTCCTTCAACCTTATGACGTGTACAGTGCAACTATTATAGGTGCTGATTGTTGACTATGCAGTAGGTTTTCTTGACTAACAAGACAAATAACCGTTAACCCTATGACTTATACAGTGTGACTGTTCTCAGTACTGTTTATCTGCTAGCCTATGAAGTGGATTTGCCTTGTTGTACATACAAGATGACTTTTAACCTATGACGTATACAGTTACTGTATCCGCTTTAATGTTCTTGGGGTCTGCTATGTATGCAGATTTTGTCTTGTTCTACAAGACAAATGTTCTTTAACTTTATGACGTATAGAGTTACTGTAGCCGCTTTCGTGTTCCTGCCGTCTGCTATACCTTATGGTGATTTTGTCTTTTCCAAAAATCTAATGACCAATACAGGTATCTAAATTTTATATTGCTGTCCATATTAATGGTTAAATAAAATATTGATTGCCTTTAATATTTAATGCACTTTTCATATTTGTCAACTATTATAAGAAAGCTCAAGCATCACTGCTGTAAAAGCTGTTGCTTTTTAGAGAATTAAAATAAAATAGGCAAAGGATATAAACCTACGTCATATCGATTCACATAATTTAAGCTTGAATTCTATAAAATACTCCACAAATACGATCCTATTGATTTGCCAAATGAAATGTAACTTAAAATGTGTACTACTTACAAACCAAAAAGTAAAAATTCCATTGTAATCTTAACATTCTTTGTCATTTGATGTCGACGTAATTCCGTGTTAGGTTCATGCAAATGGCGGTCAATTATTTATCTATATCGTTCTGGAATGCAACACGTCACTAATGGCAGAGACTGAAAAGTAGTATAGAACTTGAGATATCGCACCACTGTGTTCGATATTCTATGGTGGACTTGATTTGTAATTCCAAATTAAGACTATTTTACTGTGTGTGTGTGTGTGTGTAACATATACTATGGTGCAATGTGCTTGTGATCTCAATGCATTTACTTCTACCAGAGTAAGGATTTTGCTCAAGGCTTGTGTGCCAAAAACGTGGTTGTTGTGAATGTGCTATAATCCCCCCCCCCCCTTTTTTAGATACGATTTTCGAAAGATTGTCGAAAACGGGTTTATTGAAATAATGTGATCTTTTTGAAGGAATTCGTAGTCATTTCTCCACCGACGACGCTGAAAGAAATTTGTTGCAGCTTGAAAGTCTGAAATCAGTGGTTGATGTAAATGGGCAATACGACATTGAATTCTTACCTCTCACTCATTTTCTGAAGTTTTTTTTTTTTTTTTTTAAAATTGGATTTTGAGAAGTAGATATTTAGGATAGACTATTGATGGATTTTGTTTCAACTCTGCATAAATTGTGGGGATATGCATGTTTATTTTAATGTCTGACTCGTCGATGTTGAATTTATTTCACTACCTGGGCTGCAGTGCAGTATGCAGTAAAACCTACAACAGCAGCCTAGCTTCTTGAATATTCGTGGTTTCTATTCATAATTACAGCCACCTTTCTTGAATATTCATGGTTTCTATTAATAATTAGAGACATATTTTTTGAATATTCATCGTTTCTACTCATAATTACGTAAACGTATATATAATCTTCGAAAAAAGCGGAACGCTGAAAACACAATTAGGAATGGTGCAGCAATGATGACGATGATGATGACAACAACGACGACGATGATGATAATGATGATGATAGTCTGTATTAAACTTCGCTTTTCATTTTTCAGCAAGTAACATTAGCTGTCATGAGCTGTTTTTGAAACACGCACATGTACAATAGACCTAACAAGCAGAAATTAGGCAACCGCAAGGATGCGTGAAAGGTCTTCAACTTTAAGTAAAATCTCTGCTCAGATTTTGACTGTAGATTAGTTGTGAACTAAAGAGATAAATTACAGTAAACCTACTTTTAAAATCAGGTTGGTTACTTTGTGTTTAACATGGAAAATCTGGCCTAAATTTTCACTTAATAGTAACCTGAACAACCATTCTAGTCGATTATATATTCAAGCTAAGAAGGTTTGTGAAGGTCGGTCCATAATCATTCTTATGAAGTGCACTGGGAATATGGGCCCTTGACTGACAAACAGGCAGCTGATTCAAGTAGGCATTATTTGCTTTAGACGGACACAAATCAACTTCAACAAGATGTCAAATACTTGCTTAAAATTGAAAAACAAACGTATTTATTTTCTTATATTTAAATGATGGATTGGATTTGACTTGGAGAGTTCTCGGCTTGACCTTACTTCTGACGTGCATCTCATAGAAGATTGCTAGCTATGCATGGCTATTTTCACTACATGAACCTTACTTCTGATGTGCATCTCACATAAGATTGCTAGCTCTACATGGCTATTTTCACTAGATGAACTTCAGAGGTAAATTATAAAAAAGAGCCAATAACTTTTTTTCTAGTTCTAACTTAAAAATTTCATAAGTGCACTTTCAGAAAATAGTAATGCTTACACTCTGAAAATTTGTTTCTTTATTTCTAGGAGTGGCAATGTTAGAATACTTTGTGCTATTTCAAGAACATTTCCCGAGCAGACAGAATCATTTTCATCAGCTGTCTGCTTCATACATCACATGGTTTTCCTGAAAGTGATAAAAAAATTAATGTCAATTTAAGTAGGTGAGAGGCGTGGAAGCGTATGTTAACTTTCCCTACATTGAGAGAGTTGTACAGCCAAAATATTTGCCCTGTGCCTTCTCTACTTTCAGCTTTGGTCCAAAATCCCTGAGCGGAACCATAATCATTCTCGACACAGTTAAATTCTCATTGTACTTCATTTGTATCCATTTGGAGAGAGAGAGAGAGAGAGAGAGAGAGAGAGAGAGAGAGAGAGAGAGAGAGAGAGAGAGAGAGAGAGAGAGAGAGAGAGAGAGAGAGAGAGAGAGAGAGGGAGGGAGGGAGGGAGGGAGGAAGCGAGCAAGAACATAATTAGAACTCAGATGATTACAGAAAAACCACTGTAATGTTATTCTGATGAGCATGTTAAGCCTTTTTACTGCTTTTGAAAATGATAGTCTACAGTCATGGCGATTATTTTCAAAACGAATTCGCTAATCTTAATTGACAGTATAAGGGATACAACTCGGAGAAAGGAATATTGTTTACTACAGAGTTGCTCTTGTTTAGCAAAGGTGGTAATGGATACTTTTTGGGCACAAAAATCATACTGCTAACACCTATATATTATAAATACAAAATGGTAATGGGACCTCAAAAAGTATGTATTTCTGGGGACCTAACATACGTATAAAGGGGTCTAAAAAGTATGTATTTCTGGGGACCTAACATACATATAAATATGCCATGATACTTAATTATACCTGATAGCCTCTATTTAAACTGTGTTGTGAAACATATGCCCCCAGCCCCAAAATGATATATGGGTTTTTCATGGCCGAAACTCGTCTTTGAAGCTCTGTGACATGCCTATTTCTAACAGAAGCCATTTTAGTGTGTACTAACTTTCAAGAGAAGAGTGAACTGGATGTTTTAAAAACATGCTGACTTGTTGCCACCCATCTTTTTTGTAAAACATTTTACTTGCCTTCTACGTGAGTGTCTAAAGATGCATATGCCTAGAATGCAGATCTAGTAATACATGTGTATCATAGTACATGGGTATTGCATTGTGACGACAGGAGGTATACATGCTTCATATTAGTTTCAAGAACAACTCACTACTCTAACTCCTAACACACAAATATAATTCCATCTTAATTTATCAAGTAGTTACAGCAGTAGTTATAGGGGCCACTATGGGAATTTAATATTGCCTTTAGGCCACTATGGGGGTGGGGGGTGGGGGGGTGGGGGGGGGGGGTATGTATGTATGTAGTAACGGTTAACGGCACCTCAGTACAGTAGTGGCTATATGAAGCCAACTAAAAGTAATATTTGAAAAATGTAAAAATGAAGAAGTACACAAAAGCCCTAGGAAGATAAACCCTTCCAAATAAATGTAATCAAGTACAACAAGCGAAAATTTAAAGGATGAATATGTTAATATTCTGTAAAAGACATAAAATAAAAGATATAGGTAACACATATAAAATCTTTAAAACATCTGGCACTTTTTTTTGTTTTTGTTTTTTTGCTTGTTTTAACGGCAATTTTAACACATTATTGACTATATTATTTTTCCGAGGAAATGGGAGCTAAGTGCCTTTCCCAAGGACACACCGAGGCAGCTGACCCAGTTTGGCCTGGGCAGGTGTCAAACCCTCGACCCTGGATATCGTGTTACGACTCTAGGTTTTAAAATAATGTAACAGAAAGAAAGTGAAACCAACAATGTAAGTAAAATCAACAAGCAATTTATTTCTAGACAATTAAAGTGAAAATTCAAAAGACACTTACAGTAACGTGAAATTAAAATACAAATAATCCAATAATCCTAAAAGTCCTAATCACAAATCCTAAATATATAAAGTTCCGAATGAATTCAAGTAGCCTTGAATATCCTAATGTGCTAGTAGTCTTAAATGTTCTGATATGCCTGAATGAAGTAATCCAGAATATCTTCGAATAAATTCAAATAAATCCCAAAGTCAAGTATTAATCCAATATGAGAATGAGCACCTTTGGTAATTCCAATGAATATTTAAAATAAATAATTTCTCTCTCTAAATTTGCTCTGAATTTTCACAACACAACTATAAACATCTATTTATTAAAATGATTCTTCATAGACTGACCATTTGAACAAGAATAAAATATTGTCCACTAAAATCTCTATATATAAACATAAATCACGTGACAGAACGTTCTAGAATATGCGTAACTCTAATCGAAAATTTCCTCTGCGTACGTGACTTTTCTCACAGAAGCCATGGAAAATTCCGATCTAAGTACTAAATGCTATGTAAACAAGTCTGACCTTGAACTCAAATGCAGTAAGCATGTTGATAAAAAAAATAACTAAAGTACAACTTACCTCGTGGACATATATTATAAATTCAATATACAAACAATCGAGAACGACGCTCTACCAACTGAGCGACCACGCTGCCCTTGGATTACGAGTCTGACGCTCCGCCAACCGAGCTACCGCGGTTCACTTTTTAATGGGAATTTAACATTAAGGGTGTCACTATGGGAGTCTATGGAAATTTTAACATGACGGATGCTACTATGGGAATTTAACAGTACAGATATCACAATGGGAGTCAATGGAAATTTAACAGATCCGATGTTACTAAGGGAGTCTTTGGAAGATAATGGGAATTTAACATCACGCTTGGGAGGGTATAGCACCCTATGGAAATTTAACATTACGGCCTAATTACAGAAAACAACCACACTGAAATTTTAACATGACGAATGGCACAACGTAAACTTAAAATTGCGGTGTAATTACAGGTAAGAATCACACTGGACTTCACTATTATTCTGACGTCTGCTTATAAATATTTGATATGTTTTTATCAGAAAAACATTACAAGTTATAATTTCGCCGTCATGTGTATGTTCATTTCATACTGAAGAAGAGTTAACATTTTTTTTTAACTGCAGAGCAAAGTTTTTTTGTTCAAAGTAGGATAGTTTAGACACAGAGTGTCTGTACTTGTAAAGAAAATAATAAATTTGATGCGTATAGCTGGGTAAAAAAAGGGAAGGTACCGTAAATATCGCCCACGCAATCCCTGTTTTAGAACTGTTATTTATTTTTTAAAAATGCATCTTGAGGAACAAATATCAATACAAATGAATCAGTAAACAAAGGGAACAAGAGTCACTCAATGGGACTGACGTTTTTAAAGTCCGAAAAGAATTTCCAGGAATTCAAGATAAGACCATTTCTTCTTTTTAACTGTGCTGAGTGTTGAAACTATCTCCGATATTTCTTGAACGATAAGATTGGATGTAAGATCGGCGCCATTTTCATTTAGGACAAAACTAGACACCATTAGAAGACTTTTGGGGAAAATTCCATGTTGATATGACCATCCAATAAGAAGAAT
This sequence comes from Margaritifera margaritifera, assembly GCA_029931535.1. Taxonomy (NCBI): domain Eukaryota; kingdom Metazoa; phylum Mollusca; class Bivalvia; order Unionida; family Margaritiferidae; genus Margaritifera; species Margaritifera margaritifera. Next base: position 3,759,125 of record JAQPZY010001527.1, read on the forward strand.
TAGAGACAAGATTTTCAATATGTCTATTGTGGCAACCACATCTGAGGTCAGATTGGCACCATTTTCATAAGGACTAGATATTATAATTAGTGTTCTGGTATAAACCCCATGTCGATGCGACTTTTCCTTTAAGAGGAGTAGCAATAAAAGATTTTCAAGATGGCTGCCATGGTGGCCACACTGGGTGTCAGATCGGCACCATTTTCATTGCGGACAAACTAGACATCATAATAAGTCTTCAGGTGAAAACTGTATGTCGATATGACTTTAGGTTCAGAAATAAAACCGATAACAAGACTGTCAAGATGGCTGCCGTGGCAGCCATATTAGACGTCAGATTGGCGCCACTTTCATTTAAGAAAAACTAAACATCATAGGAAGCATTTTTTTATAACCCATGTTGATACGACGATACATTCAGGAAGAGTAGCGATAACAATATTTTCAAGATGGCTGCTGCGGCGCCCATACTTGATATATGAACTGCACTATTTTCATTTAAGATCAATTAGAACTTGGGATCAATATGTGTGTAAAGTTTTATGGCAATCTTCCAAGTAGGTTAGGATAACAAACTTGTGCTAATTGATGGACTGAGGTCGGAAGAAGGACGATGGACAACAGGCCATTGCATCGGCTCTTCTAGTCTATGACCAATAGAGCTAAAAATTATTATGTCATTAAAACTAATCAAAGGGAGAGAAGGGGTATATTTGTTTTTCATACACGCACAAACAAACCATCACACATATAAAAAAGGAGGAGGTAGGATCTATGTATTTTCTGTATACACACAAATATTTACAATCCAACATACAATCACACATACCACAGTATGGTGTTTCATGCAAACAAACACACACACACATATTAAGAGGGGGTATTTTTTTCCCATAAATACAATCACATATACAAAGGGAGAATCACTGTCTAGAGAGAGAGAGAGAGAGAGAGAGAGAGAGAGAGAGAGAGAGAGAGAGAGAGAGAGAGAGAGAGAGAGAGAGAGAGATTAGGAATGAATAAATAATCACACATCACGATGTTGTTTTTTTCTTCTTCTTTTAGAATCAGTACTTACATGTGCCCCTCTCAACCAACTCAATAACCTACTCACTATATTTCTCTCACTATCAAACATAAAGAGCAGCAAAACTAATTTTAAAAAATGCAACACGGTTACGAATGAACAGATAGACAGAGAAATACATTGAAATTTTGTTCGTAACTTTGTTGTTGTTGTTGTTGCAGGGGAATTACAACATTTGACATGTTTTGAAACTGTGAAAGCAAATTACATTTAAACAAAAATAAATGTAGCTTTGTTTAGACTAAGAGTGTCTATTTTTTGTATAGAAAATAATAATTCTATTCGTAGACGCGTACTAAATGGAAGGAACAAGAAAATAATAATTATCGCCCATGTGATCCCTGTTTTAGCACTGTTTTTGTGTAAAGTTGTAGACAAAAATATGGCATTTATTTCATACAGACATACTTACAATTCAACATACAATCACACATACCAAGATAGATTGTAATATTTTGTTTTATGCATACAAACCAGCATATATATATATATATATATTATATATAATATATATATATATATATATATATATATATATATATATTATATATATATAATATATATACAAGGGGTATATTTTGTTTTGATACATACAAACACATACAATCCCACTCCCGAGAGAGAGAGAGAGAGAGAGAGAGAGAGAGAGAGAGAGAGAGAGAGAGAGAGAGAGAGAGAGAGAGAGAGAGAGAGAGGAAATAAAAGATGTAAAAATAATCGCAAAGATGATGTTTTTCTTTTCTTTAAAATCAGTACTTCATTTGCCCTTCTCAACCAACTCAATAACTTAATCGGTTTTTTTCTCTAACATAGAAACATAAAAAGCAGCAAACCAATGGAAAACTGTAACAAGGTTACGACTGGAACAGATAAACAGATAATTACACCTAATTACATACAAAGCCCAGACTGAATTCACTAACAATGTGTCGTTTGTTCACTGAGTTACCAAGGCCACACACAGCAATTTCGAAATTTTGGTCCAAAATATGTTCTAATGCACTTAGAGAGACTTTTTTTGCTTTTTTAAAAAGTGGCTGTTGGTTTTTGTCTAAAAACAAGTGATGGATCTTTTTGAGTTGCAATTTGTTTGCCAATTTCTTTAAATTTACGATTCTCAATTCTTTACGTCTACAGAAATTTAATTTTAAAGAATGGAAGTCAATTTTAAACAAAATCTTAAACAAGCCAGTAAATCTGTTTGAGGGAATCCAAAGCTACGTTGATGAAGACAATACAAGAATTTAACATTACGTTTGGTCGGTATGTGGTCTATGGAAATTTGAACATTAGCATTTGGGAGGGCATAGCAACCTATGGAAATTTTAACATGATGGATGACATTATAGGGCTCTATGGAAATTTAACATAGAGGCCTAATTACAGACAATATCCATTCTGAAATTCACTAATATTTTGTCGTCTGCTCATACATTTTCGATACATTTTGTCAAACACACAGTTACAACTTATAAATTTGCCTTACTGTTTACATGTGTTATTGTTTTCTTGTTACCGAAATCCATTGAGAGAGAGAGAGAGAGAGAGAGAGAGAGAGAGAGAGAGAGAGAGAGAGAGAGAGAGATAGAGAGAGAGAGAGAGAGAATTAAAAAAAACTAAAAAACAAAAACAACAGCAAAACAAACGACGATGCTTCTGTTTTTGCTTTTCAAAATCAGCACTTGAATGTGTCCCTGTCAATAAACTCAATATCGCGAAACACTTGTGCATATTCACAGAAGCAGTATCGCGCTACGTGTTTTCAACGGCGGATCCAGAAATATCGTTTTAGGGGTTGGTGTGGGGATCTGTTGGATGAAACCCTTTTGGGGGCCCAATAGGCGAAGCCCCAGGAAGTTCCTGCATTTAAAGCGTTTCCATTGAATAAATTTAACCATCTAGCTGTATAGAAAATTTACTCTAGGAAATGTTCTGGTTGTTTCACACAAATTATTTATTTTTTCGGGGTTGGGGTGGGGGATGAGCATTCCCCTCCAGCTTGGTTTGTCAATGACACTATAGTAAAAGTGACATTTTTGTGATACTTTCATTTTCGACTTTAACAACAGTTGTTACAAATATGAACATTGTGTTTGAATGTGCCACCAGGTTTTCTGTTTGAGGATGACCAGAAAATAAAAATCACACGCATGAAATTATTATTATTATTATTATTATTATTATTATTATTATTAATTATTCAGCTATGTTTTCCTGTCATTCACTTCCTCGGAAAATATTACTCTTTTAGACGTCATATCAAGAATCATATTATGAAAAAATGACAAAGCATTGACTTATTAAAAGCAATTACAAACAAACGATATAAAACTTTTAAGGATAACGATGAACTTTTATGATATTGTTTACTTTGCAGGACAATAGCTTGTAACTTTGCAGGGCAATATCTTGTTAATTTGCAGGGCAATAGCTTATTAATTTGCAGGGCAATAGCTTGTTAATTTGCCATAATGTGAGTATACAGAACAAACATTTAATGACGCATAACAAGAAAACAGGTTGAAAGTCAAATGTTGTTATAGCATACAATTATCTCATTAACATTACTATAGTAGCCATGTCATCCAAATTCTGAATTTTGACCTCCAAGTATGTTTATCAGCAATGGTCTACTGTTTTACTGAATTTTGACCTCCAAGTATGTTTATCAGCAATGGTCTACTGTTTTACTGAATCTTCACCCCCAAGTATGTTTATCAGCAATGGTCTACTGTTTTACTGAATCTTGAACCCCAAATATGTTTATCAGCAATGGTCTACTGTTTTACAGAATTTTGACCTCCAAGTATGTTTATCAGCAATGGTCTACTGTTTTACTGAATTTTGACCTCCAAGTATGTTTATCAGCAATGGTCTACTGTTTTACTGAATCTTGAACCCCAAGTATGTTTATCAGCAATGGTCTACTGTTTTACTGAATTTTGACCTCCAAGTATGTTTATCAGCAATGGTCTACTGTTTTACTGAATCTTGACCTCCAAGTATGTTTATCAGCAATGGTCTACTGTTTTACTGAATCTTGACCCCCAAGTATGTTTATGAGCAAAGGTCTACTGTTTTACTTAATCTTGCCCCCCCCCCCAAGTATGTTTATGAGCAAAGGTCTATTGTTTTACTGAATCTTGACCCCAAGTATGTTTATGAACAATGGTCTACTGTTTTATTGAATCTTGACCCCTAAGTATGTTTATGAGGAAAGGTCTACTGTTTTACTGAATCTTGACCCCCAAGTATGTTTATGAGCAAAGGTCTACTGTTTTACCGAATCTTGACCCCCAAGTATGTTTATGAGCAAAGGTCTACTGTTTTACTGAAAAGAAATAGGATCAAGATGCAGACAACTGTACGAACTAAATCACGCACTGAAATGTGAGCTGCTAGCAAAGTTCATGATAAAATAAACAATTATAATCCATTAATATTGTATCTATGAATGAATAGAAATAACGTTTTCTTCCAAATGACTTTTATCATCATTTTCAAGTTTTTAGCTGATCAGATGCATTTGTTTTCTTTTAGGCCACTGGTTTTTAAATAAAACCCAGATTATTATTTGTACATCGAATGATTCATTTGAAATTGCTTCAGTGCTCATTAGTGTCATCAGTAATGTTAAATTCCCATAGAACCCCACAGTGACACTCGTAATGTTAAATTCCCATAGAACCCCATAGTGACATTCGTAATGTTAAATCCCCCCTCCCTTAGTGTTCCGAAATTACACATACATACATACATACATACATACATACATACATACATACATACATACATACATACATACATACTGACACGTCATTGTTTTATTTTACTATTTTACCCCCACCCCTTTTCCTTCAGTATACGTAGGGAGATTTATTTTCCGCATTGTACTTAATGTCTGTGGACATTAAGTAACGATCAAAAGGAGGCCTTAATGTTCGTAAATTACTCAACATCAAAAATCCACAAAATAGGCCGTCTCAAAATATGGAAGATATTAAATATAAAATCTTAATCTTGATCTGGCAGTGTCCTAATTATATTAATGTAATAAATAAATAAATATACAAGCATATAAAAAAAAAAAGAATCATAGAAAGACATATAAATAAATAAAAACGCCTGCGGACATTCGGGCTTCTTTAGCCATGTCTTTATGACCACCTGTAATAAGAACGATATGAAAAATAATAATTGACCCATGAAAAGCCTTCATAATTAGTAAAACGTGAAATTATTATTTAAGTTTGCTTATAAAAAAGAAACGCAGTTGCGTGTTACATGACTTTGCTGTTACCAAATTTTACAAACCATTTTATTTGCTAATTCGGCTATTTTTACTTTTGGTTTTTTTATAATTATTTTTCTTTAAATAATTTCCTCCTAGGTTCTTTACAGGTTTTTCTGCGTGAGAAACCAATTGCACTACCACTGGTTCCATAAGAAAGAAAGAAAGAAAGAAAGAAAGAAAGAAAGAAAGAAAGAAAGAAAGAAAGAGAAAAAGAAAGAAAATAAAAAAGAAAATGTTATAAGATTCCAAGTTTTATTTATTTATTTATTTTTTTATTTTTTTATTTATTTATTTATTTATTTATTTATTTATTTATTTATTGTTGATATTTTACCTCATGTCTGCCAACATTAAGAAACGGTTGAAAGAGGACTTAATGTTCGCAAATTACTGTATATCTGCTGCCCAATTTATTTATATTTTTACAGCTACATAATTTTTGTATTAATGAATTAATCAGTATAATCATACAATACCTATTAAAGAAAATTATTACGTTTTAATTTTCAAATCATCGAACGGATGTTTTGTTAATATTTGCATACATTTGAGACGACCCCTTTTTTGGTCTGCGGACATAACAGGAACTTGCAAACATTATGGCTTCTTTTGATGGTTCTCTAATTTCCGCTGACATTAAGGACGATACAGGCAGTAAGGTCTATTACAAGTTTCCAATGGCAGATTTTAAGTCCCGTTCAATTAGTCCAGTACCTATACTACAAACCTCTACAAATACACTTAATTATAGATCAACATATAACTTTCCATCATTAGAATTAATTATACATAAAGTGACTTTAAACTTCAAAATACAAACGTTATTCAAACAGTTCAATATTTTCCAAGATAAAGTATGTTTTACATTTTAAAAAAAATAGGTTAAGAAATTCATTCTGAAATCGGTTGTGTCAGCTTTTTATTAATTCGCCTTGATTTAGTTAATCATATCTTCGTGTTTAATTCCTTTCTTACACAAATTAGTTCCTTAGTTCCTTCCTTCGAAGTGACTCTGTGTCCTTTCTGAACGACCTTGACTGACCAAATACACACTGTACCAACTGTTGAAACGCTTGCCACACTAGCAACATGGCCAGAAAGCCATATCGAAGAATCAGAAGCAGAGGTCCCTCATCATGGGACTTTCCCTCTGACAATGACCTCAGACTGTCATCAGGCTTCAGAGCGGGAATGAAATGGCCTACAATCTGTCGAAAAGCGTGGTAGGCGAGAAACATGAACAGGAACACGTAGCGGGTACCCAGATTTAGCAGACTTTTCAGAGTCTCAAACATTCCTACGGTTCTATGTCGGTCTGTACAAAATGGAATAAAGGAGATATATATGTTAGAAACAAGAACATGTAAGTCAACACATATCCTGACCAGTTGGCTAAACTCTCTCTCTCTCTCTCTCTCTCTCTCTCTCTCTCTCTCTCTCTCTCTATCTCACTCTCTCTCTCTCTCTCTCTCTCCACCCAAATTTACCGACAACAGTGGGGTGATTCCCTAAATTGTCGACTAAATTATACCTCTGTCCCCGCGAACTTCACTTCATATATTCTGTTAAAGTGAGGCACTGTGGGCAAATACATACAAAGAGGAATTCGGTAAAAACTATCCGCAATGAAAGTGTAGCGTACAGGTGAAATGCCCCATCAACATGTCCCGAGAGAGAGAGAGAGAGAGAGAGAGAGAGAGAGAGAGAGAGAGAGAGAGAGAGAGAGAGAGAGAGAGAGAAGGGGGGAGGTAGGGAGGTTGTAAAAAACTCGTATTTAATGTCAACTCATAAACTAAAATACATATAGTTACTTAAATAAATAAACACATAAAAAACAAATCCCCTAAAGCTCAAGTCTTTCAGTCATTGGAAAATGATATCTAGTCAGCATTCCACGGTGAACCATGAAACAATTTACTTATTTATTAAGAAAATTAAAGTTTAGATATGGTTTTCATGTCAAAAATCGCTTCTTGATTTTGAATTACTGCTGTATCCCACTCCCTTTCCTTCCTCAACTACTCAGGCTATTGAGTCAATAAGACACTAGAAGATACATGATTATACAAACAAAAGATAATGTAACTATAGCAGCCAGGAATTAAATGATTGGAAATAATTCTATTGATTTCACATACCAACCCCCCCCCCCAAAAAAAAAAAAAAAATAAAAAAAACTAAAATAAAACCTCAACAAAAAACCACAACAAGCTTTCAAGATCTACAATTAGTTCTTATAGCCTCCCCCTCCCTCCAATTTATGCATTCTGGTGTGATGAAGATCTGCACCTATTATACATGTATCTAGGAAAAAAAATGTAAATAATTTGCTGGTAAGTACAAATTGTACGTGACTGTATGTAGTTGTGTGTGTGTGTGTGTGTGTGTGTGTGTGTGTGTGTGTGTGTGAGTGTGTGTGTGTGTGTGTGTGGCGGGGCGACTGGGATTTTGTTTCGAGCTGGGCTATTTCTTTTACGTTAATCTCAAGAATTTTTTTTCAACTAATGTAATGGATTATATATATATATATATATATATATATATATATATATATATATATATATCCTATAAAATCAGAGCAAGAATATTTTTGTTTCAAATTATTTGAGAGCATGAATTTTTTTAAAAACAAATCCCACGCGCCCCCCACCCTCACCCTACATCTCACCCCCACCAAAAATTAAATGGTCGGTCTGTCGGTCTCTTATGCTACTCCATGGTGGAATATCTAACACTTTTTTTTATCGTCACAACATTTGATGGTGTACCTACCTTAGATGTATCTAGCTGTACCTTAACCACTAGTGAACTGACGGAGCTACAGTTTTGTGTGTAGATCCAACCTAGCGTTATATAATACTATGTGGAATTATCACAAGCAAAACATATGAAGGTGTGGAGAGATAGTCCAAAGCCAGGACACACAACTATTTCACGTTGGTGCACAGTGATGTCCGGAACAAAGTTCATTAAGAAGTCAAGGCACTGGGTCTATAGGAAGGAAACACGCAGCTAGTACACTAGCACTGTAATAATTTTTTATTCAGGCTGCAGGAGTGTCACTTTAGCAAACCAAATAACGCAGATAACATAAGATAAGATAATTTGTTGTCTTTCATCCAACAAAATGATATGACAATGACAACACAATTATTAATTATCTGATATAAAATATTAACATTGGAAATTTGCACGATCTCTATCACTCTCGCCTTACATCCGTTCATCCTTTACAGTGCCTATACGTATATGCTAAATGTAACTCTAATTATTAAAACATTTAAATAACGCATGCATGTCGGCTTTATCGTTTGGTTTGGTTTTTATTTTGTAAAATATTTTGTATACAGCAAACGTTTTACCGTACATGCTTTCACATGACAACATGCACGTTCTAACACTGCAATCTTGCGTGACTTCGCGTAAATTCACACCCTCTAACATTGGCAAATACAATTTTCGTTAGGTTTTACTGTGTACCCCCAATTGGCCCCATCGAAGGCACTTGACATATTTAGAGATTACCAAGGGAGTGTTTACGAAGTTAACAAGGCAGTAATGCACTTACAAATAAATATTTTGTAAATACTCCATTATATTTAAACTACATTTACAAATATTGTTTCCTAAGTTTAAAGTCTGAAATTGTACTTTGGTTATATTATTAAATTAGTTTCTTAAATACTTGAAATTCATATTAATCTTTACAGCATGTTCACCGATGTTGATCTTTTAAAAGTAACTTTCCCTGGTTAAGCGATACTGTGTCAGTTGTCTCTCTTTACATATCGTAACGAGAGTGAATACCGTGGTCTTCACATGAAATTCCTGTTGAGAAATACCCAAAATGGCTCTTGTACCTAATGTGCAACGATAATACTAATACTAATGCAGGAGAAGGTAACCTGTCTCAGACGAGTACAAGGTCGTCACTGGCCAAATATGGACCGTAAATGTAAACATGTATATACAAGTATGGGGCCATCCATATATACGTCACGTAATTTTTGGATGATTTTACCCCCCTCCCCCATTCGTCACATTTTCGTCACAAAAACTCAGACACTCCCTCATATATAACGTCACAAAGCTTTGCCCCCCCCCCAAAAAAAAAAAATAAAAAAAAATTGGTTTGAAAACACTTTGTATTAGATAAATACACACCAACAATACAACGCTTAGTTCTGAATTATTTAATATTTTAAAAAAATATCTTGATCAGTCCGGGTTTAGTCCTCTGGAAACCTATACTAAAGAGAAAAATTATGGTTATATTTTTGTGACGTCACGTTTTCCTCCCTCACCCCCCCCCCCATCGTCACACAAGTCGCCTCCCCCCTCGGTGCGTGACGTCATATATGGACGGCCCCTATAGAGGTCGAAATAGTTGGTACTTTATTATTTGTATTGTTTACCAAGGATAAGTTTCTTTCTCACCCACCATTGTAGATAGGGAATGGCCATACTGGTCAAAAGAATTCAGTGGCTAAATTGCCCAGGATCACCTTTCTCCATATCCTTTAAACTAGATAATTTTAGCAATAAACCTTCATTAAGCAAACGCCGAATTTCTCACCTACCATTTGTGGCTGCTTAAGATCTGTAGCTTTGGCTATAATAAAACCAGTATAAATACTGAAGTTAAATACTAGTATCAGGATATGAGTCAACAGCACCGCGCCCACAAGCCACACTTTCTCATGGTACCACAATCCTTCATGTTTTATTTTATGTTCTATGTGTTTTCATGTAGTTCTTATGTCATGAATTGTTTACGTCATAAATCGGTGTTCAGCGTTTTTTAGAAAATTAATACATTGAAATTTTCATTCAAATAAACCATTAACGCTGTCATCATCATCATCATACTGCCGCATCTTTTCTAATGTATATTCTTTTTTTAAATGTTCTCCTTGCCTTGGTAATAAGGAGGGGAACTTAATTTCCTATTAAATTGTTTCACCCCCCCATTATATATATATATATATATATATATATATATATATATATATATATATATATAATATATATATATATATATAATCATACAGGTTAGAAATTTCTTTGTTCTCTAACCTGTATGATAATATTATTTATTCGTATTTAAAAATTCTGCTAATGTTATCAAGCATTCTCACATAGGATCCAGGGAGAGCACTTTCCGCTCTGCTTGGGGTATATTTGTAATTTCATCTCTCTCTCTCTCTCTCTCTCTCTCTCTCTCTCTCTCTCTCTCTCTCTCTCTCTATATATATATATATATATATATATATATATAATGTACTGAAACTGAAAGAAGACTTCGCAAGTTTTGCATGAAGAATGAGACTCAAGGAAAAGTTTAGTGACGATGCTGGACAATACAATGTCAGTAACGATGAGCCTCATAGATCCGTCCAAAAGGCGATTATGTTCCGCCTCCTAGTAAAGTTCCAGCTCTAAAGACATTTTTTTCTATGGTGAAAAATGACAGTAACTCGCACGAACAGAGCCATACCAAAATGGACAATTTAACACAACAGGACAGACAGTCGCTGAAAAAACTGAGCGAGAGGGAAGATATTGTTGTCAAGCCAGCGGACGAGGGATCATGCGTTGTTGTCATGAATATGTCTGACTAGATCGCTGAGGTGAACAGACAACTTTGAGACGAGAGATTTTACAACAAACTCAATCATGACACAACAGCTGAACACCCTGAAATCGTGTGTCAGGCATTAAAAGACATGCGTACCGCAGGTGACATTCACGACAAAACATTGACTTACATTCTACCAGTTGACCCCTAACCAGGGAGATTTTATTTACTTCCTAAAATATAAAAAGAAGGGAACCCGGGGAGACCAATCATTTTCGGAAACAACCATCCCACTGAAACAATTTCTGAATTCGTTGATTATCCCCTTCGGCCTTTCGTGGAAACACTGCCTTCATATATCCAAGATACAACGGACTATCTCAACACAAAACACCGAAAACTAACCTTCCAGATAACACTCTCCTCGTAACTATGGACGTCTGTTCCTTATACACCAACATCCAACACGAGGAAGGTATCACAGCCTGCAAGGAAGCATGGGACGGTCGACTTGATCCTTCCCCACCTATATACTATTTGGTCAAACTCTTAACACATGTTCTTAATTTAACAATCTTTAATTCAACAACCAACACTTCCTACAAATAATGGAACAGCAATGGGCACTAAAATGGCACCTTCGTATGCCAATATATTTATGAGAAGACTCGAGCAAAAGCTCCTCAACGAGGCACCATGTAGACCTCTAATCTGGTGCAGATTTATTGACGGCATAAAATCAAAATGGATCGAAACGGGCGACAATTTCAAAATATTTCTTGAATTCGCCAATAACTTCCATCCCACGATTACATTTACGTCAGAGTCATCAAATAGGTCCAACATCTTTTTGGATACTCAATCTACCGTCCTGGAGGGGAACATAGAAACTGACGTGTATTCTAAACCAACTGACTCTCACCAGTATCTACTGTTATGACTGGGGTAAATGTAACAAAAGAAAGAACGACTCAAACAAGCTTTCACAATTTCTAAAATACAAATTTAATTTCCTAAAATATAAAATATTTTAAACAAACAAGTGAAAGAATTAAAAATAACTTACAGTTTAGAATTTCATATATTAGTCCTAAATTGTCCTATACTCTTCAACAATCCAGAAGTTAATCCAAAAAATTTCAGAATGAATGAATGTTCAGAGTTAATGAATGTTCCGAATGAAAAATTGTTCCGAATGAATGGGTAATGAATGTTATGATATACCAATGATTTTCAGTTCTAAATCCAAAATATTAATAATCCCATGTAAACTCCTGTGAATGTAGAGTATTGTTAAGTTCCTTAAACAATAGTACTTAAATCCAAATTGTACTATGTACAGAATAGATTTTCCACTAAGCTGAATCTCAGACAATAAATAATTCTCCTCTCTCTTTCTATCTGATGTAACTGTATAAGAATGAGGAAGGCAGTGACCAAATATCATTATATAGTCTGTTACTGCGTATCAGAGAATAACCCATGACTCGGAAACTACGTTCTAGTACTATCCAGTAAACAAGTTATTCTAACCAATCAGAAACCAGGTCACGCATGATACCAATGAGTCAATCGCTGACCGACATAATTATTGATTTTCCCTGGACATAAACACTGACTCATTGTTGTTGTACATGTGTACTTAACAATAGCGTAGGCTACTGAAAAATTAAGGAATTATTATACAATGGTTATAAACCCAAATGAAAACTATTATAATTTAAAAAATGATACATAATTCCGTAACACTACTCCAAACCAGCTGCAACCCCCAGTACGTAATAAAAAATCTTCCTTACGGTATGTGTGTTCGGACCAAACGCATATGCTCTAATCCGGCTACCTTTGACAAGAGACTCAAAGAGCTCAAGGGGCACCATGGAAGGAGAGGATACAGAAAAAGCTACATCGAGGCGGCTATTAACCAACTAGACTCCTCGATAGAGGTACCCTCCTGAAATATAAAACCAAGAAAACCAACAAACGCGTTCCCTTCGCGGTTACTTTCCATCCCGACGCCCCAAAGTTACAACAGATAATTCGGAAGCATTGGAAATCCTCCGAACAACTGAAGGGTGTATTTCAAGAAGTTCCTATGGTTGCGTACCGTAGACCTAAAAATCGCAGGGACTATCTGGTACGTGCCAAGGTAACTTCAAACAAGACCACAGATTCAGGCACATATTCGTGCAAAGACAAGCGTTGCCTAATTTGCAAACATATGCCCGAGACCAAATCGTTCAGAAGTTCGACAACATGAGTTAGCTACACTATCAATCACAAGTTTGATTTCAAAAAACGAATTAATAACCACAAGAGCCACATTCGCAACAAAATCAACGCGAAACTTGCCAACCACTGCAACTCGACTGTGCATATATATAAAGTGAAGTCACGCGTTCCGCTGTATTCTGATTGGAAGAAAGAGAACACCCTCTGACTGAATTATGTTGCACACGTTCTGATTGGTGGAACTTCCCAGTCACTTTAGATCCGGTCCTAGACTATATGTAGACGTGCGTTAGTCCATTGTGTCATCTGTTCTCAAGACACCCCAACAAGATGTGGACAAGCGTTGAATCCTTACCGTCATTTCAAGCATGCTGTTTAATGCTATTTGGAAGAGGAATATATGTGGAAAGGCAAGGTTGCTTCAGACGAGTATTAGTCTATAGACCGGCTTTAAGTAGAAGCTTGCGAAGAAGAAATGTGAAGCGGTGCCACCTGTGTTAACCCTCTTCGGTTCATCCATCCCAACGGCCTTTTCAAGGCCACCCAAATCTCTTCGAAAAGCGAGATACTACTCAAATCATTGTCAATCTCTGTGTTTTATGTTTGCATGATTCTGTATGTCTATGTATATGTCTGATCACAAGAAATTAAAATCCCCTTACCCCTCTTGTGTGTGATAGTATGTTTGTGGGTATATTGTGTATATAAATACTACTACTCTTTGGCGTTTGATACTATGTTTGTGTGATTAGATCCCCCTTCTTTTACATCCTACCCTTTTCGTTGGTCACTACATGCGGCGTGTTGGATAGTATATGAGGGGTACTGGATGGTACAGTGTGGGGTGATGGATTTTAGATAATTAAGTATTTGACACTACACACGGCGTGTTGGATAGTATATGTGGGGTGTTGGATAGTAGATCACTATTCACATTTCATTCTCCGTTTAAACCTATACAGACCAACACACATTTTTCAACATGAAGGCATAATGTTAAATTCCCTTTGTTCCTTATATATCCCCCCCCCCCCTATGTAAACCTATGGCATAATGTTAATTCCCCTTGTGCCCCAAGTATCACATTACATTTTCTGTTCTAACCCTATATAGACCCAGACACATTTTTCAATATGGAGGCGTAATGTTAAATTCCCTTTGTACCCCAGATTGCCCTGATCTAAACCTACGGCGTAATGTTCAGTCCCCTTGTGCTCCAGGTTTCACATTACATTTTCTGTCTAACCCTACACAGACCGACACAAATGTTTCAACATGGAGGCGTAATGTTAAATTCCCTTGTGTGCCCCAGATGCCCCCTCCCCCCCCCAATGTAAACCAACAACGTAATGTTAATTCTCTGTGTGTCCAAGGTTTCACATTACTGTCTAACCCTATACAGATCCATACAATATGGCTTGCTCCGGATAAGCTAGTTTTGGGTTTTTCCCTTGGGCAAGTCACGTGCCACTGGTACAAAGAAAGGATATTTCACCATATTGTCATCATAGTGCACGCGACAGAGTTTTAACTGTCATTCACTGTCTTACGGTCTCACGGAGAAACAAGACTGAAAATCGGTTTTGAGTCGCAAGATTTTTTGCGTTGTGTTTGAATTATATCTCCTTTTCTTTAAATGCTGTTGGGTATAGTTATGTAAGGATCTTGCTAAAATTAGCTTTAAAGTTGGCGCGAAAAGTTTAAACGAAGATCACGTACGTTGACATGTTGAATGAACAGAGTCAAACACACGACTGAATCATTCTCCATGCGCCTCAGTAAGAGTGTTGAGTTTCTTGATGTTTTCACGCTTACCCCATCCTTTATGTATATTCATGAGACACAAGGAAATCTCAGCACAGGCAGCCACGGGTGATAAAGGAACATAGCGGTTGTCGCACTTGACTTGCGACGATGGGTTAAATAAGGATCTTCATAATATTAGGTTTAAAGTTAGCGCAAATGCTTAAATGAAGATCACGTACGTGATATTTTGAATGAAGATCATACGTTAATATGTTGAATGAAAAGATTCAAACACGCGACTGAATCATTCTTCCTTCGACTCAGTTTAAAAGAGGGTTCGGTTTATTGGTGTTTTCAGTCTTTCCCCATCCTTTCCTCTTTACATGGCATGTGACAGTTCTAGGTATATGCTGATAAAAAAGATCATTTAGAGGTCGTCAATGCATACTATGGGTACTCCTGGTGTATTCATCGTTTTAAATATAGAAGGTGCCTTGCGAAGCAAATAATAAGTAAATACCAATTCTAATCTGAGATCAAGTCATTAAACAGTCCACGAATCAGTCAGTCAATCAATCAATCGGATTGTTAGGATATAAATTGGTGCAATGATCCTCCACAAAGTTATATACATAATGAAATGGCACTTATCGAGATCATTAATAGTTGCAGTTTCATAACTCATAAATTAATCAATATAATTTGGAATACTACTAGGTACTAGTTTGAACTGAGTATCTCAAAGTTTTCATCGGCATGCAAAATATTTGTCCGAAATATATTCTGTAAATAGATAGATAGATAGATAGATAGATAGATAGATAGATAGATAGATAGATAGATAGATAGATAGAAGATGGAATTACCTGTTTACATACATACATACATACATACATACATACATACATACATACATACATACATACATACATACATACATACATGCAGACATACATTGACATTTTAAACTGAGAGACGTTGAATGCTAACAAAACAAAAGCGTATCGAATCACCGAATCTGTGAGAGTATTGATAACTTTATTAAAGGACCTTTTAATACATGCTCGGAAATATATATGAATCTTCTTACATAAATAATAGAAAATAATGCAGTATACAAGCAATTATGGGAAAATATACAAACCTTTGATCTCAAGAAATATAGGAAATTAGCGTGTCAACATTAAATTATGATACGGACGGCTGCTAAGAGTCGTCAGTAATAAGAAGTGTTTTAACACGTATGATACGGACGGCTGCTAAGAGTCGTCAGTAATAAGAAGTGTTTCAACGCTTATGATACGGACGGCTGCCAAGAGTCGTCAGTAATAAGAAGTGTTTCAACGCTTATGATACGGACGGCTGCTAAGAGTAGTCAAGATAAGAAGTGTTTCAACGTTTATGATACGGACGGCTGCTAAGAGTCGTCAGGATAGGAAGTGTTTCAACGCTTATGGTACAGACGGCTGCTAAGAGTCGTCAGTTTAAGAAGTGTTTCAACGTTTATGAGACGGACGGCTGCTAAGATTCATCAGTATAAGAAGTGTTTCAATGTTTATTATACGGACGGCTGCTAAGATTCATTCATATAATAAATGTATAACTGTTTCTGATACAGACGGCTGCTAAGATTCATTTACGTAAAAAGTCTTTTGACGTTTATGATACGAACGGCTGCTAAGATTAATCTATATAAGAAGCGTTTCAATGTTTCTGATGTGGACGGCTGCTAAGATTCATCCATATAAGAAGTGTTTAACTGTTTTTTATACGGACGGCTGCTAAGATTCATCTATATAAGAAGTGTTAAAATGTTTCGTTTTGAGCATGTTTATATCTCTGCTTTCAACTATGCATGTCCTTAGCACATTCCTTTAAAACCATTTGAAATTATTGGTTCATGAGCCCAGTCCGAAACATTGACATATTGGTACATTGATGGGAAGATTCTGTCATGTATTTCTTAATAAGTGTATGTCCCAAGATTGCATGTCTCTATAATAGCCATTTGTATCGGATAGTTTTACCGGTAAATGCTCGACTTAAATCAATATTGAATGGGTCAGTTTGGTAAGCCCAACCACGTTCTGCTTTTCAAAAAATGTTTTTCTCATGTGATCGAAACTTTACTCTTAGGACGCTTGTTCTGCACGCCTTAAGTTTCAAACTACTATCTGCATCAGCACGACTTTCGCAAGTGCCTTGCTTTGCAACCTTTGGGACTATTAATCAGAATACACTAAGACAGATTACAAAGCAAACAAGAATCCTGGACAAAATCTTCCTCTTTACCGTATCGTGTGGTACTTACATGATAACCGTATCGTGTGGTACTTACATGATAACCACATCGTGTGGTACTTACATGATAACCGTATCGTGTGGTACTTATATGATAACCGTATCGTGTGGTACTTATATGATAACCGTATCGTGTGGTACTTATATGATAACCGTATCGTGTGGTACTTATATGATAACCGTATCGTGTGGTACTTACATGATAACCGTATCATGTGGTATTTATATGATAACCGTATCGTGTGGTACTTATATGATAACCGTATCGTGTGGCAATTACATTATAACTGTCATTAGGCTATTCACATACTTATTAAAAGAAAGAGTAAAATTATTAAAATGTAATTTACTGCAAATGGACAAATTATATGTGTTAATGCCTTTGATGACAGTAAAATTAATAATCAAAAGACAAGTGAAAATAGCTTTTCATTAAAGATACCACAACTATTGGAAACGCGTGCCATGTTAATGATTATCAAGCTCAAATGGAGTTATATTGTATTTCATGGCATTGCATTTCGGATAAATGTTCATAACAAAGTGCCGTACGTACTTAATAGCAAGCACAGCGAGAGCCGGGCCGCCCCGCTTTTGACAACGCGTATTATCTGCATAGTGATCCATCTGATAAATCTACGTTTTCGGTTTTCAATTTACGGATTCTCTAATGATGTACTCAGTAGAGTACTTCAGCAGAGAATACCAATTTCAGAAGAAAAATAATAATAATAATAATAAAAAGCACAGAATGCAAATTGTTTTTAAATTGTCCTTATACAAATTCATGAATATAAATGCATATTTTTTATTCATGGAAGAAAGTAATATTTCACGCAACGCAGACACACTTCCTTTGCACAGGCGAAGAACGCGCACGTGACGCTATGCAAGACTTTTCCATGAAGTCACGCAATATTGTTTTTGCTATCTGCTCCCTGGATGACCTCATAAATAACGCCACTGCCAGCATAAACCGATTTGAATCGTCATTTAATTTTTTAGCGATTATGTTTTGACGAAAAGATCGATACATTTACTATGACAACACTACATCTGCTAGCTGAAGCATTACATTTCCTATTTAATTCGTTACCTTTGGTACATTTTTAAAAAGCAATACTAAATTGAGGAAAAAGCCTTACTGCAATGTTCTAGCAGATTTCAACTTGGGGTGGCAGTTGTGTATCTGAGTTGTAAGGGGAGGTAACCCACTGTGAAAAGTATGACTCTTGTTGTTCTTGCGTATTTCTCCGCTTTAAGTTTGAGAAACGCGCAGTCAGTATATGCAATATATTTCTGTCATTAAACCCCAATCAGATGACAGTGACGGTACATGATTTCACTGAAAACAAGTTTGCAATTCCCAATACGCGGATATAAAAATAGACAGTGCTCACCGTTTGGGAAGGCAGAGAAGGGGCAAAAATCGTGCATTGTAGCCAAAATTAACTATTACCCTGATGGAGAACGAGTGTTAGCGGCAGGAAAAGAGAAATCGAGAGACAGCCCTTACGGTGTATCTGAACAATTACCGCTTTTGATGTAAATCAAGCGAGAAAGACCCTGAAAAGCGACCTGGCGAGGGCAAAACGTGAGAACAGAATGACTTTTTGAAAGGGAAAAAATCTGTATGTAGATGGAGAGATTGTCCTTCCTCCCAAGTCGCCTCCCTATCAGCAACCACCCCCACACCAGCGATTGCAGCAAAACGTGCAATGGTCTCCCCATGAACCACATTTCCAGGATTTTTCGCACACCACTTCCGACTTAAGGGCTACGGAGACAGACAGACAGATGAATGCCTGGGTCGGACAAGAGAATGGATTGAAACTTCTGATATGGAATGTTTGTGGACTTACCACTGAAAAGAAAGAGGCAGAGGACTTTTGTGATTTTATGTCAAAATATGATATAATTTGCTTATCAGAAACATGGTCCACGAAAAATTCTAAGCTAAACTTAGTAGGGTATAGACATATTCATTGTTACAGGAAATTAATTCATAAAAAGCAAGACGTAATATCAGTGGGCTTGTAATTTAATATAGAAAAAAAAAAACTGAAAAATAATATCAAGTTCATATATTTAAAGGAAGATATTTATGTTTGGTGTAAATTAGATAAAGTTGCTTGTAATCTCCAAAAATATATCCTCATCTGTTTTCTTTGCTTGCCACCGGAGGGATAAACAAGATATAATCTGTTCACAACAAATATTTTTGATGAAATACAGAGTGATGTAAATAAGTACAAATCTGAAGGCTATTATATTATACTTACTGGCGATTTAAATGCCATAACTGCTTCAAAACCTGATTTCATTGTAAATGACGGCTTTGTTCGTATAGAAAACCATATCGATTTTGATATTGATAATGATAATATGACAGTTTCTACAGACAAAGTTTCAAGTGTATTTGGTAATTGTTTGGTTGATTTGTGTAAAGCAACTGAATTGAGAATAGGTAATGGTAGGCTATTTAGGGATCGTGAGATTGGTAAATTTACCTTCACCAGCTTTCGTGGACGTTGTGTTATAGACTGTATTTTACTTTTTGATGGTATTGCTTCATTACTTCCCGATTTTTATGTCCACGATATGACAGCTCATTATGATCATTCACCATTATAGTTTGCTTTAAAAAGGAACGCTTTTACTTCTCATTACATGAACACTAAATATATTAAAATTAATTACAAATGGGATCCACAACATGCTGCTGTATTCCTTCAAGATTTAGAACGTAACCAGGCCCTTTTTGACAACTGCATAGCAAATATTTCAGTTGATGACCATGGTAGTATAGATATAGTGGTGAGAGAGTTTACGGATATCTTAAATGGCATTGAAAAACCGTACTTTGAGAAAGGTATACAATGAAAATATTGATAGTTCTTACTTTACCAATTATAGGGCCAAATCAAATAAAGTATGGTTTAGTTGTGAATGTAGGGGTAATTATAAGTGCTATATGGATCAATTATCAATCTATCGGAAAACTTTGAGAGAAACAGATAATTTAAAAGAAATGTGTAAAAAAAGGCAAAGTTCCAATATAAAAAGAAATTATCACATGAGTTATCTAATATGAAAAAGTCTAATTCCAGAAACTTTTGGCATTTCTTGAAGAAAAACAAAAATGTGACATCTGCTGAAAGAGTCTCACCTGAACAATTTTTCCAATATTTTAGTACTTTGCACAATCAAAATAAAGCATTTTCAAATGAGAAAACAAATGATTTTATACGAGATATATATGACAATGATCTACTTGATCAAGGAACAATCTTTGAAGAACTAGATAAACATACAACAGAGGATGAAACTACAAAAGCGATAAAAATCTCTAAACTTCGGAACAACATGGCAATGATTTTCTTTTGAATGAGTATTTCAAAAATGGAGTGGAGAAACTTAAACCCTATATATGTAACATATTTAATGCAATATTCGATAGTGGTCATTTTCCTACGCGGGGTGGGGGAGGGTGAAATTGTACTAATATTCAACTCTGGTGATGCTTGTAATACAGGATATTATAGAGGTATTACTTTACTAAGTTGCTTTTCAAAATTATTTACCAGTATTTTAAATGAGAGTTTACTGAATTGAGCGGAGGAAAATGACAAACTACCTGATGCACAATTTGGTTTTCAAGAAAGTAGTGGTAACTACTGACGCTATTTTTTGTTCTACATTGTTTGATTAATAACTATTTAAATCAAGGTAAAAGGTTTTATGCAGCTTTTGTTGATTTTAAAAAGGTATTTAATAGTGTATATAGAAATGGTTTGTGTTTAAAGATTTTTAGACAAGATGTAAATGATAAAATGTCAAATGTTCTTCGTTCTATGTACAGTGTAGTTAAATCATGTGTTTCACATTTGGATATTCGTAGTGCCTTTTTTGAGTATGGAGTAGGTTTGATACAAGGTGAAGTGTTATCACCGATATTATTTTCGTTATTTATTGAAGATCTGGATTTGGGTTATTTATTTTTTTTCGTTGCGATTCTTGTAGAGTAAGAGAAGGCTTATTTTGCAGGAGTCTGCTTGGTTTTCTTTGGCAGAAGAACAGCCTGGATGTAAGGCAAGACACCACTCTGAGCAATGGTGACTCAGGATAGGAGCTTGTTCTTTTAGTATATCCTGTGTATAATCACTTGCGTGTAAACTTAATCCAAAAGTACTTCTGGAATAAACCATTCATGCACAAGTACATTGAACTATTAACTTCTAGTAATATGAAAAATTAATATGTTCACTAGCTAAATTTATTTATGAAGCGTTTAAAATAATAGATAGATTATTATTTTTACAGTAATTTATTATAAAGATTGTGTATATTTGTCCATCCTCTCCTTTTTACCTCATGACGATTACCTTTTTGAGTTCACGTTTAACGTTGTATATATAGCATTTGATAACCACGCAATATTTGTAATATGTAATCTACAAGCATGTAAATGCTAATGATAATAAACTATTGAATTGAATTAAACACATGTTCACAGCTGGGCTCTTTCGCCAAGGCTTTGCATATTTCATATTCTTACATGATTGGACATGGTTTTGCTGGTTTATGTGATCCTTTTGTGACGTAAACTGTACTCATTGATGGGAAATCTGAGTGCTGCGTGAGTATTGTTTTTGTTTTATTTATGCTTACTCCGAGACAGTCTCACTTGAGTTGCAGATGACACCACGAAAAGCTAAGGAGCCATTTATATTTTTGATGAAGTGGGCGAATGTCCGATTTTTTCGTCAGAAGGGCAAGAGTATGTGATAACTGAAATAAAGCAAACTATTCTTGCCACATTTATTTACTTCGCAGCAGGTTCACTGCATGGTCAATTCGCGTGTCTTGTAACTTGTCCTGAACAGCAGTCATTTTAGACTTTAGTGAACTCATTCTTTTGGCAACATAATGGAGTTTGAGTTTTTTTTGTTAAAAAATACTAAATAGAATTATTGATTACGTACGAATATCAATCAATCATACACAATTACTCGTTAGGATTACAGTTTATGTAAGAATATTATTATGTAAATCATATCAACCAATTATATACTTTTTTTCAGGAGTACTAATGTAAGAATATCAATCAATCATACGCAATTACTCGTTAGGATTACTGTTTATGTAAGAATATTATTATGTAAATAATATCAACCAATTATATACTTTTTTCAGGAGTACTAATGTAAGAATATTAATCAATCATACACGGTTTGCTGTTTAATCGACTACCACTAGAACAAACAATATAGTTTTGAAACTTCACCAAAAATTGTCTAAGTGCAAAACATAAACATTTCATTTTTGACTTGACCCCTTAAACATGTAGTTGTAAAGTTGAGGTTACTCACCCGAACATCAGTGACCAGTATGATTTAAATACATGACTACTATGGTCTGAAGTCATCTATGCATGTGCCCTCATGTACATTAATGAGGTTGTTTCAAAATAGCTTTGAAGAGTTTTGGACTTAACCAAGTTCTAGTGAAGTTTTAGAAACTAACAAGAATTAAATTGTTTATTCTAGTGACAGTTGATAAGATATTGTTATCTATTTGTAATTACAATAATAAAATCTAGGTACTCATATCAGTTAGAATTAATTGCAATGTATAGTTTCTGTTGTGCTCATTTGAAGTCATATGGTCAACATACATGGTGTAATGACCAAAAAGAGAACATTAACCTTAACCGGAAAAAGCCTGTCACGGGTTCAAATACTCTGCAGGTACTATTAATGTTCTAATTTGAGATAAACTCTAAAGTTGGATAATTTTCTGTAGAGCAGTGAATAACATATTTAACTAAAAGAAATGGATTTTAGAATTGGCAAGTAATGTTTTATATTGACCAAAATATGATCACATAAAAAGAGCACACACACACACACACACACACACACACACACACACACTACATGAAAAGCAAAACATTGAAAATAGTGAGTGTTAGAAATTTTCTAAAGTGTTACGGATTGTCTAGGAAAACATTTTATTCCTGTTTTTAAAGCCCAGTTAACTGCACCCAGCTGATGTCAACCATTTCTCGTCTTTCCACTTTGAAGATATAACGGGTGCTTTCAATGAAACATCATACATAGAAAAGTACTTTAAATATAAGACCGTGGGTCATCAAAGTTTTAAAATGTTACGTTATTGGGGTTTTTTCTGCATGGTTTGTGTACACAATTTATATGCAAGCAATAATTTAGAAGCGATGATGATTTCTTTACAAAATGAAGTCACTCATAATGGTGAGATATTTGTGATCGACTATCTCTATTTAAACAGAGTAGGAAAAGAGAGTGACTGTAAGCTCATTTAGTTCACATGACACTTTAATTACAAAGTCCGTTTCATGTTCCATTTCCTTGATAATATTGCACGAATATTTTTGAAGAAGGTGAACTTGTTATCGAAACAAATACATTATTTCTTGCCGAGCATTCGTGGCTATGCAACATTTCCCCATGCTCTTATTTATGACCCATCGGATATCCCACCTCCAAAAGTATTACAATTCCTCTTCAATCATCCATATTCCTGAGGGAACGAAAAAATATCAGATTGTACATATTATACTTTCAACATTTAGAAGGTAGTAAAAACAGCCCAGGTACTAACGCACATACGTGTACACATACGGGCAGAAATATTTGGTTCATACGTGTACTTCGAAAAAGCATGGGGACAATGAAGTCATCATAATTGCTTTAGAGAAGTCACATAGTTGTCTCATTCGGATCGTACTCTGCGTCACTTGGGGCTGCCATTATGACTGGCTCTGTTTCAAGTTCCGGTTCTACCATTTCTGCCTGCAAAGATGTATGTTGGGTGTAGTCTGCGGTAGGGTTTTTTTTGTTACAAAACACCCTTAATATCACATGCATAAACTCATCGCGGAACAGTTTCTCTGCAGAAAGAAAGATATAGAATTTACAAGCAAAGTGTGTCATTCCTAACTCCTCAATTATAGTTTTTGCCAACTGGAACTTGAGGTATTTCGACTTTATCTCTGGGGAATATGTTGTTTGCTCTGAAGGAAGAAACTCGTATCGAACAGCATAGACAATGGACACTGGCACTGATGTAATGATATAGTAAAATGACACTAAGAGGAGTGTAAAAGTCGTTGTTACCGTTTGAAAATGGATCGTTTTTCCGTCGTTGCATCGCGCCAGACGCCTGATCTCTCGTATAATAAAGACGTTGAGGAGCAGTATACTCAGAGGAACGAAAAGGAACACGAGCATTTCTGTAATCCACGTCCATATCGACCATATTGACTTATTTCCTCCAGTAACAGCAGCTGTACGCAGGTGACAGTAGCCTAGCTGTGTGTCATATTGATAGAAGTATCCCTGCATGGAACCCAGGGCCAGGGCTAGTAGAGATAGGCATATGGTGACGATCATAGCTTTCTTGGTGGTGCAGAATTGTTGTCTCCTTAATGGAAAGCAAACCGCGATATATCGCTCCACGGTGAATGCTAACACTAGCATCGGGGATAGATACTGGGAAGCCATGTGTATGATGGGAAGTGCTTCGCATACGACCGGGTGTTCAAGTAAATTCACTTCCCAGACTTTGTACAGCTCAAACAACACGTGGTTGAAGAGAAAGAGGAGGTCCGTCAAAGCCAGCGCAGCCAAGTAGTACCCGGATGAATGACGCAGTCGGGGTCTCTGCCACAGATAAAAGGACATCGTGTTGCCAGGGAAACCAAATATGTATAAAATGGGGGATATGGATTTGTCAATGACGTGTGTAGCCGCCAAAATGTCGGGGTCGTCATAGGGATTGCGGAAGCTACTGTTACTCCGTAACATCCAGTACAGCTCACTTGTTGTCTTGTTCATCTGAAAGTAAATATCATTAGCTTTAATTGTACTAGATAACAGAATTCATTGAATAATATCTAGTGGTGTTTACAATTTGCTATGTTCAAACATTTGGCTGCAAAAACTCGAGGTGAAGCAATAGGATTTAAATTCTTTCCCAAATGTTCCGGCAACGTATGAACATAATAATATTGTAGGATGAGCGTTATTAATAAATGGCCATTTACACAGCGAATATATTGTTGCCAACCTTGCAACAAAAAGAGACTGATTTTTTAAAAAAAAAGTGTTATAAATCAGCACATGCAATTCTGTTATTTGAGTATAGCTAGTGGCATAAAAACGCACGCGGCTAGCAATCCGGAATTAGCTGATTATGTAAGAATGACTCATATGTGTTTGCCTTGATATGCAACAGGACGAAATGTGTTTAGACATATGTGTTTGTCTTGATATGCAACACTGAAGCACGAAATGTGTTTAGACATCTTAGGTAAAAAGGAAAGTCTCTCGTAAAACGTTTTTAAAGTTAGGGACATGAACTCGTTGCTGTTAATCTGAAACTGTTGATTCTTTGTTTCCTGTGTTCAATGGATTGTTGTTCCTGGGGGAGAGTTGCTTTGTTTGTGAACAGTAACCATTGCTTTTTGGTGCTGAGTAAAGAGGGGGAAGTTCTTTCATCTCTAGTTAGAAGGCATAATAAATCTTTGCAAGAAACATTTTGTTTGTAGTAATTCCGTAAAGTCAACCAACAGTTAAATAAAAATCATATTTATTTTACAAGGTCTTAATAATTGTCATCATTTAAAATATTCAACACATTAAAATATTTCTGTGTTACAAACGATTCGTCTCCAAAAATAATTAATGGCATTTGGAACTGCTGTACATTTGGATTAAGACTAATTAGTATTGATAAGTGTAAAGGAATCGTTAGTGTCAGCATTTAGAGGAACGAGTTTATAAGGCTGTGATAAGATTAAAGGAATCGTTAATGCCAGTATTTAGTTTGAGGAACGAGTTTATGAAGCTGTGATAAGATTAAAAGAATCGTTAGTGCCAGCATTTAGAGGAACGAGTTTATAAAGCTGTGATAAGATTAAAGGAATCGTTAGTGTCAGCATTTAGAGGAACGAGTTTATAAAGCTGTGATAAGATTAAAGGAATCGTTAGTGTCAGCATTTAGTTTGAGGAACGAGTTTATAAAGCTGTGATAAGAGTAAAGGAATCGTTAGTGTCAGCATTTAGAGGAACGAGTTTATAAAGCTGTGATAAGATTAAAGGAATCGTTAGTGTCAGCATTTAGTTTGAGGAACGAGTTTATAAAGCTGTGATAAGAGTAAAGGAATCGTTAGTGTCAGCATTTAGTTTGAGGAACGAGTTTATAAAGCTGTGATAAGATTAAAAGAATCGTTAGTGTCACCATTTAGGGGAACGAGTTTAGAAAGCTGTGATAAGATTAAAGGAATTGTTAGTGCCAGCATTTAGTTAGAGGAACGAGTTTATAAAGCTGTGATAAGATTAAAGGAATTGTTAGTGCCAGCATTTAGTTAGAGGAACGAGTTTATAAAGCTGTGAAAAGTGTGAAGGAATCGTTAGCGCAAGCATTTAGTTAGAGGAACGAGTTTATAAAGCTGTGAAGAAATACGTGAGACTGATATTGAAAATTACCGATAGGCGATAAGACAATCAATATCTGATTTGCACCACACATCACTCACATCTTTTTTATTTTAATCGTGTGTGTGTGTGTGTGTGTGTGTGTGTGTGTGTGTGTGTGTGTGTGTGTGTGAGCGAGTGAGAGTTTTTAGGTATCAGTTCACATTCAATGTATGTATTTACGAATAGAAGAAAGTGGTATTTTCTTTCTTCATCTAATCAACCAATCTATGTTTCCTCGATTTGGAATTGTCATTACAATGGTAATATAACTGCACGAAGAAAATCATAAAATGAAACTGCTATGTTCGCTCAAATTTATGCTTCAGTTATAAAGTTGATGGTTTTAACAGTGTCGTAGCTTACGTGACTATTCTCGTCGAATGCACAAATGCAAGCGAGGATAGGTCTTGGAGAAGAGGAAACCTGAACGTGCACGGAAAAGTGCAACTGCTATCATTGGGAATTTGCCAGTTGCATAGCTTTTCAATGACTACATCACAAATAGTCAATTGTACTATTTGGAACAGAAATTTCGCCCCCCCCCCCATCCCATTTTTTTCCTTTATTACGAAAAGAAAAAATACAATTCAATGCACAAGCTCAAGAAACTACATTCGAGTTAGTCATCAGTTTTGGACTGACCCTAAAAATTGTCGGTGCAAACCATCATGTTAAAAGAAAGATAGTAAGCAGTAACTGGCGAGGATTAAAGAAACCTGGCGAGAAACTGGTGAGGATGCAAGTAACTGGTAAATATTTAATAAACTGGTGAGGATGCAAATAACTTGTGAGGATCCAAGTTTTTCTGTAAAAAGAGAATGTACTCGTACAAACACAAAAGATCATCTGTTTATTAAGACAAAGTAAAAGCATGCTATCCAAATTTAAAACTTCGTTTTTATGTAATGGTCAGTGCATTTTTGTATTATTGTAGCGGAAAAGGTGAATAAAGATAGAGTGTGCTAAACGAAAGGCAAAATAACAAAGCATGGAAAGTAAAATCCACGTTATGCTGACGAGAAATACAAAAAATAACCGAGGGAAAAAACGTATCACTCTAGGAAAAGTTTTACATGCAACAACATTTTGTATTTCATCAATTAGTTTTCTAACAAAACATATGTAATTTTAGCAAAAGCTTGTCCAACAAAATGCACATAAACTTTTTTCATTAAAAATCAATTACTGATGTGCTTAGAGTTTACATACGTCTGATCACTCTCTACCTCAAAATTTTATTAAACCTAGATTAATAAATGTTAATTTAGAAGCGTCTTGGACCAAAAATCTTTATACTTTATCACAAATCTCTATTTTAGGTTAAAATATATGTAAAACAGAATGCCACATTGAATTATGTTGTTAGTGTGTGACGGTGATCTGGGTTAGAATTTGGCCAAAAACAAATCTGCAAACTCGATATTTAAGGTGCAAGCAGCCAATCACCGATTTTTTAGTTCTGAACGTTATTCAAGTGTCGCATTCTGAAATCAGTTCCTCTGCTGTGTCTCAAGGTATCACTATACTAACTGAACCCAACCAGATGTTGCTGAATTCCTACTGTAGTCCATAAGAAAATCATTCATATTTGTTTCCTTTGATTGTTCCTGGATATCTGATGACCAGTAATGAATGTTACATGTATTCGATAGAAAGCAGCAATAAAGCCTAGACAGAAAATAAATGTTTAATAAATTCATCCTCTTGGCTTTTGCGTACGATGACAAAACGAACGTGTGTAATTTTGAGTTGTTTCCGGAAAGGTAACTTGAAATTAGAGTTCTGGTAATTTCATTCAAATGCAACTATTTATAGACAAATGTAACATAAGAAGTTGATTTGTATATATGTTGTGTCCAAGTTACTGATTAACATACGTATGATAGCCTTGTTGTTGCTGAACTTACAACTAATGCACTGGATTTTATTATATATAGAAAAATGAAGGAAATATACACAAGTTTATTAGTGTAGTGATGTCTGCCCAGCCAATTTTCACCTCCTTTGATTTATCTCCTAAGAAATATTATCCTTGTCACAGTTCTACGATCGGATCCGTTTCTTACAGGTTCTCTTTGTGGATATTATCTCTCTCACTGGGTTTACTATCAAAATTCCTGAGACTGAATAAAATTATTTGTTGTCAATGAAATGTCGAGGTATATGTATATATATATATATATATATATATATATATATATATATATATATATATATATATATATATATATATATATATATATATATAATACTTTGCACTAACTTTTGACTGCATACACCTTGCACACTGCAGAGACAGCCACCAAAAATTATCCATTTTGAGCGATAAATTTATTATAAGCTCATAGCACTTTATGTACTAAATTTTAGTACATCATGCAGTGGGTTTTCATTAAAGAAATAGAAAACATTATCCTCAACCATCTTGAGTGCTAGATTTATTATACTAGAAATGTTTCAGTATTTATTTCTCTCACTCAAATTCTCATTGAAAACAAGACTATTGATGCTTTTTCTAGTGAATACATTGTATCATAAACTCAACTGGTTCATACAATTATTTCCATATAGCAA
This sequence comes from Margaritifera margaritifera, assembly GCA_029931535.1. Taxonomy (NCBI): domain Eukaryota; kingdom Metazoa; phylum Mollusca; class Bivalvia; order Unionida; family Margaritiferidae; genus Margaritifera; species Margaritifera margaritifera. The sequence continues at coordinate 3,788,461 of JAQPZY010001527.1, forward strand.
CAAATAGTAACAATAAGTAAAATCAGTATGCTACTGTTTTAGTGTTTTAGTGAGACTTAGTTATTATCTACTTTTGACATTTGGAACATACTTTTTTCCTTAGCTAAATAGTTAGTAATCCCTAAGCAATGCCCACTTGCGCTCATATATATGGGGACACGTGGAATTTTGGCTTGCATATTAAACATGCAAGCACCCAGACATGTTTGAAGAATTCAGTTCTCTAAGAACTACACATACTTTGGCAGCAATAACAGTCAACGAAGTACAACAATAGAAAATACAACAGCTTGAGCTGAAACATATTGTTGAGGAAAGTTTAGTCAAAGCTGAAAGAAACTTTCAACTGAGAAAGAATACAATTTGATTTCGGATGATTTTAAAATTTGGAATGAAAAGATAGAAGTTTTGTTTCGAAAGATTGATGATATAAAAGACAGCTTGAATCATTTAGTTGAAATTGACAACATAAAGCTAAAGAGAATACAAAAGAATTGAAATATGAATTATGAAGCGAAGAAGAAAGTGTTATTAAAGAATATTAAGGAAATGTAAAAATCAATGTCACTGTCATCTTATATTGGCATGATTTTTACATTTGACCTTGTCATTCAATCTGTAGAATCAAAGCCTAAGACAGTAGTAATTAACACAGAAGAACCAAAGGTAACATTTTCACTATTAAATTACCTACCAGCAGCATATTGCTGACATGTAGTCAAATAAATAAATAACTATTTTGCCACATTTAAGTTTCAAAAGCTGATCATTTATTATTTCAACCTCTTTCAAAGCAATATCAAACATTTTGTCGCAATCTTTACACATTAATTTCATAAATTCATGTTTTGTTTTTTTTATTAAATTCGCCATGACTTTTCTGTTCAGGACATGCTACTTAACAATCGTTTGACACAATTTCCTTCCAACGTTGATATTAAACACTGTTTTTTCATCCATTTCTCACTCTAGGTTTAAAATACTTTTGTGTTGTTTTCAAGAATCTACATCTCTGTTACATGTCTTAAGTAGTACCATTTACCCACTTAAAAGCTCGTCTTTGTGTTATTTTAATTTGTTCCTTTATTAAACGAAGTGAATCGTAATGACATGTATCACGCAGCACCAGATACTGCTTTCATCGTGTTACTCAGTTTGTTACTATACAAATTATTGATATCAAGAGTGGGTCACCATGCTAACTATCTTTGGAAGAGATGATGAAGCAGTCTGTGCCTCTATGTTCAGATGACTTAACAAAGAACTACGTAATCAGCAGTGGTTCATTGTCAGAATGATTCTGCCATAGTAAAGTTTGCAAGTATTGCGTAGAATATAATAAGGAGCTATCATTTTATCAATCGTGAACAGTGGCGTAGCGAGGCAAAGTGCCACCCAAGGCCAACTACCAAAATTACGCCCCCACTCCATTAGTATTATTTGTGATATATACGGTACTCTTACCAAATTGCCGCCCCCTAGAAAGTGCCGCCCGGGGCCACCGCCCCCTTCGCCCCCCTCCCCCCTCGCTACGCCACTGATCGTGAATTTATAATACGTTCACGTGGGATAAACGAGAACATCGTTATCTTGAGAATGAGAATATAGTAGTATAGAGATGATGAGTTCTAGGTTAAAGCTATTGTTTTTGACTAATTCTTCGTTTAAATATGGCAGTAGTAGTGTTTTTTAATTTTATTTCACGTTTGTGTAGCACAGGAGTGAAATGAAAGTGCTCCAACATCTTTCCATGTTTGAATTTAGTCTATTTTCTCTAAGCCACTTTGAAAATATAAAACTTAGTGAAAATAATAGCAGTGGCCTACAAATCTCCATCTCTAGACTACTGCAACCGAGTATAATATACAAATCTCCATCTCTAGACTACTACAACCGAGTATAATACCTTTGTGAAAATAATAGCAGTGGCCTACAAATCTCCATCTCTAGACTACTACAACCGAGTATAATATCTTTGTGAAAATAATAGCAGTGGCCTACAAATCTCCATCTCTAGACTACTACAACCGAGTAGAATATCTTTGTGCATTTGGAGGAAACCAAATTCTGGTCGATATTCTGCATAAATTTCTTGAGAAATTCGCTAAGTGCCATTTCCGCTGCAAAATCTGTAAAAACAAAAAAACAATTAGAGTTCCGTAATTTAATTGAGGGGAATAATCTGCAAGTGTGATGAGCCTGCGTGACATGTTGTACATATTTCATGTTCATGTTGCAGGTATTGCTTTAATGCGGAAACTTGCTTTTTCAAATTCTCATGTGTGCTGTGTGATTATTTGTTAAGGGATTATAAACAGATTGAAAGCGCATATAGCATAGGGATGAGTTATTACAAATTTCTCAGCTTTACCCCCGATACATGTGAGAATATAGCCCTGGCCAATGGGCACAAAAGATCCATCTGATGCTCTTTGACTTAATGCAAAATAATTATTTGTATTGATATCAATATCTAAGAAAATGCCATAAGGTGCCATGGAAACAACATATCCAGCTCTTGTGGGTCCAAAAGAAGAATATCCTGGTAGTGCATGAAAGTCGTATCTGCCAAAAACACAACCACAGAACAGAGACGGTAAAACGCAGATCTGCGCGTCTTTACACAGGAAGTTATGCTCAGTATTGTAACACCTATACCACAACATCACAAACACGATGGACAATACAAAGATTATGCATGATTCATATAATTGTTCACAACCAGGATGCCACCAGTATCACAGGCGTTCTGATGAAACCATCATAATAACAAGGTCATCACCATTCTAAGCAATTTATTCAATAAGAAAGCGCCGAAATCAGTACAGACATAGCTGTTCATTCGCTATTTTTTTTTTTTTTTTTTTTTTTCTTCAGAAAACTATCAGGGATTGGAACATACTACCATCCAGTATCCTAGATTAAAACGAGCTTGAGGAACTTAAGAAATTGATGACAATATACCTGGCTGATTACTGAGACATCCGACATGATTTGAAACATGCATATAAAATGTTTTAGTCAACCGTAAAAATATTTTAAAACTAGATTCGATAGCTGAATCCTTAAGTGAAATCTTGCGTAACGGATAAGACGACCTATTTAAAGTCAACCATTTAGATATAAATTGCAAATCAGGCGTCCTTTAAGAACAATATATTTCTTACATAATCCATCAACATAAATTGATAATGGATTCAACTTTAATCAGTTCTTCTCATATATATATATATATATATATATATATATATATATATATATATATATATATATATATATATATATATATATATATATATATATATATGATAGATAGATAGAACCATTGAGGAAAATCACTGGCTCGGTATTTAACTGTACACAGCAAGTCCATTTCTCCGAATCGCTTTGCCTTCAGCGCAAATTCGGTGACTGACTATTCATTTATCGATAAACTATCAAAGCTATCGACTTCTGAATCATATAAATCAATCTTCAGTATTTTCGGTTAATAATTTTTTTGTTTGTTTACAAGTCTTGGGTAAACATATGTCCTTCAGTTTACAGCAAAATTATTCAGATCTTAACCTCTTTTATATATCTTTCATATTGTGAAAACCTCTGTTTCTGAAAACATAAATTAAAAAAATCTCTAACTTAGTGTATATTGTACTTAGTCTTCTGAAAACATAAATTAAATAAATCTCTAACTTAGTGTATATTGTACTTAGTCTTCTGAAAACATAAAATAAATAAATCTCTAACTTAGTGTATATTGTACTTAGTCTTCTGAAAACATAAATTAAATAAATCTCTAACTTAGTGCATATTGTACTTAGTCTTCTGAAAACATAAATTAAATAAATCTCTAACTTAGTGCATATTGTACTTAGTCTTCTGAAAACATAAAATAAATAAATCTCTAACTTAGTGTATATTGCATTTAGTCTTCTGAAAACATAAATTAAATAAATCTCTAACTTAGTGCATATTGTACTTAGTCTTCTGAAAACATAAATTAAATAAATATCTAACTTAGTGTATATTGTACTTAGTCTTCTGAAAACATAAATTAAATAAATCTCTAACTTAGTATATATTGTACTTAGTCTTCTGAAAACATAAATTAAATAAATATCTAACTTAGTGTATATTGTACTTAGTCTTCTGAAAACATAAATTAAATAAATATCTAACTTAGTGCATATTGTACTTAGTCTTCTGAAAACATAAAATAAATAAATCTCTAACTTAGTGTATATTGCATTTAGTCTTCTGAAAACATAAATTAAAAAAATCTCTAACTTAGTGCATATTGTACTTAGTCTTCTGAAAACATAAATTAAATAAATATCTAACTTAGTGTATATTGTACTTAGTCTTCTGAAAACATAAATTAAATAAATCTCTAACTTAGTGTATATTGTACTTAGTCTTCTGAAAACATAAATTAAATAAATATCTAACTTAGTGTATATTGTACTTAAGTCTTCTCGTTTTGCACGGTTCAGCGATTAACTATAGTTTAGTTAAAACATGTAGAAATTGAACGTACTCCAACCGATTTAACTATGTAAATGTTTAAAACACTTACAAAGTTTTGACCGACGAAAATATTAGTTATTGCTGTAAGTCACAATATAGAATATACATGATTTTTGGAGTTAAGCTATTATCATGTTGTTCTAGTTGATTTTGTCACATCTAGTACACCAAACGGGTACTATCACATCTAGTACACCAAACGGACACTATCACATCTAGTAAACCAAACGGACACTATCACATCTAGTACACCAAACGGGCACTGTCATATCTAATACACCAAACGGGCACAATCACATCTAGTACACCAAACCGGCACTATCACATCTAGTACACCAAAAAGGACACTATCACATCTAGTACACCAAACGGGCACTATCACATCTAGTACACCAAAACGACACAATCACATCTAGTACACCAAACGGGCACTATCACATCTAGTACACCAAAAAGGACACTATCACATCTAGTACACCAAACCGGCACTATCACATCTAGTACACCAAACCGGCACTATCATATCTAGTACACCAAACGGGCACTTTAAAATGTAGTACACCAAACGGGCACTATCACATGTAGTACACTAAACGGGCACTATCACATCTAGTACACCAAACGGGCACTATCACATCTAGTACACCAAATCGGCACTATCACATGTAGTACACCAAACAGGCACTATCACATCTAGTACACCAAACCGGCACTATCACATCTAGTACACCAAATCGGCACTATCACATGTAGTACACCAAAACGACATAATCACATCTAGTACACCAAACGGACACTATCACATCTAGTACACCAAAACGACACAATCACATCTAGTACACCAAACGGGCACTATCACATGAAGTACACCAAAGGGGCACTATCATATCTAGCATACCAAACGGGCTCTATCACATCTAGTACAACAAACGGGCACTATCACATCTAGTACACCAAAACTACACTATCATATCTAGTACACCAAACGGGCACTATCATATCTAGTACACCAAACGGGCACTATCATATCTAGTACACCAAAAGGGCACTATCATATCTAGTACACCAAACGGGCACTATCATATCTAGTACACCAAACATGCACTATCATATCTAGTACACCAAACGGGCACTATCACATCTAGTACACCAAACGGGCACTGTCACATCTAGTACACCATACGGGCACTATTATATCTAGTACATCAAATCGGCACTCTCATATCTAGTACACCAAACGGGCACTATCATATCTAGTACACCAAACGGACACTATCACATCTAGTACACCAAACCGGCACTATCACATCTAGTACACCAAACCGGCACTATCACATCTAGTACACCAAACGGGCACTATAACATGTAGTACACCAAACGGGCACAATCACATGTAGTACACTAAACGGGCACTATCACATCAAGTACACCAAACGGGCACTATCACATCTAGTACACCAAATCGGCACAATCACATCTAGTACACAAAAACGACACAATCACATCTAGTACACCAAACGGGCACTATCACATGAAGTACACCAAAGGGGCACTATCATATCTAGTACACCAAACGGGCTCTATCACATCTAGTACATCAACGGGTACTATCACATCTAGTACACCAAATGGGCACTATCACATCTAGTACACCAAAACGACAAAATCACATCTAGTACACCAAACGGGCACTATCATATCTAGTACACCAAACGGGCACTATCACATCTAGTACACCAAACGGGCACTATCATATCTAGTACACCAAACGGGCACTATCATATCTAGTACACCAAACGGACACTATCACATCTAGTACACCAAACGGGCACTATCACATCTAGTACACCAAACGGGCACTATCACATCTAGTACACCAAACGGGCACTATCACATCTAGTACACCAAACGGGCACTATCACTCTTGAATTACTACGTATCAGAAGGTTTGTTCTTCTTGTTAGCACATGAGATGACTTACAGTCCCACGTACAACACATTCATGGCCTGTTTAATCAGTTTCAGATATTGGAAAACCAGAAACATACTAATGTCATGAATGTTCATCGGTATCTTACATACTAATGTCAGGAATGTTCATCGGTATCTTACATCTCATTTCATTCTATCAGAGTTTAAAACTATCCCAATTATATTTGGATTGTTTCAGAAAAACAAAGACGCAAGCTGTTGCACTGACGTTTGTAAGTCAGTATCCTACTGGGCATATATTTGATTAGTCAGTCGTGCCCCCCCCCCCTCCCCCACATTGGGATACATTATCAGATCTCAAAACATCACAGATCTAGGCGCCCACGGACGGCCTCAGTCTGCTGAGTGGTACAATCAAACAAGGAGGTAATAAATTTATTGTATTTATCTTGGTATTATATCAAAACTCGTCGCTGCGAGAGAGACTGAGGTTATTGAATTACTCCTTATCCGTTACTGCTATCCAAGCGAATGCCAATTTGATAAACCATAACTCATTCCTGCCAATATTGACGCATATTTTCAGATTAAAGGTTGTTTGGTTGAGTTTAGTATCTTCAGAAGTGAGAGGAGGTAAACTCTTTTATGTACCATTAAATAATAAGTGATCTAAATTGTAATGTTCTACAATTAAACAAGTAGTAACATGACGTCAAGTGCGTTAATGAGATTTCGATTACTTTTAACAATAAATCAAATTCCCATGAAAACGTTCTGATATATTGACCACATGAACTGTTACTATTGGCTTTTAAACAACATCTGTACATGACAATCGCAGTAATCACATGCTTGTTGTAGTAGCAGTAGTACATGTAGTGCAAATAGACCTAAGTATTCTTTACAATAACTCTGCGTTAGGCACAATCATTTTGCTGAAAATGCTTTCAAAATAGTTCCGTGCATCGTTGTACTAAAAATTCGTTAGAATAATATAAGGTAATACTGGATCAAGTAAAATTCAATATATGAAAGAGCAAAAGAAAACAAAGTAAGTTAAACAAAATATACAGTTAAATATTTTGAAAGATAATTTTTGTGTCTGGGACATACTTGTTCCTCGGCATGTAAAAACATAAGACTTGCAGTCATATTATGAAAAACTGCAAGAAACAAATTATCAAATTATTGCTTTCTGCATTGTGCTTGTAAAAACTCGAAGAATAAGAAGAAGAAGTAGACAACAATGCACACAAAAGTATATTTATGAACACATAATTTTTGTGATTTACATTCATACAAACCTTAATCTCACCATCTCACGTCGCTGATATTTGGATCACTTCGGGCTTTTATGTATTGCTTTAAATCAAGGCCGAGGGAAAGAATTCGTGGAAGTGTTTGAAATAATTATAAGCTTTCAGGGAAGAAAAACAGCTGAGCTATAAATAGCTGTTGCTTAATTGTCTTTTATGTGCTGCATCGTTTTCACGCAACATTTGATAAAGAAAAATTTCTTTAAATATAACCTATTTTTCAATATGGCGGTATGGCGGAGTGTAATCAGAAGCAAGATCTTTCTCGTAATTTTACTACAAGCAATCTTTCGCGAAAACGATATAGTGTATCAAAGACTCTGAAGTGGAAGCTATTTACCTCGACCAGTTTTCTTGTCTGATTGGCTCTGTTTCTTCAAACACTTCGATCAATTGATGCGATTGGCTGACGCACAGACCCACTGGAAGAAAGGCCGAAGTATTCCGCATGCTCTTGACGTAGGTGGTAAAATGGAGACTTACAGGGTCCATTTCGTTTTGTTTTACGTCTGAGCATAAATATGGAGGTCCCCGTGTTGTAATGAACATGGCTTTCGAGAAGACCAGGATATAGAGAATATACTTTTTTAAAAGAATATACTGTGTGAATAAGCAATTCGTGTGAACCTTCAGGACCGAAATTTGAAACCGGTCGGTCACTAGTAAGGGGTAGTAGCATATGCTGTACATTAATATGATTGGTCAAGTAGGTAGAACACAGTTACCTTATTGTATCAAACAAGATGCACCCCCTCCCCCCAAAAAAATAAACCAAAATCTGCCCAAAACAAACGAAACTCCCCCCAAAAACAAACAACTCCTACCCCCCAAAAAAAACCCCAACAAACAAAAATGACCCACTGATAACTGACTAGTAGGTTCGTGAGTTTCCCTCTACAAGCCAATTAACAATGACCAGTGGTCAATTAGGTGTTAGGCTTAAACCGCCAATCACTATGTCAGGTAGTTTCCAATATTTTACAGCCAATCAGCAAGATACAGAGACATTCTATATACGACATCCACATTCAGACTGAAGAAAAGGGTCAATCCGCTTCATTTCAGCGGGCATAACATATATTTACAAGACAAGATACCTGAAGGTCCCCATTTGTATTCCAAGATAAACAGCAAACACAACGTGCTAGTCATTATTCCATCCTATATACAGCTCATAAAGAACGTAAAATCAGGTGATAGACTGACAATAGGATAGACTGAGATGAAAATGGACTAGTGTTGTTTGCTGTTCGGCATTAAGGGCGCATACCACTAATTCATTGTCAGTGGTCATAACGTTAACGTTTGAGTCACACACACACACACACACACACACACACACACACACACACACACACACACACACACACACAGACACATACACATAAATAATCGGATATCAGTCTATAATTACATGTAGAAATTACACGAAGAAGTAAATGTATATAATGCCAGTATTGTACTTTTTCTAGCGTCAATCATCATCCATTGAAGAATTTTCTATATTATATTCTCGTTCAACACACCATATACATGCACATCATTTCCTACCATGACATATTCTCAATGCACTTATGGTCGCCCTTCGCAGCCAATTGCACCGTATCCACTAAAAAGACTTTTATTTTCATATTCTTCAGAAAACATTACTGGCACTTTTTAAATCTCAACCTTGTCATAGGATTACATACGTATCTGGTTGTTGCTTGAATGTATGGCTTCCTACACTTGAAATGGTTTGTTTCCCCCATCATCAACGCAACAAAGCTTGACTATTTATTGGGACGGAAAGGAAAATATAACCAGTCTTTGATATACTTAATACAGACTTTTCATACAACTGCCCGATCAGTGCGCTGAGAAGTGTCGAATCTCCTGTACCTCAAAATCAATATAAACCGACATTGAAGAGAACCAGATAGCTCAAATCAAATTACCAATCAGATGCAGTGACAAGTCGAGTCTCTTAACTCTATCGGACATAGAAACCAGGTTATAGATGTTCGTCAACTGCATCTGTTGCAAGGACTTAACAGTTAATTTAGTATACAAAAGTAAGCTGCCATACATACTCTATGGTCAGCAGTCTCTAGTTTTAAAATCCATCTCTTCAGTTTCAATCAAACCTTGTGCCATTTCATTTACTGTCCTCTCGATGGAGCTTTATATGCCATTCCATTTATTGTCCTCTCCATGCAGCCCTATATGCCATTCCATTTATTGTCCTCTCCATGCAGCCCTATATGCCATTCTATCTATTGTCCTCTCCATGCAGCCCTATATGCCATTCTATTTATTGTCCTCTCCATGCAGCCCAATATGCCATTCTATTTATTGTCCTTATCCATGCAGCCCAATATGCCATTCTATTTATTGTCCTTATCCATGCAGCCCTATATGCCATTCTATTTATTGTCCTCTCCATGCAGCCCTATATGCCATTCTATTTATTGTCCTCTCCATGCAGCCCTATATGCCATTCTATTTATTGTCCTCTCCATGCAGCCCTATATACCATTCCATTTATTGTCCTCTCCATGCAGCCCTATATGCCATTCTATTTATTGTCCTCTCTGTGCAGCCCTATATGCCATTCTATTTATTGTCCTCTACATGCAGCCCTATATGCCATTCTATTTATTGTCCTTATCCATGCAGCCCTATATGCCATTCTATTTATTGTCCTTATCCATGCAGCCCTATATGCCATTCTATTTATTGTCCTTATCCATGCAGCCCTATATGCCATTCTATTTATTGTCCTTATCCATGCAGCCCTATATGCCATTCTATTTATTGTCCTTATCCATGCAGCCCTATATGTCATTCTATTTATTGTCCTCTCCATGCAGCCCTATATGCCTTTCTATTTATTGTCCTCTCCATGCAGCCCTATATGCCATTCTATTTATTGTCCTCTCCATGCAGCCCTATATGCCATTCTATTTATTGTCCTCTCCATGCAGCCCTATATGCCATTCCATTTATTGTCCTCTCCATGCAGCCCTATATGCCATTCTATTTATTGTCCTCTCCATGCAGCCCTATATGCCATTCTATTTATTGTCCTCTCCATGCAGCCCTATATGCCATTCTATTTATTGTCCTCTCCATGCAGCCCTATATGCCATTCCATTTATTGTCCTCTCCATGCAGCCCTATATGCCATTCCATTTATTGTCCTCTCCATGCAGCCCTATATGCCATTCTATTTATTGTCCTCTCCATGCAGCCCTATATGCCATTCTATTTATTGTCCTCTCCATGCAGCCCTATATGCCATTCTATTTATTGTCCTCTCCATGCAGCCCTATATGCCATTCTATTTATTGTCCTCTCCATGCATCCCAATATGCCATTCTATTTATTGTCCTCTCCATGCATCCCTATATGCCATTCTATTTATTGTCCTCTCCATGCAGCCCTATATGCCATTCTATTTATTGTCCTCTCCATGCAGCCCTATATGCCATTCTATTTATTGTCCTCTCCATGCAGCCCTATATGCCATTCTATTTATTGTCCTCTCCATGCAGCCCTATATGCCATTCTATTTATTGTCCTCTCCATGCAGCCCTATATGCCATTCTATTTATTGTCCTCTCCATGCATCCCAATATGCCATTCTATTTATTGTCCTCTCCATGCATCCCTATATGCCATTCTATTTATTGTCCTCTCCATGCAGCCCTATATGCCATTCTATTTATTGTCCTCTCCATGCAGCCCTATATGCCATTCTATTTATTGTCCTCTCCATGCAGCCCTATATGCCATTCTATTTATTGTCCTCTCCATGCAGCCCTATATGCCATTCTATTTATTGTCCTCTCTATGCAGCCCTATATGCCATTCCATTTATTGTCCTCTCCATGCAGCCCTATATGCCATTCTATTTATTGTCCTCTCTATGCAGCCCTATATGCCATTCTATTTATTGTCCTCTCCATGCAGCCCTATATGCCATTCTATTTATTGTCCTCTCCATGCAGCCCTATATGTCATTCTATTTATTGTCCTTATCCATGCAGCCCTATATGCCATTCTATTTATTGTCCTCTCCATGCAGCCCTATATGCCATTCCATTTATTGTCCTCTCCATGCAGCCCTATATGCCATTCTATTTATTGTCCTCTCCATGCAGCCCAATATGCCATTCTTTTTATTGTCCTCTCCATGCAGCCCTATATGCCATTCTATTTATTGACCTCTCCATGCATCCCAATATGCCATTCTATTTATTGTCCTCTCCATGCATCCCTATATGCCATTCTATTTATTGTCCTCTCGATGCAGCTCTATATACCATTCTATTTATTGTCCTCTCCATGCATCCCTATACGCCATTCTATTTATTGTCCTCTCCATGCATCCCTATATGCCATTCTATTTATTGTCCTCTCGATGCAGCCCTATACGCCATTCTCTGTATTGTCCTCTCAATGTAGCTCTATATGCTATTGTATTTATTGTTTTCTCTATGCAGTTCTATACACCATTCTACTTATTGTCCTCTCGGTGCAGCTCTATATGCCATTCTATTTATTGTGTTTTCGATAGAGCTCTATATGTATTCTATCTATTGTCCTCTCCATGCAGCTCTATATGCCATACTGTTTATTGTCCTCTCCATGCAGAGCTCTATATACCATTCTACGTATTGTGCTCTGTGTAGAGCTCATTATGCCATTCTGTTTATTGTCCTCTCCATGCAGTTCTATATGCCATTCTGTTTATTGTCCTCTCGATGTAACTCTATATGCCATTCTATTTATTGTCCTCTCTGTGCAGTTCTATATGCCATTCTGTTTATTGTCCTCTCGATGCAGTTCTATAAGCCATTCTATTTATTGTCCTCTCTGTGCAGTTCTATATGCCATTCTGTTTATTGTCCTCTCGATGTAACTCTATATGCCATTCTATTTATTGTCCTCTCTGTGCAGTTCTATATGCCATTCTGTTTATTGTCCTCTCGATGCAGTTCTATATGCCATTCTATTTATTGTCCTCTCTGTGCAGTTCTATATGCCATTCTATTTATTCTCCTCGCTAGGCAGCTCAATATGCTATTCTATGTATTGTCCTCTATATGCAGCTCTACACGCAATTCTATTTATTGTACTCTTGATGGATTTAGTTGCAACGTTATGATATATAACAGTTACATTATGTAAAGGAACGATTGTTCTGGGCTAAACGAATACACATCATATGTAATTTGGGACTTTATTTAAATGAAATGGGCACCATTTGCAAACCAAAAGTAAAAGTTTGCAAACAAAAATAAAACAAAACATTTGTAAGTTACTGAATTTACAATTCAAATGCTGCAAATATAACCATCCATAATCTTACATTGACACTCACGTCTCGATCAGCTGATTAAAATTGTTCGATGCACAGACAGACAGACACTTTCTCTGTGAAACAAATGTCACTCTGGTACATTATTTAAGTTGTAGTATCTAAATGTTAGCACAATTAAAGAAAGATACACTAACTAAGAATGACTTGTTATTCAACAATATTAAAATATGCCTTACGGAAACAAAAACCAGCTATATAACTTCTGAAACCGGAGACTTCTAAAAGTTGCTTCAACGAAATCGCGACTGGAGTCGGATATTCGTGCGAGTACCTATGCTAAAAACTTAGACAGTTGGTCCTCAGTTTTATATAAGGAATACAGGTGAGGACCCTAACTCTAACTGGAGTCGGATATTCGTGCTGATACCTATTATATAAACTCGGAAAGCTAGTCATCAGTTTTATACAAGGAATACAGGTATAGACGAAACGATATATGAGGAATATACTGAAAATACCAAACATAATTTCCTCTTTACCCTAAATGATTTGAGATGCATTAATTTACCTGAGCTCCAATTATTGATAAATTTGAAACAACGGTATTGTTGACCTCCCACCATGAAAAGAAACAGATTTTCATTTACTTATGACCTGGATTAGATGGAGTTAGGGATGAAATGTTTTGTCTTTGTTTAGGTAATTTATCCAAGTAAGCAGGAGATCAGAGACAGGGTATAGAATGCGAAAACAGAAAATGCACGCTTGGTGTGACATTTCAATTTGTTTTCAGTTTTGAAAATTACACTGTCGATTGATTCCGAACAATTGTGGTTGTAAAGCAAAAATACACATCTTGAAGACTGAGTTGTGTATTTGCAACTCTAAATTCACAGACATGAAACAGAAGATACAATTGTAATTACAAGGATTTAGTTATAAAATCTCAACAATGCTTTACACAAAACACGTACGTCTTTTCTTTTTTTTTTTTTTTTGACGGTAATAAAATCTCGACTATGTTTTAAACAAATACACGTACTTCTACGTTTTTGACGGTCATAAAATGTCAACACTGCTTTATACAAATACACGTACTTCTACATTTTCGACGGTAATAAAATCTCAACAATGCTTTAAAAGAATACACATACTTGCACTTTGTTGACGGTCATAAAATGTCAACACTGCTTTACACAAATACACGTACTTCTGCTTTTTCGACGGTAATAAAATCTCAACAATGCTTTAAAAGAATACACATACTTGTACTTTGTTGACGGTAATAAAATCTCAACAATGCTTTGCAAAAATACATATACTTGTACTATGTTAACGGTAATAAAATCTTAACGCTGCTTTACGCAAATGCAAGTACTTGTACTTTTTTGACGATAATACAATTTTAACGAGGCTTTGCACAAATACACGTACTTCTACTTTTGTTTAAGGTAAACTCTCAACAATGCTTTGCACAAATACACGTGCTTTCTACTTTCGTTATAAAATCTCAACAATGCTTTAGAAAAATACACGTACTTCTACTTTTTTGACAGTAATGAAATCTCAACAATACTTTACGCAAATACCAGTACTATACTTTTGTTTAAGGTAAAATCTCAACAGTGCTTTACACAAATACACGAAATTCTACTTTCGTAGTAAAATCTCAACAATACTTTACACAAATACACTTACTCCTAAAATCTCAGCAATGCTTTACACAAATACACGTATTTCTACTTTTTTGGCGGTAACAATGAAAACATTTGTGTTGAAAAAGATCTTGAGCATTTGACAAAAATGAAAAATGGATGAGAGAGAGAGAGAGAGAGAGAGAGAGAGAGAGAGAGAGAGAGAGATGATGGTACTCTGGATCTGTTTCAGAGCTCATCTCCGTTGGATGATACAGTTAGCCAAGAGAAGGCTGAATATAAACATTTGGTAATGGATGCCGATTTAAATTGTTATATACGCTATATGACAAAATGAAGTGTACACATATATATTTAGTCTTGTGGGCAAGCACAACCTCTTTGTGTTACATATTGTAACAAAATTTCCGGCATACCTTAAAGTCACCATTAATTAATATCAGCCACCTCACGGTATAACATTGTTATCGTAACTATATTTTCACCACAAGCAAGCTACACGAATTCAGAGTTAGCACTAAAATATTACAAGTTCCATAACTCTTTATGTCTGAAGAAGTGTTGCTTTATTTCGTATTTCTTGATGAATTATGTCACGCGATAAAAGAAAGTTTTAAAAAAAAGATAATATCGTATAATGAAATATATGCATATATAGACATAGAAAAAGTCATTTAAAATATGAAAATAAGCACTGCGTCAGAGATGCTTGTGATTTTGAATGTTAAAATTATGTTTCAAGTGCAGGTATGGCAGTGTGGATATAGAATCAACATACTTAAAAAATCAATAATTTAATAAGCTTAAAAATGCAAGCAGTGTACTCATAGCAAGAAATGCCAGTTGGGAAACTTTGCTTAAGTGAACACATGTTTAAAATTCTTATCTAAATGTGAAACGACATAGCAAGTATACATTTCCATTCCGTATTCAATATATAAATCTGTTTCACTTACCTTCGTCATGATGATTGCAGAATGGCCCATCAACAAGGCTACACTTAGAAAACCTCATCCAGTTATATTTGGTTATATATTGAGCCCTGCTGAGTTATTTTTAGTTCTGTATTCTATTCCATCTTTGTAACATCTGAAACATTACGTTTGAAACAGAGCAGATGACTGCAGGCAAACCATCGACCGCCTCTGAAGAATACTCGATTACGAAGTCTTACAAAGTGATCTTAATATTTAACGCCCATTCATCCTCAGTTGTGATAATCTTTAATGAAGGCTATCGACGCCGCACATCCACTGCTGATCTTTTCGGAACCTATGCCATCTGTATTGATTACAAATCTTGGTGCTCCACAGTTTCGTGTCAGCACACACCTCTCAAACTAACAGATTGGTATGAGGGTAGCTCTAGTTACTTGATATTAAGGCAAACGTTGAGGGTTATTTCAAAGCATATATTCTGATAATAAAACTTGCAAGGGAAATATATGTATCTTCTAAAAAAGCTACAAAGGATAATGATGCAACTCACTATAGTCTAAATATCCTTGGACCAGTTGCCTTCTTCATAGTTCTGTCGCTTTTATATAAGGGATATTGCAAGCACCTGTTGGAAATTGGTAAATAGTTAATTAGGGGTTTCAAAAAGTGTTTTTGATTGTGTTGATAATATCATACAGGTTAAAGAATTTTTAATTCGTCCCCTACAGTAGGGGATGAATAAAAATTCTCTAACCTGCATGACAATGTTCCTTCTCCCTATATATATGAACCCAAAATCTTGATTCAAGATTTCGAGTTTTCATTAACGTGGGTCACAGACACAATATAATTCTATACGCTGGGACTGAAAAGTTGTTTAAGTTATGCTGAATATTCCATTGTTACGACTCTATGGTCTAAGAAAAATGTAACAGAAAGAAAGTGAAACCAACAAATCAAGTAAAAATCAACAAGCAATTTATTACTAGATAATTAAAATGAAAAAATCAAAAAGTCACTTACAGTAATGTGTTTTGAAATCCTAATAATCCAATAAGAATGATTGTTCTAATCACAAGTCCTAAATATAGAATGTTCCGAATTCACGGCTGTGTCCTTGAATGTTATGATGTGCTAATGGTCTCCAAAGTCCTGATGTACTAGTAATCTTGATGTGCTGATGTCAAAATGAAGTATTCCAAAATATCTGAATAAGTTCACTTAAATTCCAAAATCATCAATTAAAAATCCAAAATCCAAAAGTTTATGAGCACTGTTATAATCCAATGAATATTTAAAATAATTCCTCTCTTAGAATTTGGAATGAATTTTCACAACTGTAATAGCTCTTTACAAGACTGATGGTAATGTCAAAACTGAATAAATGTCCACCAAACATGGCATATATAAAGATTGGTCACATGACAGAATGTTCTGGAACATGTGTCATCTTAATGGAATTTTACTTGTAAACAAAATTCAACCTTGACCTTCAAATTGAGAAAACATATTGATCAAAACAACCTAATTCAAGGACACTAGTTAAACATGTTTTTTCCCGACAAACATTAGGACTTAAGCAAATATCAAAGTGAAGAAACATTTATAATTTCCTAAAATATTTATAATATTATATAAACATCATACATAACACCTCCCCTCATAAAGAAAAAGAAAGATTTATATAATAAAGCTTTCTTTTGAATATACATCTAATACTATAATAACCAAAATTACATAAGAACATGTTTTATGATACTGGACTTAATTACATCAAGCAATATTACATTTCTAGGCATGTGAGAGTGCATCTGCAATCACATTGTCTTTTCCCCTGATGTGTCTGATGTCAATGTTATATTCTTGCAATATCAAACTCCATCTCAACAATCTCCGATTTTTATCTTTCATTTTGTTGATGAAAGTAAGGGGATTGTGATCACTGTACACAATAATTGGAGAAAGAGCTGAGGTAACATACACTTCAAAATGCTGTAAAGCCAATATCAAAGCCAGACATTCCTTCTCAATTGTGGAATAATTTTTCTGGTGCTTGTTTAGTTTTTTAGAAAAATAACACACAGGGTGATCCACACCACTTTTGTCTTCCTGAATCAATACTCCACCAACCCCTACATCACTTGCATCAACAGATAATTTAAATGATTGGCTGAAATTTGGTGCAGAAAGAACTGGTGCATTCTTAAGCATGGCCTTTAACTTGTCAAAAGATTCCTGACACTTGTCAGACCAATAAAATTTGGCTTTCTTACTCAATAAACTTGTCAAAGGTTCAGCAATTTTGGAAAAATTGGAACAAAATTTCCGATAATATCCAGCCATACCTAGAAATCGCATCAGTTGCTTTTTACAAATTGGAACTTGAAATTCAGAGATAGCTTTGACCTTAGCTTCTATAGGTTTAACTTGACCTTGTCCCACAATATGTCCTAAAAATGTGACACAAGCATGGCAAAACTAACTTTTGCTCAAATTAATTGTCAGATTCGCATCGCTGAGTCGATCAAAGAATTTTCGAATGGTTTCCAAATGATCTTCCCAGGTGTTGTTGTAGATAATGACGTCATCGATATAAGCGTCACAATTATCAAGACCAAATGTTATCATGTTCATCAGACGTTGAAAAGTTGCAGGCGAATTTTTCATTCCAAACGGCATAACTTTATATTGATAAAGTCCATCTGGAGTTACAAATGCTGAAATTTCTTTTGCCCTTTCCGTCAGTGGAATTTGCCAGAATCCTTTTAAAAGGTCAAACTTGGTGACATATTCCGCATTTCCAATTTTATCAATGCAATCGTCCATTCTTGGGATTGGAAATGAATCAGTTTTGGTGACACTGTTGACTTTTCTATAGTCAGTACACATACGGAATGTATTATCTGGCTTGGGAACAAGAATACATGGTGAACTCCAGTTACTTTTACTTGGTTCTATGAAATCATTCTCCAGTAAATACTGAATTTCTTTCTTCAGATAGTTCTGTTTGAGAGGATTCATCCTATAAGGATGCTGTTTCACAGGCGCAGAATCTACAATGTCAACGTCATGATAAATTTTACTTGTTCGTGTTGGAACATCAGGAAACAAGTGCTCATAGTCATGTAATAGCTGTTTTAGTTCATTTCTTTCCTGTTGTTGTAGATGTGAAAGTTTCTGGTCTAGGTTGTTCAATATTTCTGAATTCCGAAGATTGGTTATACCAGAGTCGCTATAGTCTGATCGTATTCCATCGTTGATATCTTCACTGTGTGGGACAGGTACAACTAAATTAACAGAATAATTAGCTGGGCTATCTCTGTCAAAATATTCCTTTAACATATTTATATGACAAAGTTGTTTCTGTTTCCGTCTCCCAGGAGTGTTAATGATATAATTTAAGTCATTTACTTTCTTTTCAACGGTATAAGGACCATAAAATTTAGCCTGAAGAGGATTTTGAGGTATGGGAAAGAGAGCCAGAACTTTGTCACCAGGTTTAAACTCCTTTCCTGTGAATTTCTGTCATACCTTAATTTCATTTTTGACTGGGTAGTGTGAAGATTAGTTCTTGCTACTTCACAGGCCTTTGACAACTTGTATTTGAAATCAGAAACATAATCAAGAAGATTAATCTTTGAGTCTTCATTTGAAAGAAGTTTCTCTTTCAATAATTTCAATGGTCCACGGACAGTATGACCAAAAACTAGTTCAAAGGGACTAAAACCCAACGACTCTTGAACTGATTCCCTAACAGCAAACAACAACAAATGAACACCCTCATCCCAATCCTTTTCTGTATCAAAGCAATATGATCGAATCATATTCTTCAAAGTTTGATGAAATCTTTCCAAAGCACCTTGACTTTCAGGGTGATAGGCAGAAGATTTAAACTGTTGGATGCCTAATTCATGCATAACTTGTTGGAAAATTCCAGACATAAAATTTGACCCTTGATCTGACTGGACAGATTTGGGAAGGGCAACAAGTGTAAAAAACTTCACCAAAGCTTTCACAATAGTTTTAGTTTTTATATTTCTCAGAGGAATTGCCTCTGGAAATCTTGTAGATGCACACATGATGGTCAACAAGTATTGGTTGCCTGACTTGGTTTTAGGTAAAGGACCAACACAGTCTACCATTATTCTACTAAATGGTTCATCAAATGCAGGAATAGGTTGCAGATGAGCCTTAGGTATCTTCTGATTGGGTTTTCCTACCATTTGACAAGTGTGACAAGATTTGCAGTATTTAGAAACATCACTTTTGAGTTTTGGCCAATAAAAATGATTCAAGATCTTGTGATAAGTCTTACGGACTCCTAAATGACCAGCTTAAGGAGTTTCATGGGCTAAATTAAGAATTTCCTGTCGATATGACTTAGGAACAACAATTTGATAGCTCACTGACCACTCGTCACCAGCGGGTACATCAGGTGGTCTCCATTTCCTCATAAGGACCCCATTTTTCACAAAGTAACACACTGGAACTTGTGTGGCTTCAGTTTCACTAATAGCCCTCTGAAACAAACAAGATATCTCGGGATCTTGCTCTTGTTCAACGACAAGGGATTGTCGTTTGTCATCCTGATTAGAACAAAGAGAATGAGTTGCCAAAAGAGGATCACTGTGATCAATACCATTTGATTGATCAATACCTGAGGAAAAAGTGACCTCATCAAAAGACTGACCAATACATGTGTCAGCTAAAGGAATAATATCCTGATCAACATCACTCTCAAGAGCTCTTTTTGCCATAGCTCTAGTAACTGCACAAGCAGGGTACAAATCAGGGATTTCAGTTTCGACAGGATCAACTTTCTGATCCAAACAAGGCTTGTCAGTTACAAGTGGATTAACCACAACCTTATCTCCAGCTAGGTCATTGCCTAGTAATAAATGAACACCCTTTATAGGTAAAGAAGTCACTGCCCCAACAGTCACAGGTCCAGAAACTAAGTCTGATGCCAAATTTACACAATGGAGAGGAACATTTACAAAGCCGCACTCTACTCCCTGAACAAGAACACTTTCACTTGAAGAAGACTCCTCAGACAAAGGCAAAGTACCTGTTAATAAAAGACTCTGAGAAGCTCCAGTGTCCCTTAATATTTTAATTGGGATAGGCTTGGCAGAATCACCAATAAGTGATATAGAACCTTCTGACATGAATGGTTCATAAGCCTCCACAATAGAATCAGACTGGGGTTTGTTTGACCCAACAAATGTATTGCTTTCAATACAAGACCGTGACCTTGACCTCGTAGAAATAAGAGCATTTGGAAAAGCTCTGTCTTTTCTCTGTTGCTTATTTTTCAACTTGAAGCAATCAGAAATAACGTGCCCTTTTGTTTTACAATAAGTGCACGTAGGAAGAGATAAGGATTTCTGATCAGTATTATCAGATGTTTGATTCCTAACAGTTGTGCTGTTGTGAAATTTGGAAGTACTCGAATGAGATTGAAATGGTTTTTTACCAGAAAACTGCTGAGAGGACGATTTATTACCAAATGAAATTTTGTGAGTCAAGGAATAATCATCAGCCATACGAGCAGCATTTTCCAAAGTTTCCACATTCTGCTCGTCAAGATCGGTTTTAACATCACTATGGATGCACCTCTTGAACTCTTCAATTAATACGAGCTGTCTGAGGTTATCATAAGCTTGATAAACTTTCTTGGCTGAGCACCACCTATCAAATAGTTGTTCTTTATCCCTTGCAAATTCGACATGAGTTTGTCCAGTTTCTTTTCTACAATTCCTAAACCTTTGTCGACATGCCTCTGGTACCAACTCATAAGCTTTCAAGATGTACTCCTTAACCACATCATAATCAGTGCTTTGTTGTACTGACAGTGAAATGTAGACTTCACGAGCTTTGCCAATTAGTACACTTTGTAATAACAAAGTCCAATGCTCTCTGGGCCATTTCAAGTTTTTCAGCTATTTTTCTCGAAATGAAGAAAGTATTTATCTACTTCTTTTTCCTGAAAAGGGGGTACTAACCTAATATATCTAGTAACATCAAAACCTGAACTTGTTTTTAAAGGAGTGGAGTGTGCTCTGTTTGCCAGTTCTAATTCTCTTAACTTAAATTGCATTTCCCTTTCTTCTCTTTGCATTTGTATCTGCGTCTCTTCTTTCTCTCTCTCCATCTGTATCCGCATTTGTCTCTCTTCTTTCTCTCTCTCCATCTGCCTCTCTTCTTTCTGCATTTGGATCTGCCTCTCTTCTTTCTGCATTTGGATCTGCCTCTCTTCTTTCTCTCTCTCCGTCTGTATCTGCCTCTCTTCTTTCTCTCTCTCTCTCTGAATCTGAAGCTTTGCCAATTCTACATCCATATGGTTCTTTAACTCTAATTCCCTTAATTTCCTGTCAGAACCAGATACAGGCTTTCTCTTCAAACTTAAAGCACTATTTTCAAAAATTCCCTTTCCTACTAAATACTGAATCAAAATAATCTT